>JAJQOW010000016.1:10496913-10529413 GCA_037975125.1 Latrodectus hesperus | reverse complement strand
TTTGAACCAACGTGCTATGAATAACTGAGCACTAAAGAGAGCACCCAGATTTCCTCTCTCTTAAGACTGTGGATAGCCACGCACTTAAATTCAGATTTCCTCTCTCTTTACAGATAAAGAGCCGTATGTTCCACAAAAGAGAAGTCACTCAGGCATCAACTGATGTCCTGATGCCCAGTATCATAAGTCTTAAGATTGAACCTTCCAGTGAGAAGGGCGTGCTTCTCTTCTTTATGTTTAATATACTAACTGCTGTTTTTTGCAGAACATGATATCAGAAGTGCAATGGATGCCCATGTACCAGAACTCTAGCATTCTCTTATTTACTTTAACACTTTCCTTTAACTTGGTTCAAAACACTTTCCAGTATGAATACGTATGAACTATTTGATTGAAAAACAAATTACATTTAAAATTAAGACTATGATTTTAATTGAGTGAGATATAAAATGTTGCTGTCACTAACATATCATGAGTTTGTGTGTCTCTCTTAGGATATATATAGAATTTCAAAAGGATGCCTCCACTGGTCAGCAAGAGGCTCTGATTGCTCTGATGGAGGTGGAAGACTCCGTTGAAGTCGGTCACCTGCGCTCTGCTCTCCCCCACATCCTGAAAGCTGAGCGCACCCCCCACTTCTTGAAGGACTCCATCTCCGCATGCGTCAGGTACGATTCTCCTCAGACAGCATTTCGCAAGCACACCTTGAGGAGGTTTCATCTTGCTATGGAGCTCAAAATGTCACAGCCACATTACATATTTTTACTTCCAGGTTCTTAAGAAGCAGAGGTTATGAGAAAGACTTCGGAATCACTCTCTGCCACCTGTCCTCTACAAGTGGAAAAGGGGTGACCCTGAGATTGGGCACCGCGGGCCGCGCCTCCTCCTGTGTCCTCGGAAGATCCGGGAACGTCATCGTTCTGGCTCAGAGGCAGAACCACCCACCCTTCGACTTGGAAGAATGGACATCAGCGATGGAGGTCACCAATTATTTATGGCCTAAACTTTTATCATCTTCGTTAAACGCACTTTGGCTGTCTTCAGTAACTTTTAAAAAAATCACTGTGAAATCATCTATACGCATGGGCCGATGTTTGAATTAAAATCGAAAACACATTCATTTTCGCATGATAAAATAATACAGACGATTTCTTATATAGATGCCACTTTTTATATGAATGTAAATAAAAATGGCGAAAAAAGAACATAAACCTTAGCATTCACAGCTACATTAATAGACAAACATCTAAGTATTAAAAGTGCTTTATCTTCCAGAATAGGGCTGAGTTGGCGATAAATTGTTTACGTTTGGCGACATAAAAATTTACATAGCCAAACAAAAATGGCCGCTGAATTTAAAATGGCGGGACACAAAACAAATATGAAACACGGAAACAACATATGCTAACGATTCTTGACTTGCACTAGAAAGTATAAAAATAATTTTTATTTAAGTATGATTTTTGATAGCAGCATTCAGAATTTCAAACAGAAATTCTAAGTTTTTATATCGTAATTATTTGCAATCAGCTTCATTAAGCAACAGATCGAGTATGATAAAACATGAACTGTTAAAAAAGCAGTTCGATTTTTTAAAAATTAGAAAATCAGTTTATAAGCTAGAATATAAATGTAATCATATTCTTTTCTACATAAAAATAATTAAAACAGTCTTGCGAAGGACAACGCAAACTGTGCATGTTAGAAAACAAGTGGAGTATTTTGAATAGTTTTATCCATTATCTGGGTTTCAAATTGAATCATTGTTTCTTATCTATAATGACAAAAATAATAACCATAAAAGGACGATAATATAACGTGTAATACGGTGGTTGACTTAAATTAATTTTTGTCGAAAAGAAATACTAATCCAGAAACCACAACAAAAAAGAAATTGCTCAAAAAAAGGTTCTTAAACTTAGCAATTGTCCCAGGTACAGAAGATTTAGCGAGTATAACATATAACAAAAAACAAAACGAGTAAAATTGGGATTGTAGTTTCATTTCTTACAGTAACACAAACTTTGAGTTTCCTTTTTTATAATTGTTATTCTTTACATACTGTCAAAGTCTCACATGGAAATCCTTACATGATATCCAAACGAGTCCTTCATTGTGACTCTCTGAAACACAGCAGTGACTCCTTTCATTCCTTTTGGATTCTCAGTTGGGTCCTCTTAACCTTTCTTCAGACATCGTAACTGTTGCCATATGGATTCTGTAACAAAATGAAAGCATGTCGTTTTACATAGTGCCATTTTGATTGACATCATTTATTCAATTTTAAAGTATTTCTTATTTTTAAAATACAAGTAAAAGAATGCCAGTGCGATTTAGAACATAAAATTTTAAACTCAGTGGTACGACAGCCCCCCAGAACCTGCAGAACACCCCCCTCCCAGGACTGCAGTGTCCATAACTGTTTACTTGACCGAGGGCCATGAGGTGTGATTTATAGGTCTTAGATAAGCGGTCAGCTTAACACAAAATCGCCTTGTTTAGTTCCCAAGTATGCTTGATACTCAGGTTTATCGACCCACTCATAGAACAAATGCCTGATTCAACCTTACTCACAGCACGAGGATTGAACTTGTGCCTCGGTAGCACGAAGCATTTCGCCCACGCCACCAGGCTTAATTGTAAACTTGACGCATCTAAAGTTATGGTGTTTGGATAAATAAATATAATAGGGTGTAAAAAGATCTTGATTCCTTTTTTCCTCGCCGCGTATATTGCTGATTGAGCACTCTTATGATAATAGTCTTCACGTGAAGAAAACTGAAATGTAAATATTTCGAAATAAATTATCGAATTAAAATTATCAGATCACTTTCTAATCATTATAAATCTCTTTTAGTATTGAGAATAATTGATATATTTATATTATTAAAAATTTAAAAGATAGTTTTTCTGCATGAATTTAATAAGTTTAACTATTTGTTTTTATAAAATAAATAACTTTTTTGTCTGCCTTCAATACTTTCTTATTACATTTTCAGGGAAAAGAAATCTGTTACAGTAACCATCTGAGCAACACTCACCCTAAGAGCCTGCCCAAAGAGATGCTGTCCGTTCTCCCGGAACCGGAAGTGCGAGAATTGGTACTCGGTCACCAGGACATGTTCTTGGTGTTTGGCGATAGCGTCTTCTCGAGGACGGTGCCAGTCGGGGAAATCTGCAGACTGGTGCAAAGTACAACGTCACCAGTTGCTGCCAGTAAAGCGCTGTGTGAAATGTACTCCGCTCTGGCCAATGGAAGAAGAGAATGCATCGCTGTTATTTTGCTCACCCCTCTCCCCATGGAAGAAGAAGTCGAGAAGTACAGGTGTTGGGAATTCATGTTGGAGCAGAATCACAAGTTGCTCTTCACAAAAGAATTGGAAACTCTTCATAAGACAGCACTGACCACCGGTGACCCCTCTTCCACACCTGTGGATCCCACTTCCTGGTACACGAGTGCCTTATCCAAATACAAATGCCCACTGCCGTCACACAGGGGGCGTTACTACTGCTATGGAAATAAACTGGAATGAAACCACTGCCTCGAACAAAATGTCATCAGTTTTATTTGCATCAAGATAAATATTTTGTATAGTTTTTTTTTAATTTTTGTAAAGTGCCAATAAATATTCTTGTAAACTGTTTTTAGCTACTTGACATTAAACAAAAGAAATAAACATGTGAAAAGCATGTCATACGCTGCAGAATCTCAAGAGTTCGTGGAAACATTCAATTTTACAGGAAATCCTGATAACCCGTTCCCTGTGTCCAATCATTCCTACAAAGATGCATCAGCATGCTCAGTCCATAGCAAGTCTCCAGCAGTAAGGGGGAAGCAGCTGGGGGTATTATTTAGATGCCGGGAACAAGCAGAAAATCCCCCAATGCCTGACCTTATACCCTTAGAGGTATCATTTCACTGTGACCACGATCCATCAAACATCCTCCAGGCAACCTCAGTGTACTCGGCAAATCTTCGGCTAGGACTTGAACTCACTACCTTCTGAAAATGAGAACAATGCTGTAACCCAGAGATAGGCAATCATTTTTGGTTGCGAGCCAAATATCGAAGAAAAAAGGTGGATGGGCCAACATAAATTTTTCTAATATTTTAAAAACAATATACAAGTTTTATTATTTAAATATGTTAATGAAATGGGAGAAATAGCGATTTCTTTTGTAAAAGTTCCTTATATTGAGGTTCGAAGTGAGATGTACTGATTCTAAGGAACGAGGCTAAATGCTTATCAGTCAGTCTACTTCTGAATTTGTAAGGTCCATAGTTGAAAACACTTATTCACATGTATAAGATGAAGCAAACATAGCACTGATTTTCTGGGCTGGATGGAGCTTAAAATATGCAATCTGCTACACGTGAGGTCTAATTCACTTATTTGGATTCCCATATGTCTGCTCCCCGAGAAAGAGATAACGCTTTGGGGCTCCAGTCTGCAGCTATTACAGCTGTCTGTGATTGTTATTTCCGTCGGTTTATGTTTTGTAAGCAAAAATAGAAAAAGTATAAAGATCACCAGTCCATTGAAAAAAAGAAAAGAAAACTGTATATAAATAATATTTAATATATAAATCCTATTTTCTTTTAATTTCCGTCGGATGGACAAAAAAAATTCTATCCGCAGACCGGAGTTGCCCATCGGGCAGTAGTTTGTCCATCCTTGTCTAATGTGCCCACAAGGGTACCATGGCCTCGTATCTAATGTATTCACAGCGATATCAAGTTAGACAAAGCTGCGACTGCATATGTAACTTGAAAAGGGGGTTCAGCAAAGCACTCCAAATGAATGCGCAGGAAGCGGAGTTTCTCCCATGTGCGCAGATATCTTCGACAGTAAATGGGAATTGTCCAGTAAATATGGACATTGGAATTCTAAGGTTCTAATTAAATTTCGCTAAGTTTATTTCGAAAGCTAAACTTTTAAGTTTCTAATTGAATTTATTAATTTAATTTAATTTCGGTACGTACATCGTTATCATTTAAAAAGGAATTTGACTTATGAAATGGAAGAGTTGTACGAATTTAACTTTTATGCATATTTTCTGTCATCCAATGGGATTATAGAGCTATGTAACGAATTTTTCCTTTTGCACACGATTTATTGATAGAACGATTCTGGTTCGATATACAACAGACACTCGTTTTTTACGAACCCATAAAATATTTCTTAAAATAAAAAGATTACTGTTAAATCTTAAAACTAATTTGTTACCTAAGTGCTCTCTACTTGTATATAAAGTACTATTAGAAAAAAATATTTATTCCAGTGTACTAAAACACTTGCACACAGAATACAATTCATCTTTCAAAGGAATTCTTACTTTCATTTTATAGGTAAAAATTTAAAAAACTTATCATTTGCTTTTTATTTGAAAGTTTTTAAAAGTATATTTTTTTTACATACAACTAAGTCCCCATATAAAAAGTGACTGTTCATAATCTCACCAGTTTCGGCCCGCAGAGTCTCTTTGTCGAAGTTCAACTCAACTTCACTCAAGTCTTCCTGGGAAATTTCTTGGCTGTCTTCCACTGCGCGTTTCTCCGATGAAGACAGAAGGACCATCCACAAGTGTCCAGAGTGTCTGTGGCAAGCCGTGACCATACCTTGCGAAAACACCCAGTGACGCTTGCACTTGAAGCTGCTTTGGTGACAGGCTGTAAGACGAGAGAGTCAGAGGGGTTGTGGTAAAAGTCCCATGCGAATGCATTCAAATAAATGAGGGATTTTAACAACAGCAGTCCAGTTTGATATAAACGTCTCTTTCATCCAAGTTTCTCAACAATAAAATAAAAAATTAGAGAAGAAATTTAATGTTAGCGAAAGTAAGACAATAGTTTTAATATTTAAAAGAGATTGCTTACAAATACTGCAATTATTCATTTAGAATTCCAATAATGAATGAAATTTTTGGTAAAAGTTTACAATCGGGTGCACCTTTGATTCTTTAGCGATTTTTTTGGTGCTAAGATGGTCGCCAAGGCGTGACTAACAAGCTAAATAATATTAATAATATATAATTTGTATTATTATATAATATATAATATGGCACACGTGCCGTATAATCCAGGATGCCAAATTCTGAGATTTTCTTATGTATCTGGCAACCTCGTTTTTATGACGTCATACATACGGAGACCTATAAGAATTGGGCAGAAAACTCTATTTTGGTAACCCTAGTAAATATGTCATCGTGCACGTCACGATACGTCATCTTGGCAACATTTCTTCATCACCAAAAAATTTCAGAATTTGGAATCATGGATTGATTATACGGCATCTGATCCTATAATATATATAATTGTATAAATAATAATAATAAATGAAATTTAAGACAAAAATAACGGAATTGCCAGAAATTGAATTTTATCACCAAATTCCCGCCAAATTAAGGGGCACCCGATTCTACACCGAACCCACATTTTTAAAAATTTAAATGGTCCTTGCCGATTTAAACTAATCATAAGGTGGATGTTTTGTCTGTCTTTTTCATTTTTTGATTCTGTTCTATATTCAACGTGTTAATGGCTTGAATCCATTTAAAACGACTTCTGAAATCGATGCTTTGGTCCTTACATAAGAATCGTTTTATTAACCAAATGAACTTCAACACAATTCTCAGACACTCCAATGTGAACTTCACTTGACTTAATCCTAGAATCCGTAACGCGATAAATTTGGCGACATAAAGATTCGGATTGTATGTTTATTTATTGCCATTATGAGATTCCCAATTGTTTTTGCTCATGAAACGCTTGTGAATGCTGATAGTTATGAATCGCTTGCCTTGATCATTGACGACATATTTGAGAACCTTTCCTAACGCGTTACAGATACTAGGATTTTACCCTTCTCTTTGTTTGCTGCCGCTGGAAGAATGCGATTGGAAAGGAGGCAGCAAACGCTTCGACAAGCTAGATTTAGGACACTGCCTCAATACGACGTCGTATTTAATCACGTGTGATGTAGATGAAATGTCATTTGACATCAGGGATATTTTAAACCATTGAGAATTGTAATATAGTGATGTAGCTATGTTCTCAACTGGAACGAAGAAACAACCATTTTGTGGTTCAATCGCAAAACGATATGTACGTGAAGATGAGTTAACAAGAAAGAGATTTTTAAAAAAGTTTAGTTCATAAATGTCAAGTTATCATTTCGATTATGGGACCCTCTTAGGAACCAGCTTAAAGTTCGTAATAAAGGAGCTTCTGTGCTGTAATGTCATAGGAAGTATATGTGTCTGCTGTATTTTAATTATTTCTTCGCCTCTTGTAAAGCTATGGAATATTTTTTCGCATTATATATTCAATATATGTACACTGCTGGACAATTGCTATGGACGGATCACAAATTGCAATGTAGCATAACATTAAGCGAGACATGAGGCCTAGTAGGATAAAATATAGTTGCCTCACTGTTCAGACATTAGAATAAAATTTATTGTTCTGGAAAGTACAAAAGCTGTGAAACATCTGAAAGAAAAAAATGTTCATTTGATACTGCATACGGAAAAATGGAACAATGCATCTAAAAGTCAGCAGGCACCTTGAAGAAAGGTATCAGTACGGGATATGTCCACCGTGGAGTGTGATGCAATATTCCACACGTCGTATCATACTTTGCACAACATTATCCAGCAGCTGTTGAGGCAATTTATCTCATTCCTCTGGGAGAGCACGGATGAGGGTGTTCTTGTTTGTCGGAGGTTAGCTTCGACCAGCAACGTGCCTCCCCAAATCATCCCACACATTTTCAATGAGGTTTAGACCTGGAGAACGTGATGGCCATACGAGGCGTTGAATACCCTCGCTGTCTAGACCAGTGTTTCTCAACCGCCTGTCCGTGGACCGGTACTGGTCCGCAAGAAATATTTACCGGTCCGCAAAATATCCAGCATTTATAGGCCGACTATATCGAAAAAATAATATCATTCACGTTGGAATTTTCTTGGAGTTTTAATTAAGTTTTGGTGCTTTTATTCTCGATGCAATATTATATAAGTAAGTTGAATATACAAATGTAAATTATAACAAACAAAATGCTTTAAAAATTATGCATGTCTTCATGATTTATCTTTGTGAAAAATTATGCATTGGGTCAAATTATTAATATTACCGGTCCGCGCAAACGTGCCGAAATATTTTACCGGTCCTTGGAGTACATTCAGTTGAGAAACACTGGTCTAGACAATCCTGAACAGCGAGTGTTCGATGACAAGTTGCTTTGTCGTCCATAAAAACAAATTAATCACCGACAGCATCACTGAAAAGTCGAACATGAGGAAGTAGAACTTCATTAATGTATCGTTGACACGTCATAGTCCCACTCGCAACCCCATGTAGGGGCGTGCGGCCATTGATCATGATGCCGGCCCACACCATGACACTGTTCAGACATTTTATTCCCTCTTTTGGGACTTTGGAGATCTTGGCCTCAGTGCAATCTCCTCTGCACAGTTTTGGACTTGTCCTGTCCTCGTGTCCACTGAGTTTCCACGTACTGACATGCTATCGCACGCGTTCATCCACCGTATACCTTCGGGTGGGTCGGTGTAACATCTTTGTCGTTACACCATGACACTACATGTCGGATATCGGTCCCTTTCCTGGATGTTTTCTGGACGATAAGCAGTACCACTCTCGTGCCAGATCAGTTGGCGTCTACAATCCGCTGACAGACTGAACCTACTCTCATCTGAGAATAGTACGCATGCCCAGTCCTGTTCCGTCCAATTGCGATGCTCACGACACCATTGCAAACGGGTAGTACGGTGCTATCTGGTCAATGGGACACACAAAACAGGTATGCGGGCGTATAGTCCTCCTCCCCTCAAACGTTTGGCAACAGTTTTTCGGGAGATCTGCTTTCCTGAAGCAGCAAGAAACTGATTTGACACCTTCTGAGCCGTGGTGCGCCTGTTCCTTTTTGCTTATAGGACGATATATCTGCCTTCTGCAGGCGTCGTACTTCTAACACGACCTCCCCCGTGCCGCCTACTACACATTCCAGTAGTTTTAAATGACTTCCACAGCCGTGAAACAGCGCTGTGAGCGATGTCAAACTCCCTGGCAACATCTGTTATTTTTCGCCCTCCTTCGATCTTTCCAATAATTAGGCCGGGCATAAAATCATCTAAATGATGTCGGGAAGACATGCCAAAAATTTCAAGTTCGTCTATTAAATCTTTCCTGTAAAACTTTGACTTGAAACAACAACTGTCCTCACGAATCAAAACCTTTAAAGCTCTTATGAACGCTATCACGTGATGAACAGACGTGGGAAAAAAATTTGCATACGCATACTTCTTCTTACTATGTCCCGCACTTATTCTAATTTTCCACATTTTCCTTTCATTTTGTGGTTGCTATGGATGATAGTGTTATCCGTCCTTAGCAATTATCCAGCAGAGTAGAATTCTATCGAATTATGTACAACAAAATGCTATTTGCGTATTTGTATGAATGCTCGAAAATGTCATATTCCTTTATACTTATCTTTAATTATGTGTTGTTTGGAAAAATAACAATCTGAAGTTAAGCTATTAAAAATGAATTATTGAATGAAATATTCAGACTTTATTATTTAACGCAAGATTTAATGTTATTAGGTTTCTAACTGGTGACACATGAAATCTGCAGCTTCTCTTTATTACTGGCAAAAAAATATCGTATCAGTTAAAATTGTTTTGCTGCATCTTGCAGCAATATTATGTAATTAATATGATTACTGATTAGAAACTAATATAAGTGTGCATTTTACTATTCTTTCAAACTGCATTAATTGCAATTATTTAATTAGAAAGTTTTCACTCAAAATGAACAAAAGCTCTGAAGCAAAGATATAAATGTCTATTAACTTTGATTACGCAAACAGATATCAGTTTAACTGTCAAACCTTATGATTGTGGGTATTAGAGTTTAAAAATGACATCGGTCACATGGGTTTACAAGCCTTCAATGCCATTGGGCTGGAAAGAAGAAAGAGTTGATAACTCAATGGTCATTGGGCTGTATATTTTGTTCTCTTTTATCAACCAAGCGCTGTAGGAGACATTTCATTTTTATTTTCTTTATTTAAAATGCTTACTTTTTATTTCCTTTAGATATTTTTTATCTAAAGGAAGAAAATATCATCTAGAGAATGGCATCGTTTGATAATTTGCTGAGGAAACCGAAGTTCCGCTTCCACCACACTCGATCTGATGAGGTGCCTTGAGCGAAGAGGACGGATCTTCGAGACTCGAACGCACCACCTCCTAAAATATGGACGACACCCAAATCAACCAGACCACGCTAGTCTTACTTGATAAATAGTTAGGTTTTGGTTCCAAAGCTTTAAACTAAACAATTTATGAAAAACATTGTAGATAAATGCTAGAATTAATTTCACTGATAATTTAAAAAAATGAAATGCACTCTAATTTCTTTCTATCACATCCGTGCACCCTTCGACACAATATATTTTATTGACACAATTTATGGAATATATTTTGGAAAATGCAATGTAAAGATCGATATAATGTTTTTCAATTCAAATGGATAACATGAATATTATTATTTTTTATATAAGTTTCTTAATGAATTTAGTAGCCGTCTTTAAGAGAAATCTCGTGTGGTGTTATGAGGCACCGGTCAAGTACCGGGTACCACGTGGTATTGTACCAATTCCAGGACTCAAGCAAAATATAGCTAGAACGATATCAGTTAAGTGGATACCACTGTTTCCATAATAATTCACTTTTAAATAAATGATGGGGAAAATATGCTTCGAAAAGCAATGCATGACATCCTATTCAAAATTTAAAATAACTTAGTAAGTAAAACATTTTTCAACACTATTTTAAAATAATTTCCTTCTGTTTAAGTAACCCAAAATAATAAGCAAAGATAAAGCATTTTATGGTATATGATTCATACGAAAAATAAGTGAATTCATTCAATTCATTGAATAATCGTCGATAAGCAGTTTTAAGAGCACTGGAAGTGTCTGAAATTTCAAACCTGAACTTCACAATTCCGTTAACTAAAAATAAAATTTTTTAAAAAATTTAAATTATTCTTGCCGATTGAAACTCACTATAAAGTGGATGTTTTGTCTTCTCTTTTTCCTTTTGCTTTTTTTTTCTGCTCTTTTATCAACGTGTTCAATTTTAGAAGCCATATCGCTAAAGATTTGAAAATTTAGAAACTAATTACTTAGAACACCAGGTCATTTTCCTGATTTTAGGAACATTGACAAACGGAAAAATATATAATTTAAAAAATTCTTCTTTAATACTGGTAAAAATTATGAAATGGATTTTTTCTCATCTGCTGCTTCTCGAAGAACGCAATTTGAAGGCAGACAGCAAATTCGTCGACAATCGGATAAAGACGCAGCTTCAATACGATGTGACGTAGTTGAAACGTTATATGATGTCATGGATATTTTAAACCAATGAGAATTGAAATAAGTTGGTGTTATCCTGATCTTAACTGGAACGAAGCAACTACTTTATAGTTAGTAAAATATTTAATAGAAATTATTATTTTATAACACCTAGCTGCTAGGAAACTTTTTCGCCTTTTTGGCACTACAAGTGGCGGAAGTGAACTTAGTCTAATAGGACACTCAGTAGGTGGACCCCAAAAATAGGTGGGCTTTGGTCATTTAGAAGCAGGGATCCAACAGAAGACCCCCAAACTTGGCCTGCCATATCCAGAGATGTCATTTCACATGGTGAAAACATTGCGACCTGTTTTACGTGCTTCAGCCACCATAACCAAATTTGACGGATCTTCGTTTGGGCCTGGATTCGAGCCCACTATCATCCAATATAAAAATGAACATTCACTTCACAAAAAAAAATATTCCAATGAATATCCGATGAAATGTGAATATTCAAAGAATAGCATCATGGACTTATCTTGATCTTAAAATCGTGTAGGAACCCCCCTGAGAAGGAGCTCACCCCGGAGCTTAGTTTTGACTGCCCGGCCACCACACGAAGTTTACAGGCTGTTGAAGAATTTCATTTTCAGGGAAATCTCTATAATGACAAAATTGTACACATTGTCAAGGCGTGATTTCGGCACTTGGTGTCATTTGACTTGACTTCAAATGGACACGACACCAACAAACATGACATTCTAATGCAACGTAGCTTCGATTTCATGAAGGTTACATAATAAAATAGTAATAAAAAGAACTAAAGGAATTTAAGAATAAATACGTTCACAGAAATACTAAATATTATATTTTATATATTTTTATTCTTTAAAGTAGGGATGAATACTTTTCACTTCGACGTCGGAATCATTACTGTGGGTGTGCGTGTAGAGAGAGAGAGAGAGAGAAATAAAGATATTTGTAATTTACTGTGCAGATCCAAAATCTCTCTCAAAATATGGTAAAAATGGGTAATGCTACTCACCACCATGACTTGGTTCACAGGTGCCCACTGGGTAGCAGTCGATGGCCTTGTTGTGGCGAAGGGTTAGTCACCCAAGTGCCCGCCGTTGTTTAAAAAAATACTTTCACTTAAAACTTGCTTAACATTTTAGAATCCTTTATATTAAAAGAGTGGAATGCTCATCAATATTTATCGTAATTCCACCCACATTTTCTTGAAAATTTCAGCAGACTTGCACGGGAAATTCACTGTAGAAAGATTAAGATTCGCCACGCCGAAACCTTCAATTCTAAACTGAAAAAAAGAAAAGTGTGTAAAAAATGTCCTCTTCCCGTGCCACAGCCAAATCATTTTCTTGACACGAAGATCCCAGAGTCTTTAGTTCCTAAATTGTTTTCAATTTGCAGATTCAAGAATTTATAGTGCAGAGAAACATTTTTAATAATTCTCTTATCCAGATATGGCATTCAAATGTTTTATAATTCATGCTTTTGATTACATTTTGATTTTTATTTGGTTCTTTTTGGTCTTAATATTGAATCCAATATTTAATTTTTTTGAGCACCTAAAAGTGAATAAAAAAATGTGCTCACTCTTGGAAAATTAATATATTTTAAAAAGCATTGATTCATACCTTTGAAAGTTACCCAAATATAATGTAACCTTAGATTTACCTTGAGATATTCAACAGCTTCTGGATTCAGTTAGAAGTTTTTTTGTAGGATTACATTGAAGAAAATTATTAATACAATTTGAACAACAGTAATGTGTATACAAATAGAGCTGGTTGGTTGGTTGGTTGGGTTTTATGGCGCAAGGTCCAAAATTGGACATGCTGCGCCAAGAATTAGTTTTGTGTAACTTTATTTTATTTTAATTTTTTATTTATTTATTTTCAAAAACCCAAACAACATTAAAATATTAAAAAAACAAAAATAAGTGTATATATTATATTAAAATCTAGTTATAAAATATAGAAAATGAAAATAACAAGTATTTGTATAATTTTTTTAAAATCTAAAATGCAAATTAAATATAATGTATAAAACCTATTGCCTTCAAGAAAGCGAATAGGTTTCCATGGGGTGGATCCCCTATTAAATCAGATAAAATTAATAAATTAGTATTAAAAAAGTGTAAACGTTGCTGGATAAAATCATGACATGAAATTAAAATATGTTGAACAGTGTATGGTTCATCACACGCTTCACACCATGGAGTTAGTTCACTTAGAAACAAATGTCTGTGTGTGAAACGTGTGTGTCCGATACGAAGGCGAGTTAATCTAACATCAGCACTTCGTAGCGGTAAAACTGATAATGAAATGAGATATGGGAAAATGGTACACAATTTGTTGGTGACCTGCATGCTCCAAAACTCCTGGAAGAGGGAGTAGACATGATTTTTAATATACTTCCTCACATCTGAAAGAGGGATTGAAAGTTGTATTGACGTTGAGGCTGCTTTAGCAGCCGCGTCTGCCTTTTCATTTCCCTCGAGACCTACGTGACTTGGGATCCAACAAAATTTGATATCATTCCCCTTGCCAGCAAGGGAATCCAATGTTTGGAAAATCTTGGACACAACCGGATGACAATGAATGTTCAAATTCTCCAACGCTTTTAATACACTCAAGCTGTCAGTATACACGCAAAAGGAATGAGAATTTACAGTATTCACGAGCTGAAGCGCATTATAAATTGCTGTGGCTTCAGCTGTAAAGATGGAGCAGGAAGCATGAAGGCTGTAACTGTATGTAACATTATTCATAAAAATACCACAGCCGACATGTCCTGCTGTTTTAGAACCATCCGTGAATACTGGCGTGTAGGAAGAATACTGACAGCGATGTGAATAATATAGCTGTTGGAAAATTGTAGGCGTTGTGTCCGATTTTCTACAATCAGCAAATGGATTGATAATCAATATTTGTGGATCATACCAAGGTGGATGTACTAAAATGTCCGTTTTAATGAAACGGACATCACGTAGGTCAGATAAGGATAAATGGTTTTTTGTTCGAGTGAGGAAGGGTAGGATGCTATATGGTCTAGCATCATATATTCTCTTCAAAGCAGGAGTAAGAGCAAAAGAACATAAAGGATGGTGAGGGTCAGACATAATTTTACAATAATAATTGAGAGACAGCTGCATACGTCGCAGGTCTAAGGGCAGTTGTTGACAAATTGCATATAGACTCTGGACGGGTGATGTGCGGAATGCGCCAGAACATATTCTCAGAGCAGAATGATGGACAGTGTCCAGTCTGCGTAAAACAGAAGACCTAGCGGATCCGTAAACAACACAACCGTAGTCTATGCGAGATAAAATTAATGATTGGTAAACTCGGAGGAGTGACGTGCGATCAGCACCCCAAGATGTATTTGAAAGCACCTTGAGGATATTGAGCGATCGCTCGCACTTCTTCCGCAGATATAATATATGCGGAAGAAAGGTTAATTTACGATCAAATATCACTCCGAGGAATTTTACCTCACTGACCACTGGTATAGGTGTGTTGTTTATACGAATAACGGGATCATTGTGGAGACTAGTCTTCCTGCAGAAATGGACACAATTGCTCTTGCTAGGAGATAGTGTATGGCCATTCTCAGCACACCATGCAGCAATTTTATTAACAGATGTTTGTAATTGTCTCTCAATTAAATTCATGTTAGACCCTTCACAAGATATTTGCAGGTCATCAACATACAAGGTACCATGCACAGAAGGTGAAAGTTGATGAAGAATGCAACTGATATGAAGATTAAAAAGGGTGACACTTAAAATACTTCCCTGAGGAACACCTTCAGGTTGGTTAAAAGTATTGGACAAAAACGTACCAATACGAACTTTAAAACCACGGGAGCGTAAAAAGTTTTCTATAAATATCGGCAAATTACCCCTAAAGCCAAAATTATACATCCTACGGAGAATTCCATAACGCCACGTACGGTCATATGCCTTCTCAATGTCGAAGAAAATGGAGACCAGATGGTTCCTCCGCACAAAAGCATTGCGGATTTGGGTCTCCAAATATGTGATATTATCAAGAGTGGATCTCCCTTTACGGAAGCCACTCTGATTAATATGTATACATTTATTTTTTTCTAAGACATATACGAGACGGGCGTTGACCATACGTTCGAGAGTCTTACACAAGCAACTCGTCAGAGCTATTGGTCGATAATTTGAAGGAACAGAAGGATCCTTACCAGCCTTAAGGATCGGAATCACTATTGCTTCGCTCCAAAGTGATGGAAATTTATTTTCAGTCCAGATCCTATTGAACAAGTAAAGTAAGTTCAACAGGGAATCTGGACTTAAATGACGAAGCATTTGATAGCTGATTCCATCTGGTCCTGGGCTAGTATCATGGGCCTGCTGTAATGCTCTCTTCAATTCCAACATCCGAAATTCACAGTTGTAAGGTAAAGCTTGTCGATGGTTGAAACGAATTGGTGTTCGCTCAGCACGACTCTTAGTCCTCAGGAACGAAGAACTGTAAGAGTCGTTGCTTGAGACGCTAGCAAAGGTTTCACCAAGGACATTAGCGATGTCCTTAGGAGAAGAGTGCACAGCAGCTCCGGATTTCAAAATAGGAATTGAAAATTCTCTATAGATTCCATTGGCTGCCTTCACCCTTCTCCACAACTGCTTACTGGAAGTTGAAGATGTTATTGAAGATACATAGCAGGACCAGGATTCCTTCTGACTTCGACGACGAGCTCTGCGAGCTAGTGCTTTTGCTCTCTTAAAGGCGATAAGATTCTCCGTTGTGGGGTACCTCCGAAATAACCCCCATAACTTCCTTTGTTTTTTAAAAGTTTGTTTACATTCATCATTCCACCATGGCTTGCAACGCCGGTGTGGTAAAGAGGAACTTTTTGGTATTGATGCCTCAGCTGCATTTATAATTGTTTCAGTGACTTTAGATACGGCATTATCAATATCATCGATCGTAACCATTTCGTTATCAACAACTGCCAATTGTGTAAATAACGTCCAATCTGCCCGACTGTACACGTAAGTAGGTAAGCGTTGTCTTACACTACTACCTCCAGTCTGGGAGATGACGAGAGGAAAATGATCGCTGTTATGCAGATCATTTCCTACTATTAGATTTAACAATGGCAGAAGAGATGGAGAACAGATGGCTAGATCGAGAGAATGAAACGTTCTTGTGGGTACATGGAAATATGTCTTCTCGTCGGTATTCAGCAGACAGAGACTATTATCTGAAATAAAACGCTCTATCTGCCGACCGCGAGAATTAGTATCATCATTTCCCCACAAAGAACTATGGCCGTTAAAGTCACCTAACAACAGAAATGGTGTTGGCAGCTGATCTATTAATGCATCAAGTTCCTCTTGGCGGATGACATCGTGTGGTGGCAAATACAAACTACAGACTGTCAACAAACATGATGTGTGAATTCTCACAGCAACAGCCTGTAGAGTAGTATTCAATGGATGGGCAGTGCTGGGAAAAGTATTAGATGTTAATATACAAACACCTCCAGACACTGCACCATCGTCACCACAGTCTTTTCTAAAGCTTTTAAACCCACGCATGGAAATGTTATTGCTGGACTTCAGGAATGTTTCCTGAAGTGCAACACATGCGGGGTTGTAGGCTGAAATTATGGACTTGATGTCATCATGATGAGAACGCAAACCATGGCAGTTCCAAGAAACAAAGGAAGTTATTGTTCAATTTGAAAAGCTCCTTTCCCGGAGCTGGAAGGCATGTCATCCGACATCTCCTCGAGCGATAAATCTTCGTCCGAGGGATGTAAGGAAACAGCATCAGCCTCCAGGTTTAAGGCTTTACGGGTGGATATAGAGGGCCTAATTTTGCCCTCTTTTGCAGATTTTAATTTTAAGGCCTTCATGGCTTTAGACTTAGCCATCGGAGCTTTTCTACGTTGAATAGTTGTAGAGGTTGATTTTGGGCTTTTATCAGATGTAAGGGGTAATTTGACTAGTGGAAGTGAAAGAGCATCGGTTTGTGTACTAGCAGTTCTGGTGACCTTGGCGGCGACAGATGCATAGCTAACTCCTGCTTGAGGTGTACGTGCTGTGACAGCACGTCTTGCCTCAGGGTATGAACAATTATTTTTAACTTTAGTGGTTGTGATCTCTTTTTCCAGTATCCAGATAGGACAACTTCTAGCGTAGGAGGGGTGGTCACCTTTACAGTTGACACACCTCTCCTTTGCAGTACAAGACGAGCTGTCGTGGCCAACTGCTGCGCAGCGAGCGCAAGTCAGTTTGCCCCGGCAAGCCGCTTTGGAGTGTCCAAATCTCTAGCACTGGAAACAACGCAAAGGATTTGGAATGAACGGCCTAACGGATAGATGCATATACGCAGCTTTAATATGCTGCGGTAGGTCTGGCGTCGCAAATGTCAGTACGAGATGTTTAGTATTAATAAACTGCCCATCTCGTCTGATAGTGATGCGTTTTACAGCACAGACCTTTTGATCTATGAGATTTTCTAAGATCTCGTCCGTTGGCGTATTTAGCAAATCCTTGGCGGATACCACACCACGTGAGATGTTAAGGTTCATATGAGGTTGGACGGACACCTCAAGGTTAGCTAGCGTATTCATGTTGCTAATCAGAGCTGCTTGTGCATCTGAAGCAACTTCAACCATCAAATCACCAGAACGAAGTTTCCGAATGCTCTTTACTTCGCCGATACTGCCACTGATACCTTTTTGGATTAGGAAAGGGGATACATTATCAAAGGTACCCTCCTTCCTTTTCACAATGTAAAATCTTGCCTTTATTAGCTTAAAAGTATGCTCCCGTGGGAGAGATGAGAATAGTTGTGTTTCCATATTTGAGATGGAATATTCGGGACCTGACGGCACCACCCACCACCGAGTCCAACAAGGGGATGCAGACCAGCTGCACCAGTGCTAGCCAGGTCCTATACGCTCACAGTACATCCCTGAAGTGGCCTCCACCCTTAACGAGTCACCCAGTAGATGTACCGATCGCTTGATCCATAAAGCCGATTGATGTGCTGAGGACCACAACACACCTCCCGTTTACCTGAAGCAGAGGCCAAAGCAATGTGTTGGTCTCTGGAGGCCTCAATTACCAGGATCCTCCTTTCCAGGGACACGGGTCTCCACGCACGGCAAACACGTGGGTGATTTAGTCCTCAAGAGTAGCTAATAGCAACAGAGCGACGAAAGCTACTCAAGGGGAGCCCTCAACCTCTTGCGAGGCAACCACACTGAGGGAGAAGAGGAAGAAAAAGCAGAAGAGTAGAGGAGAGAAGAAAAGAAAGAAGAGGACAGATCACTAGGGTACCTCGGGATTGTGACACCCGTGTTTACCTAAAGAAGGTAAACCCCCTGAGGGGAATACAAATAGAGCATATAAAACAATTTTTTTTCTCATTTACAACGACAAAATTGTGATTCATTTTTTTCCATAATCGTCAAGTGGAATTATTATTAATATTGCTCATTGTGGTATTGTTAAACGACACATAAAATGTTCTCATATATAACACTACATTAAAAATATTTCTATCGATATTTAAACCAATCAATTCATTATTTTTTAAGCAAAATATCAAAATATAATTTTGGCAATAAAATTTTAAAAAAATATCAAAAATTGCAACAAAAAATACAAATATTTTTACGACATAAAGAAACCGTTAACTACTTGCAGATTATAAATATATACTTTGGTTTAGTAGCAAAGTAGTAGACTTCTGGCGAAATTTCATAAAATTTTTTTAATATTAAGTTGTCGAGAGCTCTGCGTGATTGCTGACTAAACTATTAATTCCCATAAGCAACCGATGAGCCTAAATACACTGCACGACATTGAAAATGCTCCACCAAGGTGGATTAGTTGAAAAATTATGCAAATTCCAGGGTAATCAGGCAACTTACCGAGAATGCGCAGCTCTCCCACGCACGCAGGATAATAAATAAGCTGCGGAATCGGCAGAGTAGGCAATATTCGCGCCATTGCTGCTTCGAAAATAATCATTGATAGTCCGTTCTTGTCTCCAAGGATGTCTGTAACTGTGGAGAATACCGGGCCATCGTTGATCGAATCATTTCCAGTAGAAAGACGAGTTTACGAGGGGCATAGTGATCGACCTGAGAAGGGCAGGTGGGTCCTTACGGCAAATCCCTGCAGACAGACACCTGTGCAAGTCCACAGTGCACCAGCTGTGTTGAAGATGGTTAGAACATGGTACTGTGGTATGTTTGCGGGATGTCGGTGCAGCCAGAAGGAGGTCGGCCCGCACTGATAGACTCGTCAGACCCCCACAAAGCACATCTACTGAAATTCAGCAGCGTGTGCAAGACACCCTGGATGCGCCCATGTCGAGCAGAACCATTTGACGTCGATTGGTTGTTAGTGGCCTGCGCTCATGACGTCCATTAAGAAGACTGCCACTGACCACACAGCATAGACGCCAACATCTATAATGGTATTGGACTAAAGTGGTGTGGACGACGTAGTGGCACAGGATCGTTTTCTCAGATGAATCGCGCTTCTGTTTCTTCAGTGATAGTTGCTGTGTACGAGTGTAGCGTCGACGTGGAGGTAGGTCCAGTCCTGCAACAATTGTGGAACGCCACACAGACCGATAACATCATGGTTTGGGTGCCATTGCGTACAATTCGAGGTCACCTCTAGTTCGTATTCATGGCACTATGACAGCCCAGTGTTACGTGGATGATGTGCCATGGCCGGTGACACTCCCCTACCTTCAGGGATTGCCCAATGCCCTTTACTAGTAGGATGATGTCCGACCGCACAATGCTCTCATCAGCCAATATGGCCAGCAAAGTGTACAACTGCTTCCTTGACCACCGTGCATCTCTTACCAATCGAACACGTTTGAGATATGATTAAAAGCTATTTTCAGATAGATCCTGCCTCTTTCAGAGGAAGCACTTTGGCAAATGGTTGACAGGAAATGGAGAATCATTCCTCAGAACGCCCTGCGTACTCTCATTGACTCTGTGTGTTGCCTCGTGTATTACTGTCCACAGTGGTCCTACAGCCCACTGACCCAACCCTGTTCCCGCTCTGTATTATGCAATATCATTTCGAAATACCGATCACTTATTGTTCGTTGCAATCTGAGTTTCGTCAGTTTCTACAAACTCCTTCTTGGTTTTGCATCTTCAGTGTTGGGCAGTATTAGCTTCTTCGTTTTAATTTAACAAAATCGCACAGCATTGGAGAATTTTTGAACATTTTTGACAATGAAGAAATGTTGCTAATCTGACGTAATTGTGATGTAAAATAGTTTTTTCTGAATAAAGCTTACGCTTTTAAATAACAAAATTAAACCGGATAAATAATAAAAGGCTTTTGTATAAAAGTATGTTTTTGAAATATTAGGATTATAAAAAAGAAAACATAAGATCATTATTTTGCAAATTTAAATGCAAATAAGGAGAACATAAATTTTGAAAATGCTAATACCAATTCCAAGAAAATCATAGGAACATCATTTTCGTAAATGTAAATATAGATTATAAAATGTAATTTAAATTATCTAATAATTTAAGAGAAAAAAAAACAAAAGCATCAATTTTGCAAATGTAAATATATATTATAAAATGTTAATTAAATTAAAAATAAAGAAGAAATGCATAATAAAAAAGAATTATTTAAAACAATGAAAAAGAACAATACAACCTGAAACTTATGCATCCTAACAGATCACAAAATGTGCAGAACACACATTAAAAAAATTCACACGAATTATCTTCACAATTCTTATCTTATTAAAGTGCGTAAGTGAAACGAAGTGTTCTAAATTCCCTCGCTATGACGAAAGTACTAGGGTTGCTAAAATAGAATGTTGTAGAGTATGGTCAGCATTTTCGATCGCTATGAAGTAATAACAAATCTAGATTACCAGATAAATGATGAACTGGAGTTAAATTTTATCGAACGGAAACTAATTAGCGTGCCTCGTCTGTTGTCCTTCCTCGATTTCTGTCTGGGTACGAGGTTGTATTCAGTGAAAACTATCAACAATAATGAATAAATAATCGTCTGGTAATTAGTAAATAATGCAGCTCATTTCGACATAAATTGTAACTGTTCTCTTCTTTCATTGGCAAACACATTGTGTTTGGTGCTGCCATCTATTAGATGAAACATTCTTAGCAAAATTCTCGTAGGCTATTTAATTTCAAATGAATTAAATAATAAGTTCATTTGATTTATTTTATAGTAACCCCCGATATTATTATAAAATGAATTTAGATAAATAATTAGAAGCGTTACGAATTTTTTTGTATTCATGTAAGCCGTAAGATACTGAATCGCTTATTAGGATTTCTTTAGCGGTATCTTCGTTGATTCATTTATTTATAATGAAAATGCGATTATTTTGAATATCGAACAGAAATGCCAACATTTTTCTAGGAAAAGCTAGATAAAATTACTTGTTGCTAATTTCAACGAAATGATATATTTATTCGTCAATGTAAATTAGCCGAGAATTAGCTTAGCAAATTAATTTATTTTTAAATCTACATGACTAAAAAGAAGAAAAAATCTTTTTCTTTCGTAAATAGTTACAAAAACAAAAAAAAGTCAAATTATAAAAACATTCTTACCTGTCTAAATGCTTAACAATTATTTCCTTTCAATTCAATCAGCTTGAGTTTTTTCAGAATTTCTGAATTCGAACTCAATAAAATGAAGAGAGAGGTCGCTGTATGCATGAAGGAAATCGCAGTTGAAATCTGGCGACCGAAGCGGACGTCAACGGCAGAGGCCTTAGTTGTACCTTATTTTTCAATGTAATTATTAATTAAAAAGGTTTTCGAAAGTGGAAACTGGTTTAAATTAAATATCTTGTTTTAATGTGAAAAATTTAAATAAATAGGTTTTATTGTTTACTAATAAATTTATTCTATATTAATATCAATTGCAAAATTGAATAAAAAAAGTTGTTTTTTAATACTTAATTTCCATAATAATATTTTAAATGTAATTAAAATTAAAATGCGGAGATTTTCAAAATATATAGTGGAAAAAATTTATATAGATCCAAGGGATCGATTTCAGACCAGAGGAGAAGTTTCTAGGAAATTTATATAAATAATTACAGAAACAAAGAAAATGAAAAAATTGACAAGATCTCCGCCAGGGATAAACACGGCGTGGTTGTAGGATAGTGATTTTCGACGCCAGGTTCGCTGTTAAACAATAAAAAAGCTGAATGTTCCGTTTCCTCTTGTTGCTTGCATGTTTATCGAACGCATTGACATTCTTAACGCTCGCTCTGCAAGCCATTATCGACGAAGAATTCAATTTGGCAATTTCCCAAGCTGTATCGTGATGCAACCTTGTATTTCGTCATTAGAGTTTCAGCTGGAATGCATTGAATGAAGTAGCTGCGAATAATAACTAATTGAGGAGAGATTAAAAATTCCGAAGAACGTGACCAGACGTTAAAAATGTGGATTTTAGCAACTCTTTTAATTCCACGGTGTGATAAAAACAGGCAGCAGCTTAAAATCAAATTTCTGAAACCAAATGTGAAATATTAGGGATTCACACGAATGAGAAAGAGTAAGAAACAGATGATAATATGCTTATCTATTGCATTCAAATAAACTGTGATTGATGATATATTTTGATAGGATTAATTAATTTAATTCTCTTTTATTTCCTCAAAGGCATTGTTTGTATTCTGGATGAAACGCTCTTTGCAACAGTTTTCCTATGAGTTATATTTTATTAGGACCATAGAAAGTGTGTTGCTGTTTTGCTTAGTTTCCATGGTGGAAGACAGAACTTTCTGACAAACGAAAGAGTTATCGTTAATGAACTTTTAAAAATGAAGCGGATTGTTCCCAATGAGTATGTTAAGCTTTAAGTTCTTTGTCGATGACATTTAGAAACTGTGATCGATTGGAAACGATTAAAAAAAAAGCAGCTTAAACTTTGCAATGTAGGATTTCTAGTTTAAATAAAGTTTTTGAATGATTATACGTGATTGAAGGTTACTGTATAGTTATCGGAATCTGTACAGTACACGAGTTATTATAACCCTAATTATTATAGATGTTTTTAAGTATTGAATTTCGTTAAAAAGTTTTGACGAAAATTTATAACTAATGAAAAAGAATGTTCAGTGTGTAATAAACGTATTTATTTAATTGTTATAAAATGTAATCGAACATCTCTGACTGCATGGGCCAGATTCTCAAATGGACATCTAAAATGTTTATATTATCCCACTTGTAAAAAATGCTGCGACCCTCCATCCTCACCGAAACATATTCTGGATTGCGCCGGACTTTCCCGGGAGGATTTACCCTCAGATCCCCTGCTAGTCATCGACTTTCTGACTGTCAACAATTTATTGGAGTTGATCTGACAAATGTCAGATCTTTAAAGAGGAGGATAAGCCACAACATTTAACTGTTATAATTAAACAATATTTAGTTCGAACTGATATTCAAAAATTCATTTCTTCTAAAATTAATAAGAGAAGGGGAATTTTGCAGTTTTAAACTGCTTGCATATATATAAATATGAGAGAAAAGCACACCCACTCGTCCACCCACATTCTCTCTCTCTCACACATATATATAAAGAAAACATTATTTCAAAGTTGAAATATTTCTCGGCTGTATAAATATCGTTACACTCACTTCCTCTTTAAGAATACAATAGTTCTATCATAATATATTTAATTTATTTGCCAATATATGTGTAAACTTGTTTCATGCATATTTTTTTTCTATACAATTTTTTTTGATATTTAAATCAAATATTTCAGATTTAATTTGATAATTTTTTTTCATTTTAAACGATATACTTTAAGTGTTTGATTAAAGAAAACAAAAATTATTTGTTTAATTTGTATTATGCAACTTAAAAATATTTTTACTTGCATTAAAAAGTAAGCGAAATAGATACATAATTTTATTTATATATATATTTATTTATATATATATTTGTGTATATTATTTATACACATAATTATTTTTAAGTTAATGAATCTGAAAATAAATTTATAATAGTGTAAAGCTGCCCTTTATAATTTCTTGAAACCGCTAGTTAGAAAGCTTATTAACTCTTACAAAAGATATTCTTCCGTTTAAAAAGATAATTTAACTTTTATTTCACTGCAAAAGAAATCTAAATGTTGAATATCTTTTTAAATCGACAAGATCAAAAAAATGTTTTTTTTTCCAAACGAATTTTACGCTCTGTCCTTTCAGAAGAAATAATTTTCCCAATATCTAAATTCTCTTAATTTTGCCAATATCTGCCAAATCTTGCAAAACACTAAATAATGCGAGAGAGAGGAAAAATAAAATCAGTACTTTTTAATCACGATGATTAGGCTGTTACTTTCGCCCACGCGACATTTTTTCGAATCACGTTCAAAAGTCTTCAAATATTCTTAGAATGAGTTCCAAGAAATAAGTTGTCAAGAAAAGAAGTTTGATGCGTTTTCTGAAGACTCAACCTTCATAAAGGAATTCATAAATAAAGCACACCTAAAGAGACTTACATTCCCGTTCTAAAAAAGGAAGGAAATGTCCAGAAAAGGGCAGTTGTTTCCTGGTTTCTTTGAACCAAGAATTGAAAAATGCATTTAATATCTCAGCAAGAAGGTATGTAGTGTGCAATAAAATGGTTTGCAAATCTCATCAAAACTTTGGAAAATGAACTTCCTAAGTTTGTTCAAAATTTAATGGAAAATCATGTTAGTTTTCTTTGGATATCCTGAAATATTTTAAAATCTGTCACAGTTAAAAAAAATATCTTGCATTGATTTCTTAAAAATGCTTAGTCTGTAATTGAATATGCACTCTACAATTTTTATAGTTGAAAAGTTAGTATTCAACAGTACTCTTTTTAACTCTATTTCTGTTGCATTATGTGGAAGATGTTTTTCTCCGAATTTAAACCAATTAAAAATTATGTCAGAGTCTATGAACGTGATTCTCTACCTTAACCATTTCGTACAATTGAAAAAAGTAACTTATTTCAATTATAAAATATTGTTTATAAAAATAACTAACATTATGCCATTAAGTTATCAGTCGATATAAGTAGAAATAAAATCATTGATAATCTTTCATTCTACGTTTTGATGAATACGAGGAAGGCGGGCAGGATGTAAACTTACTAAATTTACCTCACGATATTCAAAGAAATCAATAATGTCCATTATGTTTTCTTAATAATTACAATTTAATTTTCAAATTTAATTTAATTACTTAAAACTTAAATTTCAAGAACAATGGTTTTATGTGTTGCGCTCTACTTTCTCAGTATTCGAGAGATTGTAAAGTCGGAAGATGACGCAGTTTAAGAGCATAGAAATAAAATAATAAATCAGTTACTATTATAAATGCTGTCACGTGAATTTTTTATGTACTTTTGCTGAATGATTTTTATTTTGCTTCTGCTAAGACCCTGTTTCATATTTCCTTCATATTTTACGATGAATTGTTCATCTGTTGGGAACGTTCTCTCGGGGCAGATCGACCGAATGTTTGAAATCGTTGATTCCAACTCTAGATTAAGATGAAATATACTTAGGGATAAAAACAAAACAAAAGTCTTAATTATAAAAATAGATGATTTTATATGTGTTAATTTATATTTAATTGTGATCTCTTGAACTATGTGATTTGTTGGTTTATAAATCATAAAAAGTTTAGTTTAGTTTCCTTTTAAGAAGAGCTGTATTTTAAAAGCCTTTATGTCCTGAATGAGGAGTTCAGGCATAAAATTTGAATACACAATGGTATTTGGTGTAAAAGGAAGAAAATTATAATGTCACTCATAAAAATTTCATGAAATTGTTTCAGTATAATCAATTTAAGTTGAATTTTTATTATTCCAATTTTAGCGTGCATTCTTACGGTAAGAAACAGGAAAAGAAGAGAAAATGAAACTGGACAGGATTTTTATGTCACAAAAATTCTTTATTAGAATTTACAAGCTGAGGAGAGGCATTTGAAATGGAGATAAGAAAATTTTCATGATGTGCAATTGATAAAAAAATAGATAATTTACGATTTCCATATTTTTTTTAAAAAACAGCGTTATGGCTGGGTGATGGGGAGCAAGGGAGACATTTTTGCAAGCATTTCTTTCCAGCACGTTCCATGGCTTCAATCTGGAATGAAAACAAAAATATTTATAATTTCCTTCATAATTGTTTTTAAAAAAATTAAATCTATTCCAGATAAAAGTAACATATCGCCGATTCGAAATTTTTGTCATTAGAAAAATGTACTCAATTTTATTTATTAATGTAAATACCGTTTTAAGTAATTTAAATACAATAAGTCATAATATTTTTACAGTAAAAAATAGAAAAATATAGTTTCAATCAATTTAAAAAAATACTCAAATCTGGCAATGATTGAAATGAATTCATCATCATCGTTCTTGTGATTTTAAAAGCTATCAGTTCTTGTAATTTTTTTAAAAATCGGTTCTTGTTATTTACTTATTTATTGAAGATATTTTTGTAGTTCCTATTATGTTCGATGTGCATCTTTTTGCAGTTTTAAGTGAAACTACAGAATTGATTTCAAAAATGATTAAAATGCTGTATTGCTAGCAAATAGATTGGATTGCATGCCACAAAACAGGGGGCATCAGCTGAATTACTTCAGCTCAGAAGAGGCCACGGGTATTTCTCGTGGGTTTTTGGGAAGCTCAATCATGAATATCACTTGTTGCATGATTTCCCAAAAGTAATGCAATTCCTCAGAAAGCTTCTTTTTTTGGCGACAAAATTTAAGTCAACATTCTGAATGTTTTGAATCGATAGAACCAATAGGTGCATAGTTATCTAACGATCACTATAGGATTGTACTAGAAAACTCCAGGGAGGAATGCTCTAGGAACTTTTGAAGAGGTATGAATATCGGCATTAGCCATGCGGCAAGTCAGATAAAAACGGGTCGAGTCCCTGAAAGTGGCTGTTTCAGCATAGCAGAAACTGTATGGATTATTTTTTAGACCGCGTTAAACAGAGCTTCAAGCTGGAAAACTTGCGAAGAGCCCAGTGCACTCACCTGCCGTCAGCCGCTCTACCGCTTGAAGAATGGCACAACATAGGGGGCCACGTAGGACGGAGCGTAGGCTGGATAGACGGTGTAGTCGTAGTAGTAGGACGGATAGTAATAGAGGGGCAAGGCAGACGCAATGCACAGGACCACGGAGAAAAGGAAGAGCAGGAACACCTGAAAAACAAAAATTTCAGCAAAGTTTATTTATTTTTTTTTCACGGTGATCAACTTTTACTAGTTATGATTTTATACAAACTGATAAATAGGATATTGAAAATAATTTTCGACAATTTTTGAATAAGGATAAGTTAAATTATTGAATAAGGATTAATGATGCTTTGGTGCACACTGACCAATAGGATATTTATTGAAACATATAAAATAATTTGAATATCGATTTTAGCTTTTCATAAACGTTGATTCAATGGTATCTATCACTTGTGAAAATAAAACAAATGACATTTAAAATAGAATGTCAGTACAGAATTTGCAGTACTCATATCCTGCATTAAAATTATAATTGAATAAATTATCCTTTAAATATAAATACACATTTATTAAGGTTTTCAAAATTATTTATACTGATTCTTACAGTATTTGATTCGAAGGAATTTTAATGAAAGGTAAACTTTACTGATTTATTTTTTGATTCTATGCATTTAATAGTTAACAAGGCTAATAAAATAATTTATAAACAAGAAACTGCAAAATTTTTCTTTAAAATATGCAAACTAAAGATCTTTTCACATATTTCTTGCTTTTCATAGCATCAATTTCTGTTTTAAACATTATGTATGTCTTACAAATTAAATAAATACTCGATATATTTCTTAAGATATAAATCAGCACAGAATGCAATATAGGAAAAATTAATACATTATTTTTATTTTGGTTTCATTTTGGCAAACTATATTTTTGTGTTACAAGAATTATGATTTTAAAAGTGAATTCTTTGAAATTACTACATAAAATATTTTATGATTAATGTAAATATCTACATAACATCTTGGGTTATTGATTTCATGGTCAAAAAATTTAGTTGAATTTTAGAACTGATTTAATTGTGCTTCATAAAGAAAATAAAACTCTGATAAAAAAAGAATGAAAACATTTTCAAATATTCAATTCTATTATAAGTATATAATAAGAAAATATCAAATTATTTTTTAATGAGAATTCTATTTTTTTATTTTAACATTTGATACAAAACGCAATGCTTAGAAATCTAAAGTAAGAATAAATTTTCAAAATACCATTCATATACCATTATTTAGCACATCAATTAATTATTTAGCACAAAATACCATTATTTAGCACATCAAAATAATGACATCCTAAGCTAAAGTGCTTTTGAAGCACTTTAGCTTAGGATGTCATTATTTTGATGTGCTAAATAGCATTTCAGGTACATTATACTAAAAAGAAACAGCTTATATTTTTATTAATAACAAGTGAAATTTTAATCAGACGCCTTACTTGTTTTTATTTACGTTTTCTCGCCTCAACTTTTACACAAGTTTTTTCTTTGTAACTCGGAATTTCTGTATATTCGATTTGGAGAGATACAATATGCAAATATTAAGAGTTTATAAAAAGGGAAAATGTGTTTAATGAATGGAAATAAGAGTCGTAATAAAAATGTTCTAATATTTTTAAGGGAACAGTTTCGTACAGGAATTCTTAGGCGTTTTAAACTTATTTTGTTATCAAGCAAAATTTGTTAAACTTGTTTTGTTATCGCACTATACTTTTCAAACGTTATGGAATCTAGCTAACTTTTAATGTTATATCCATTCAAGTGTTATGAAATGTAGCAGAATCTCTACATTATTTAAATTAAAACGTTATTGGAATCTCAACGAATCTAGCAAACATTCAATGTTATATCCATTCAAGCGTTATGAAATGTAGCAAAATCTCGACGTTATATCAATTAAAACGTTATTGGAATCTTAATGAATCTAGCAAACTTTCAACATTATATCCATTCAAGTGTTATGATATGTAGCAGAATCTCTACGTTATTTAAATTAAAACATTATTGGAATCTCAACGAATCTAGCAAACTTTTAATGTTATATCCATTCAAGCGTTATGAAATGTAGCAGAATCTCGACGTTATTTAAATTAAAACATTATTGGAATCTCAACGAATCTAGCAAACTTTTAATGTTATATCCATTCAAGCGTTATGAAATGTAGCAGAATCTCTACGTTATTTAAAATAAAACGTTATGGAATATCAACGAAAAATTTGACAGAATGAAATCACTTACCTAACTATTCACGGTCAATAATAATAAGGAAGACGGAAAGATACAATAAGCAAAAGCTTTGAGTAGATAATGAGATAAAGAATCTGTTAGATGTTTGTACGAAAACTAGAATTTTACAATATAAATATTGACATTATTATTAAGGAAACAGCTTATTATTAGAATGATATTAGGCATTCTAAAACTGCTTTTCTACTAAGAAAATTTGTTTTGCTATTGCATTATACTCTTCGGACATTATGGAATTTAGCAGAAGATGTAATCTGAACGAAAAGCTCGCCAAAATACTCACCAAAGTATTCATGGTCGATGAAGACTCAGCGATGAAACCGAAGCGACTAAACAACTCAGAAGCTCGTGTGACATAACTCCCAGGAGACACTCACGCCTTTTTATACCATTCCATCCAACCTTGCTGCAAGTCTTTAGTTATGCTTTTTTATTTTTATTTTTTGGGTACAATAGATTTATTTTATGTAAGAATCATTTGCGAAAGGTATTCCATCAAAGTGCACTTTTTTTTATTATTTCCTTCTTACTCCAGCGAGGAACAATCAAACTGATATACGAGCAGCCGGGGAAAAACCTGCGCGCCAAGGTATGTGAGACGCGTGCACATCTCATATTGTAATGTGTCTGCCGACGCGCGCCCATTGTTTTCCATCTCGAGTTGCGATCCTCCTTATTTATGGGTGATTTCAGTGGTTGATGCCGCTCTTTCGCAAGGACTGGCGACAAGTTGCTGCAGACTCAACGCTGTTCCGGCGAGAGGTGGTATTATTGAATTGCATTTCTACCCAATAAAACCAAAACAATGTTAAACTTTTAGCCTGTCTTGTAGTTTGAGGCATTTCTTTCCGAGAGGTCTTTGCGCTTTGGTTATCTCTTGATCATGATATTTTCAAGGTCACCCACTCTGATTATTTCATACTCAAAATTGACGAACAAATTCGAAAAATATTTTTAAGAATATAAAAATAATATATTGACTAAAGAAGAAATTCAGTGAAATTCAATATTGACTTTCGATTGCCAAACTAGTTCAATGTTTAACGCTATTTCGATGGTTTCATATTCCATGAATGTAATATATTTAATTTATGGTAGATAATATGTATTATGTGGACAAAATAACCTGTTTGGGCTCCTGAAAAATCATTAATTTCTGGTGAATCTATAAATGCTCTCATTTAGTTTTGCTATTATATAAGTTATTTAAATGAAATCAATTGATCCGATATTGAAATATGCGCCCACGATATCATTACATTATATTCGAATTTTGAAATGCAAAATTCATTCTTAATCCATTTTAACTCATACATATCACATAATTCATGTTTATTACATTCTAAATCAGACTAATTACATTCTAAATCATACTAATTACATTCTAACTCATACATTCTACATTTTAACGTATTACTTTCTAATTCATACATATTACATTCTAAAAAATAAAACACAATTTTTAGAATTCTGCTACAATAGGTGTAACAGGAATTTTAACTATTATTATTATTAAGAATTATACATTTGAGTTACAAAAGGTTTGAAAAACAGTTGTAAGAAATTATTATTTAAACATTTTTTTACTAAATCTGAGTACTATTAGATATATTTTTGGTAATAAGAAGAATAAAGAGTCACACAAGAGGATATTTCAGCTTCATTGTGAAGGATTTGTTCTAAATATAATAGTGTGATATTTTCATTTGTGTATTTTCGTGAAATTTTGCTTTATTGGGGTGTATACAAATTAAAAGAACTACACGATATTAAAAGCTGAATGCTCGGTTCTTTGGTTGCAATTGAAGGCAACTAAAATTCAAGTTGTTTTTAATTGGAATCTTAAGTGATTCAATCCTTCACTGAGAGCTGTCAAAATTGTGAAGTTTCGCAGCATGAGCAGATGGGACTTCTTCAATTCAAATATCAAGAAGCTTATTAAAATAAGAACAGAAATTTTTAAGAACATGGAACGCTAACGAAATAAAAATTTCATAAAGGATTAAGCTAATCAGAGATGGGAATTATACAAGCAGTAATTATCTTTATTAGAAACAACACTCATGTTGGTAAAATCATACAATAAATGTAAGATATTTAGGTATAATTATTAACAACAGTGTCATCTGAATGAAAAGCATTTCTAAAGAAATCATCTTTTTATCGAATTTATTTTTCATACATCTTACCCCTGAAATCACAATCACCAGAATTCAATACTGAGATCGTAAGAAATAACCAAAATAAAACGTTTCATTCAAAGAATTATTTTCAGATATATATGATAAACTGTCAGAAGAAGCCATCACAAAAATTTTTTTAACTGCATGTATTGTTGAATCATGAACAAATGTCAGAACATTCATAAGCAAATGATTAGGAATGTGCTTAAGTTCTAGTGTAATTTGGTCTGATAAATATGGTCTATTTATGTTCTAACTCAATATATTTAATGATACTGAGGAAAATCCAAAAGAAATGTATAGGTGACACAATAGACTAAATAGAATGTCGATGTTCTCAAAGATGGAAAAAATTCTGTCTGAAGAATGCTTTCAGATTAGTATAAATTAATGCTAGTTGTTTTATAATATTGATGACTCATGGAATGCCTTACAGGTTATACTAGTCAGATGGAATTCCGGATGAAGTTAACTTGGGTGGCCCAGTAGAATGCCACCACTTCACGCAGCATGTCCTTGGTGGCCTGGGGCGTCGCTCTCGTTATTGTAA
>JAJQOW010000016.1:10098365-10496413 GCA_037975125.1 Latrodectus hesperus | reverse complement strand
AGCAAAACCAGTTTCTGATGCAAGACAAAAAAAAAAGAAACCCTAAAAGCCGATAAAAATAACCAATAACGATCAAATTTTCAAAGCAACTGAATGATCATTGGTCGAATGGTCAATAAGTTCAGAAGATGTACTAGGATATAATGTTTATCACTCATTTGGCATGATTATGTTTTTCACAATTGAATTTTCTACCTCTAAATCAATATAATAAATTCTTATAACTATTTCCGAATATTTTTTCAAAAATTTAACTGTAAATAGTCACAAATAACTGATATTCAAGTTCTAAACTATCCGTACTTCTAAATGATTAGTAATTTGTAAAATCCAAGTGAGTTGACAATTATTAATTGAAAATTATTAATAACTGGGAAAGACCACCGCGCGCGGTTATTAAAAATATCTTTGTGTAAATCATATAGATCAGAATATAAGAAAGGAAAACATTTAAAGAATTACTTTATGCTTACTGTGTTCAACAATGTAATGATTCATGTAACAGTGAGTTTCTTATTTTATTTATAACAAAATATTTGCGTTAGGGTGTGCAAAACTAAAATTTTATTTTACTTCTTAAATGAACATCACACTAAATTAGTTTATATTAAAATCATCCCTGTGTAAAATTATGCACTTTTCGTTCAGATACGTACGTAAGTTCCTTCTGGAATACTGTTTTTTCTCAACAAATTCCATTTGTACTATGGGAAAAGCATTTCATTTAATTACAGCGCTTGAAATGTAAGATAAATCGTTCCAACAAAAACTTTAGAGATGTACAACGCTCAAAATTTTCTTTAAATAATGTTATTTTATATTAAAATCAAAACTCTTTTCATTAGCTTATCAATGCATTTCCTGCATATAAAGAAAAGTGAAAATATACGCTACAAAGATCATATAAACTATTTTTCAAAATTTCAAAATAAAATAGTGAAAATCGTTGTTATTATGTTTTTAATTACATCCTTAGAATGTAAATGGGAATCAGAAGGAGTAAATTTTTTTTCTGTATTTCCAACAGTATGGGAAGATGATAAATTTAGAAATGAGAAAAATATTCACAAATCAACTCTTGATGCTAGCGGAAACAAAAAAGCTTTACATGTAGTTCAATATAGAGCTAATTACAAATTAACTATCGCCCGCGCGCAGCAATCAAAATTTCGAATGTCACAGGTCTATTACTTTAAGTTAGCCCCAGACGCGTGTACACCCTGATATTTTTATTTCATTCTTTAAAGCTATTCCTAAATAAACCCAAAACAAAAATTCAATGGACAAACAGAATAAAGACTTTATGTGAATAATATATAGTTCTCGTTCTAAATATGAACTGAATATAATGTATTTGTGCTTTATGCATGCAATCGAAAGTTACTTTCTGTTCTTGGGGAATAAACAACCCCAAGATAACTCGAAACAGTAAATATTTTGCACTTTCAAAATATTGCTTGATTGTCGTCAAAATAAAGATTCAACTTCAAATAAAAATGTCTCGATGTTTGTTGTTAGTGCAGGATATTAATGTAAACTGGAAATTGTCGAAAAGAAAATGAGATAACCTCTTCAATTATTTAAAATTAGTTTTGAAAAATTATCGATGTAAGAGCATTACATGTACAATAAGGGCCATCAATTATTACTGATATAGATGTGCAGAATATAAGAATAAAAAATGTTCTTTCATTTTTAACTAGCAGAATTTTATATCTTTTAAAATAAATTTAATTTTGTATTTTTAGAATTCAGTGGAACCGCTGGGCAACTACACCACATGCTTTATCAGTAAGTAATTCCTGTCTATTTTACATTTTGTAGAGTAAATTATAAAATGTAATGTAAACAGTGTATTTTTCCTATTCTTCGAAAATTTAAAAATTGTCAAATTCTGCAGAGTGAATTTCAATTTAAAGTGTTTTTTAAGTTGAATTTTGTTTAACTACTTTTGGCTGTTTTATTATTATTGTTATTATTATTTTATATTTTTTATACATGACAAATTATGTGGACATGTGGCTTTTTGCGATCATGGTAAAATTCAAATAATACTAAAGAAAAAATTTTTTAAGGATATCTTTGTAAATTTATTTTCATTGCTGAAAGCTTATTGGCCATTTTCAAGTTACTTGATTGCTGTTAATTTTGTCGCATTATCAACTTCAGTTTTCATCAGAATGTTTATGCTATGTTTGGCAAGTAATTCGGCCCATTTCGGCACTTCATTGATATTTGACTGAAAAATAAAATATATTTATTGTTTAAAACATATTGGTGGGCAAACTACGGCTCGCGGGAAAACTTCGGCCAGCTATAAGATTTTATTATGCCTGCTGATAGAATTTTTTCTTTCCTGTCCGAGATGAATTGAAAGAAATATATATTTATATATTATCTGTACCCATTTCATTTTCTACTTCATTTAAATATTTTTTTCTTGTTTTTAAAGGAAAATGATATTTTACTTCCTCTACTTTTGTTCTAATTAAAACTAGACTAAATGTGGCACGATAGCCCATTTGGGCCAAGGCCTAGAGTGTCCACCTCTGTTTTCTTGACCGATAGGCCCTAAGCTGCGTAGCATACGTCCCAACTAGGTGGTCAGCCTAATGTGTAAACCCCCAGTATTTAGTTCCCAAGCATGATTGGTTCTCAGTTTAACGACTTACTGAAAGGGTGAAAGGCTGAGTCAACTTCCCAGCCCGAGGTTGACTCAGCCTTATTTACCTTATTATAAGAGGTGTGGATGAGAACTTCGAAATTACAGACAAATTTGCAGGTATATGTGCTTTAAAGGAAACTATTACGGCTTGTGATATTTTTCGTGGATTTCAGGAAAGGCTTTTACTTATGAAAGAGTGCCTATCCCAAATCCTTATAAATGTCCAATGAACTATATTTACCAAATAAATGTAATTACTAAGACTGATCAAGCACCAAATATGATACGGGAAAATCCCGATTTCTTGCACTTTTAAAGAAAACAATCCCTAGAACAATATTGTTTTTCTACTTTGTGTTATATATCAAAATGCTCTGTGTAAATCTGTATTGAATATGAAACCCAACGCAGTCGTGAAGCTTGTAAATGCTATACCATCTCGTCGGCTAACTCACGTACGATTTTGAGATTTTCTTCAGTCCGTGCAATCTTTATTCCCTGATGTACAGTGTTACACGAAAGTAAGGTGGCTAAGCGAAGAATGTGTTTTCGAACGAGTTTGGCAGCTGAAACATGACGTTGTGTCGTTCTTTCTTTTCTGTGAAACAAGATTTTTTTGAAGTGTGAAATGTTAGATGATGCTGAATGGCTCTCGAACTTAGGATTTTTCATAGATCATCTATCATAATGTGATGTGAAAATTAATTTGATATTTAGGCTCATCTCAAAGTTTTTAAGCTAAAACTTATTCTGTTTACTGGGCAGCCAGCTAAGAACATGTCTTATTTCTCGAGATTAAGTTGAATATTCTTAGTAAATGAAGAAAGGTTTGACTTATGAAGATGGCTTGAAAAACTGCATTTCGAATTTTCAAGCAGATTTCAGTGCCATTAAAACAAAGTTGGACATTTTTACCATGGCTTACAACGTAAATCGTGAAGCAGTGAGGTCAGATTTGCAGCTTCAATTAAATGAGCTACAATTTAACAATCATTTTTAAGGGTTTTTTTATTGGCCAAAATTTTACAAATTATTATCGAAAGTAAATTTCATAAATTAATATCTCATTTCCAGAAAATTAGTGCTATGTTTGCTTTGCCTTATATAAGTGATCAAGTATTTTCAGTAATGAACCTTAGAGAGAATTATTTCATAATTACAATTTTACAGATTACTTTCGCAATTATTTTTTGCCTAACATAATCAGCGATTTTTGTGAAGAATAATCCGCAATCCATATAGACTACTATTCTTCCTAGGTTGAAATTAGAGACATTTTTTAAAGGTTTTCAACGAGGTATAGTTAAAAAGTTTACGCAAAAATTAAATATCGAAAGACATCCGTCACTGTAATTCAAATCGTCTAGATATTCTACCCTTATATTATAGCACTTCCGCGTGGAGTATAACTATCTATGATATACATACACAGCTATGCAAATGATTTGTAGGTATGATCGATGCGAACATATAATGCTAATTTCAGGATTAGTACGCAAGGTTGCCTTTTGGGTGTGGTTTAGGAACCATATTACTTTTCTTATACTTGGTATGTATAGATTACCGATACTTTGAAATCAACAAGTATTTTACCGATTTTATTTTGCTTTGTGCTGCCATCTATCAGATTAAAAAATAAAAACAAAGTCTATTAAAGTTTTATACATAAACTGAATAAAAACTAAATTAATAGTAAATAAATTAATAATTAATTAAAACTAAATAGTAAATTGCGTATTATTTTATTTGATTCCATAAAAATTAATTACTGCAATTAAGGTTAATTTAAATCGTTATCATTTATAAATATATATGAATAAGCATTCACTTAAATGTTAATAAAATCAGTCTTATCTGATAATCCATAAAAAATAATTTCCACTTATTTATGCAATATTTCATTAAATGCAATTATTTGTTATTTTCTAAAATGCTTTAATTTCTAGAGTGAGGCAAAGAAATATAAATTATTTCCTCTATAAACCATTTTCTGAGAAAAATTTTGAACTTATAAACTTTCTTAAACATATTTCATTCTATATAAAAAATCATAACCTTTTGTTATTTATATTTGAGTTCAGAATTTATATCTGTTCTAAGTATAAATTTTCGAATTTTTCCAGTCTAATTTTCAAATATTCCCAATGTTAATTAAAATATAAAATTAAACGAGATAATATAATTTCTACTTTTTAACCTAATCAGCTTAATTTTTTGTTTGAATTTAATGAGATTTTCAATTTAAATAAATGAATTTTTTAAATTAACTCATAAATAGTTTACGAAGAATTGTAAAGTGAGAGGATTTATCAATTACACAGAAATTTTTTTAAAGTTTGCTGAGAAAAACACAGCAATTAGTTTTAAAAAATTAAATTAAACTTATATTTTTCTATTATTAAACATTAACGAGTCAATGATAGGAAAATTTCTTGATGTATAATGGGAAAGTAATTTTTCTTATAAAAGACGTTTATTTGTTTATATTCTTATTTATTACATAAACCAAATTTTTCTAAAATAAAAATTGCATTAACTGACCAATCTATTTTAAGTTTCCTGAATCTTAAAAAATCTGTCGACAAAAAAGTAGCTTAATAATTAAAGCTGTATTAATAATGCTTAGGTAAATGTGATCATTGTATACTAGAATAACTTTTATATTATAAAAATTCATTAAAAATATCAAAAAATATTTTTTTTCATTTCGAAACTTTAAAGTAAAATGAATAAATTATCTTTATTGGGTTTAATTCAACATTCCGATTATATGGTAAAAAAGAACACACCATTTTTTTTTCTAAAAGTTTAAATTCTGTGTATTTATTGTAAAATATAGCGAAAAAAAACATGGTTGAATAAAAAATGAACATATGTATACGGAATCATTGTAAAAAATATACATTATAATAAAAATAACAATGGATGTATATAAATGTATTTAATTTAAGCATTTTTTTAATTTAAGAAACATTACCTAATTTAAGGTTCAAATAAATTTGTTCACAAAATAAAATTAAATGCTTAAAAGAAATGATAACAAAAGTAAAATACAATAAAAATTGCTAAATACATAACAGAGAATATCAGTTTTTCCTTATATTAAAAAAAGGACATGATATATTTGAAAAAGAATGATAATCATTGAATAAATGTGCCACGATTATTGATTTTCTCAACTCATTTATTTTATTAACTAAAACGAAACAAATGTACATGCTTATTTTATTTCGCCATAGAAATTCATTATATCCCATTCTCCAACCCAAGAAGGAGTTCGAAATGATTTGTGTATGGTGTTTAGCAGTATATGCCATTTAGACCCTTTTTAGAATAGTTGAAGACAGCATAATAACACAATCGAAAATTCAGATACACATAATATCTTCTGGAGTTCCTCTTGGAGAATCATCTGTCACAACGCAAAATCCTTGCCTTGTAGGTAGATAGGTGTATACATAATTTTGGCACATAAACAATTCTCAACTTGATCATATTTGAAAACAATTTTCTTAGTTAAAAATTTACACAAATATTCACAAATTTCTAGTCTTGTAGGTGGATAGGTATATACATATTTTTGGTACATAAAAACAATATAATTTGAGGATATTTGAGAAAGAATTTTCCTGGTTAAATATTTACACATTTCTTGGTTACAATACAAAGTTGGAAACATATATACAAATTTTATAAGTGCTTCTAGTATGATAAGTGCTCCCAAATAATTGTGATCTGCATAGGTTTAGCATTTTATAATAGTGAAAATAGAGAATTATATAAGGCATTGAATTAAAAGTTAATAAAATTTCAAGATTTATTTTATTTGAGTTACAAAATAAGCCCGGAATTGTTTATTTTGCAATTTCGAGTTCTGTCATCTATCGGCGTGAATGAGTGAACTACCTAATCAAGACAAACATTATTTGCTTACAAACAATGTTTATACCACTTCAGTTTTTGGCACGCTCTAAGGACAGCTCATGAGGTTAAAAATATAATTTTATATAATTTTAAAATATAATCTATAACGTAATATAAAAGTTTTAAAATATAATTTAGAATAGACAACAGAAAATTGTTTATCGCTTGATTTTTAATTAATTTTTTCTTATTGAAAGAGGTTAATTGGTTGGAGTTTTATAGCGCAAGGTCCAAAAATGGACATGCTGTGCCTATTGAAAGAGGAGTATTTGAAATTTTTTCAGTATTCATTATAATTCCCCAAATTGTGCACCGTTAATCTATTTTTTTAGTATATGAGATATATGCTTGGAGATATTTGATTCATTGAGGTTGAAAGCAGAAAGCTAATTTTATATTTTAGCCATTTTCAATTGGGCAATCATGTATATAAACCCAATAGCAAAAAAACATAAATCAAGCATAATGAAATTGGTAAAAAATATGGTGAAAATCAAAAGTTTTATCTATTATCTATAGTTCATTTTAAACGATAATGTAACAAACACAAAAGCTATATTCAGGAAACTTGGAATAATTTATATACGATTATAAATACTATTCAACCAAGTTAAAATTTAACTTTTTCCAAATTATTGAAAAAAATCCTCAGAAATACCACCTAAGAGATAGAAAACAGATATCTCAAGATGTAAAGCGGAAATGGCAAATGCTCATAGGAGACAGGTTCTGCTAGTTAGGACAAAACAGGATTTAAAGGTTGTAATACTGATAAAGAAGTTTATTATATCGACGCCAACTGGACCAATTTACATAAATTTATTATAAGAAGCACTTCATCAAAATTTTAAGTAACATCAAATTAATCAGTTAGCATCAACAGCCACTATTTAACTTATAACTTTCAGTAAAAGCAAAATTATGATATAAATCTCAACAAATCTAAAATTATTGGAACTAATATGCATATTCAAATTTTAAAAGGTCCATAATAATGAATGAAATTTAATATTCTTGTCGTGTAGCCCAACTAAATTAAATAGTAATGAAATCCAACATGCTTATTTAAATCTAGTTATTCTATTTAATTTCTCGCAAACATTTCCAATAAAAAATAGCTTCATTTTAATGAGGAATAATATCAAGAGCATTTTCCTGCTTCTTTATAACTAGCAAATAATTAGCGATTTTAAACACAGACATTTTTTATATGACAGTATTAAAGTTCAGAAATTTTCCAAATCTCAAACACCAAGTTTGTAAACTTTATAAATATAACAATAAAAAATTGGGAAAATGTTCTACTAATATTAATAAGAATCAGTATTTATTATAATCTATGAACAATCAGTTTTGTTACGAAATTTTTTGCATTGGTATTCCCTAGAAAGTAAACAACGCTATGTAATAAATCCTATAGCAATTATATAAGCATTTATAAAGTACATCTATGTATAAAAACTTGCAAAAGAAAAAAAAATCTTGTATGTTAAGAGTGCCAAATAAAATTATCAGTATAGTTCACATTACTTTTGATGGCAAGAAAAAATGATTGTCTTTTTGTATCCAATACGTATAAAATCTGATTTGATAAGCAGATATTTAAACAATTAAACATTGAACAAATTGTAAATGTATAATTTTAAATAATAAGTGTAATTTAATATTTAATTTTCAAAACTGTAAGTTGCAAAGTATATGTCGGTAAATATTTATATTTTAACGTTTTTATTTGGGGAAATAATTTTTATTTGATTCGCAATTTTCCTGGTTTACATTAGCCTTGTATTGAAAAAAATTCTTTTTTTTAATGGTAAAAGTTAAAGATGTTTTTTCTTTTTAAATTTTTTTGTATGCTTAAATATAAAGAATATATTTTTTTATTTATTAATTCAATTTATATTAAAAAAATCGTTCACAAAATTATAAACAAATTGCATATATTTCTCATTCTATATTGTAAAATTTTTAAAAAAAAGAATTTCTTTAAATGATATAAATTTATTGAAATTAAAAATATGCCATTGCATGAACAGTAGTCCCAAAATGATTCTTAATAGAAATAAACTTTGAATTTAATAAAAATTAACCCTTATTTTAATAAGAAAACATATTTCAATACATTAAGAAAATAAGTTTATTAAATACATTAAAAATAAGAAAATTCACTATCTAAAATAACCAATAAAGAAAATTTCTCTAAATAAAATTAAGTGATATAATATATATATATATATATATATATATCTATCTATCTATCATATATATATATATATATATATATATATATATATATATATATATATATATATATATATATATATATATATATATATATATAATTAAAATATATTTTTATTTCAGCACGTTTGTAATAAGTATTCCTGATAATAATTTGAATCAATGAAAAATATAGAGTATATCGGTTTTGAAAAAAAACTATTTTTAATAATATGTATAATATATATTGTAGGGCTGAAAATTTCTGATTTTAAATATGGAAATCTTTATGTAAATTAATGTGTGTTTTGAAAGAAATTAATTTTAATTTAAGAAATTTGCAAAATATCTCTGTAGTCTGTATCAGCGTTTCGTTGCTTATCTGCAATTTGCATTAATAACGAGGTGGAATAATTTAATTACTAAAATGAAATCAAATGCAGACTTATTAACAAAGGTCTTCCGAGTTTTAGAATCAGAAAAATTGGTTTTATGGTTTAAAAATGAAATATTCACTAATTATCATAATTAAATATAGTGATTAAAATTTTTTACAATAAAAATAATTTTGGTTTACATTAACAGTGTGTGTGATATAATTTAAGAAACTATTTTAAATGCGAAATTTCCCATAAAATTTAAGTTGCTTTTACACTGCAATTTTTCTGAGTCACAAAAGAATGAAATAAAATGTTCAATTTAATCTGTGGAAAATAAAATGTTTAAAAAGATATCGTTGTGAAAAATATGGTGAGTGGATCCTAAATTCGGGTTGCAAAGACTTACCCAACTATTTTTTTTTCAATAAATAGCTAAAATTTATAAGGTAAGTAATATTTTAGAATTTTTGAAAACTTGTGAAGATAAGATATAGCATACGTACAACACCTAATGATCAACAATTTGTAAATTCTTTCATAAAAAAGATAATTCACAATTGATTGGGAATAAAAAATATTGTTTTAGTTGATTAACCAACAAGAAGAAATATATTAAAATCCCAGTATTATATATGTTGTGGAAATAATAAAATCAGCTTCCTTAAGAGTTAAAAATTAAGGGATAAATAAATATCTCGATTTCCAAATTGTAATATCAGGGTCAATGCTTACACTGTCCATGTCTGTTTTCCTAACCGAGTCCCTGGGGTTGAAGCATACATTCCCATTAGGTGGTCAGCCCAAAGCGGAGTCGTGTGTTTAGTTCCCAAGCATGCTTGGTACTCATTTGAGCAGTTACCATGGGTATAATGGTCTGGAGAAAATTTCCTCCCCCTCCAAATGAATTTCAAAATTGAGGGAGTGGATCCTCTGGTGTTGGAGCCATTTATTGGAAGAGTCTTAAAGCAAAGTCGTACTTTCACCTTCGCGCTGCTCTAGTTAAACGAAAGACGCACACTACTGATTTAAATTCGCATAGCAGTCGGCAGAGCGAGCTTGGCTTGTCCAAGTGTCAAAAGTAATTACAAAAGTTTGGGTGAATGTTATCATACAGATTTCAATGGAACATAACTCTATAGGGAAATTTCTGACTGCAAGATGTTACTCTGCAGTAGCGAAGAAATTAAACCTATAACTAAATTAGAAATTCTACCCTTTTTAATCTCATACGGTGAAGAAATTTTCCCAAGTATGCGAATTGCCATTCAAATAATTTTAACTACAGTTGGCAAAAAAATTATTAGAACAATAGGAATTTTTAAGTTCTCAAGGTAATAAAATGAAACATTTGTCACATAGTATGTATATTATGTAATACTTTTACATAACTACTCATGGTACATAAATACTCATATTTAGAATCAATAGGATTTAAAAAAATTAAAATAAAAGATTTGTGCTTTGCAAAAAAAGTATTAGAACATCGGGCTTTAATAATGAATCATTCATAAAATAAAAAGACTAAAAATTCGAACGTGATACTAATACAAGGTATGCAGTCCATTGGCTGAAATTACTGCATCCAGACGTCTTGGCATAGATTCCACCAAATCTTTGGTGACGTTTGATGACATGCTGGTCCAGGCATCTTGCAAAGCTTGCTTTACTTGTTATTGGGAATTTTTTCACTTTTTCATCCAATAGATACCACAAATGTTCTATAGGATTCAAGTCTTGGGACTGTGGGGGAGCTACCAATCTTCGGGGAGGATTATATAATAGCCATTCTTTGGTTTTGTTAGCAGTATGTTTGGGGTCTTGTTCTTGTTGAAAGATGAATGTCTTCTCTAACGTAAATTTCTTTGCACTATCTCTCAAGTTATCTCGTAACACATCAATAAATGATAAAGCTGTCATTTTATCATCAATGAACTGGAGATTTCTATCTCCTTTGTAAGCCATATAGACTCAGATCATGACATTCCCTCCTCCGTGCTTTATAGTTTTCTGTACATTTTAAGCCTGAAAAGCAGTTCCTTTTCTTCTCCAAACTGTGAGCACGTATTTAGGTTTGAAAATTTCAAATTTATTCTAGTCGGAAAAAATTACATATTTCCAGAAATCTAATGTTTCTTTTTATAAATTTTGGCAAATTCTAGGCGTTTTTTCCTGTTGATTTCTAAAAGAAAGGGTTTTTTCCTTGGCCGTCTTCCTTTTATTACCAGCATTATGGAATACATTTCTAACTGTTTGAGGTGTTACAACCTTTCCTGAGATTGATTCAATATTTGTGGCCAACATCCTTGCACTTCCTGTCGGATACTGTAGGGTATCTTTAACTACTTCTCGTTTTTCTCTGACAGTCAGCTTGCTTGGTCTCCCTGATCTTGGCCTACTATCCACAATACCAGTTTCTTTTTTCTTTTTTAGAATGTTGTGAATTGCGCAAAGTGAAACATTCAACTTACTGGAAATTTCTCGAAGTGTTTTGCCACTATTGTGTAGGTAAACAATTTGTTCTCTCTTCGCAAGTGAAATCTCTTTTATTTTGGATGCCATGGCAGGAAAAGTCCACGTAAACTGAATTTCTACAAATTAGCAGTGAATGAGACGAACGCCTTGACATTGATACGGTTGAAAGTAAACTTGAAAGTTTAATGACGTCACCAGCGCTGTAATTTGCATGTTTCTGCTTTTGTTCTAATACATTTTTTGCGATGCAAATTTTGTTATTTTTATTTTAATGATATTGTAATTATTTTTAAATTTTATTTTTTCTTAGTTATAATTTTCTAAGAACATATTATCATTTATATACTGATCATAAGTTTTACTTGATTTTATTAACTTAAAAACTACAAATTTCTCTTTGTTCTAATACTTTTTTTGCCAACTGTATTTCTACATCTAATCGCAAGCTATGAACACTCGGCCAGCAAATTAAAATTAATGTTGACGTATTTACGATCCACCATGAGTCAAAATCGTCAAAGAGAATTTATAGAAAAAGAAAATTTTGAATGAAATAATCAACTTTGATAGAGTAATTGCTCAATTCGTTTCAGCAAAAGGAAGAAAAATTTGTATAGCGTATTAAATTAAATTGTAAATAATTACACGTGTGCTTATATCTATTGAATTATTTCTTGTTTAAAATTTTTATGTTTTTTGAAATAATTATATTAGTATGTAAAATAAATAATATCTTTTAAATAATTCTAAATTATTTAAATAACTTTTTTTTAACTAGAATTGAATTATGTTTCAAATTTAAAACTTAGATTGAGACAAATTTTCGTTTACTTTATAGTAAGTACATAACGTTATTTGCATTGTATTCTTTTATTACACGCAAGTATATTACAGTATATATTTTCTCTCTTATTATACTTAACACATTTTTTAATCCCAAATTTGTATTGTATTACTATTTTTCTCAAGGTTGTGCGCCGAAAAAGGTTTCATACTTGGGCGCTCACCACTTTACTGTTTCAAAATGTTTGCGAAATGATCATGGAATTTTTTCAATTTTGTGTATATATACATATAATATTAGTTTGAAAAAAGTTTTGTGTAATCATGTTTGAAGTTGGAGCCAAGTAGCAGCTGTTTCAAGTTCAAAATTTTACAGTATAAAGTGTTTCCCAATAAATTTTCTTTGAATGCCGTGATAGGAGGGTAATTGTTGTCAATGACAGCCCTTTTTCCTCACGACATTTATAATAATCGTCTTTCCCAGCGAGCCTTCGATCAGGAGAGCTTAGTATTTCGTCATTATACTACGTCCACGTGACGTAGGTATGACGCAACACTCTTTGACGAATTAGGGTAAAGATGCTGTGTGTGCTCCGAGATGGCAAATTAATTTTTCTCCACTTTCATTCTATTGTTGTTTTAAATAAATAAAAAATACATACATATATATATATATATATATATATATATATATATATATATATATATATATATATATATATATATATATATATATATATATATATATATATATATATATATATATGTGTGTGTGTGTGTGTGTGTGTGTGTGTGTGTGTGTGTGTGTGTGTGTGTGTGTGTGTGTGTGTGTGTGTGTGTGTGTGTATATATATACGTGCCGACCTATTGGCTGAGTGGTTAGCGTTCCTGACTCCTGAGCTGTTAATCCCGGTTCGGGCACCCCTCAGGGGGTTTACCTTCTTTAGGTAAACACGGGTGTCACAATCCCGAGGTACCCTAGTGATCTGTTTCTCCTCTTTATTTTCTCCTCTCCTCTCCTCTTCTGCTTTTTCTTCCTCTTCTCCCTCATTGTGGTTGCCTTGTAAGAGGTTGAGGGCTCCCCTTGAGTAGCTATTGCCGCCCTGTTACTATTAGCTTCTCTTGGGGACTAAATCATCCGCGTGTTTGCCGTGCATGGATACCCGTGTCCCTGGAAAGGAGGATCCTGGTGATTGAGGCTCTCAGAGACCAACACATTACTTTGGCCTCTGCTTCAGGTAAACGGGAGGTGTGTTGTGGTCCTCAGCATACCAATCGGCTTCCATGGATCAAGCAATAATATATCTGCTGTGTGACTCGATAAGAGTGGAGGCCACATCAGAGATATATTGAAAGCGTATAAGGTCTGGCTAGCACTGATGCAGTTATACTGCATCCCCTTGTTCGGCTCGATGGTGGGTGGTGCAGTCGGGCCTTGAAGTAATTAACTTATTTCTATGGAATGTACTTCTAATTCTTTACTCCCTATGGAGCAACAAATGATACAGGATCAGAGATATTTTGTTATTAAAAGAACTGAGGGCAATTTCGATAATGTTTCTCCTTTCTTAATTAATAAGAGTCTTATTGGTACAGTTGGAAATGTCAAAAATGTTCGCAAGATGAAATCTGGTGATCTCTTAGTTGAAGTCTTATCAATTGAACAGGCCAAAGCCACCCTAAAACTAAAATGCCTTGGTAATATAGATGTTATAGTATCTCCGCATAGTAGGTTAAATTCTACACGGGGAGTAATTTCAGCAGATGATCTATTTAATGTTTCAGAGGAGGAAATTTTGAATAATCTCGTTGACCAAAAAGTACAACATGTGCAGCGTATTACAATCAGGAGAGAGGGCAAAATTATAAGAACTAAGCACCTTATACTCACATTTGCTACTCCTATACTACCTCAGTCTATTAAAGCTGGTTACCTAAATTGTAGTGTTCGCCCCTATATTCCAAATCCATTACGATGCTTTAAGTGTCAGCGTTTCGGCCATGCAAAAACTACTTGTAGGGGACATTTGACTTGTGCTCGATGTGCATCTGTTGGACATGATAGTAGTGAATGTCAATTACAAGAAAAATGTGTAAACTGCAGTGGTGAACATCCATCATACTCCCGGTCATGCCCAACCTGGATATTAGAAAAAGAGATTATTACTGTGAAAATAAAACAAAACTTATCTTACCCTGAAGCCAGGCATACAGTATCATCTCGTAGCCCTAATCAAGGTGTTAGCTATTCACAAGCAATTAAAAAAGTCATGAAATCTTGTAGTACTCAAACAGATTTCTTAAAATTTCCAAACTTATCCTCAAATATTCCTAGTATAAATGTCCCACCTATTCCGAAAGGAATTTCTCCACTGTCTTCTGCAAAATCTAAATCCCAAAAATTAAAGAATGCAAAAGAAGGGTTCCATAAAACATACTTAAAGAGTAAAAGAAGCTCAACTGCCTCTAAGACAGGTATAAAAAACGCAGACCCATCAGATGATGAAACACTCCTAAGTGGAGATTCATCTGAATCCCAGATGGCTTGCTCCAATGCCGGAGCATTCAGCTTTGCTTAATGGGAACCTTCGTTTCTTGGAATTGTCGAGGTTTCCGCACTCATATAGAAGATATAAAAACAATTATAAACCTGCATAATCCAGTTTGTTTTGCCATCCAAGAAACATTCTTGAAACCTCAGTACAGTTTAAAATTGCGTGGATATAATGGTGTTAGGAAAGATGTTAGTCATGATTCAGTTTCTGGAGGTGTATGCATTCTTGTGTCTTGTAATATTCCTAGCACTATACAATCCCTTAACACTTCATTGCAGGCTGTTGCAGTACGCATACACACAACATCTCTCATTACTATTTGTAGCCTTTACTTACCTCCCCATGCGATCATCCATGAAAGCGATTTAAACAGTTTGCTGGACCAACTACCTACACCCTTCATTTTACTTGGTGATTTCAATGGTCATAACACCTTATGGGGTAGTGATAATATGAATCCTCGGGGCAAGACAATTGAACAGTTCATTTCTAATAACAATATCTGCCTTCTAAATTCCACGGAAATAACCTATTTCCATCAGCCATCAAGAACTTTTCACTCAATAGATTTAGCTATTTGCTCTCCATCAATTCTACCTTCATTAAATCTTAATGTTGATAAGGACTTATATAACAGCAATCATTTTCCTTTAATTATAAATCAAACTGGTATAAGCAGACCACAAGTCTTTCTCTCCTCTTATTCTTATCATCGTGCAGACTGGTCTCTCTACACTCATTTAGCTGCGATTACTGACCGCATGGTTAGAATTGATAATATCAATGATGCTGTGCAAAAAGTGACTGATACACTTCTAGATGCTGCCAAAAACACAATTCCCAAGCGCTCCCCAATTCCCCGCAAATATCATAAACCATGAGTGCCAAATGTCATTCAAAAAACAAAAAAAGTTGTGGACTGTTTTTCGCAGGTGCCCTACCACGGAAAACCTCATGGCTTTCAAAAAAGCTAAAGCTTTTGCTCGTCGAGTACGGAGAAATAGTCAAAAAGAATCTTAGATAAGATATGTTTCCTCCATCACATCATCAACTTCCAGCAAAGAGTTGTGGAAGAAAGTTAAAGCTTCCAGTGGTTTATATCGGGACTTCTCTATCCCAATGCTACGCACAGGAGTTGACACAATTTCTTCTCAATATGATATTGCCAATCTTTTAGGTGAAACTTTTGCAAGGGTATCAAGGCCTCTTATGATCAAGGCCTCTTAGTCAAAAAGAATCTTAGATAAGATATGTTTCCTCCATCACATCATCAACTTCCAGCAAAGAGTTGTGGAAGAAAGTTAAAGCTTCCAGTGGTTTATATCGGGACTTCTCTATCCCAATGCTACGCACAGGAGCTGACACAATTTCTTCTCAATATGATATTGCCAATCTTTTAGGTGAAACTTTTGCAAGGGTATCTAGTCCAGCCTCTTATGATCCTAAATTTCTCAGAACCAAAGAGCAAGCTGAAAAGAAACCTATAAAGTTTCATGAAAAAGCCATACATCCATATAATTGCAATTTCTCTTTGCTGGAACTGCAGAGAGCCCTGTCCCAAACTAAAAATACTAGTCCGGGACCAGATGGTATCTCATATAAGATGATTTGTCATCTTAATCATGAATCTTTAATAAACATTCTTCTTCTATTCAATAGAATATGGAATGAACATGTCTATCCGAGTCTTTGGACCAAAGCAATTATTATTCCAATTCTTAAACCTGGGAAAGATCCAACTAATCCTCAAAACTATCGTCCAATTGCTCTCACAAGTTGTCTTGCTAAAACTTTGGAGCGTATGGTCAATGCCCGTCTTGTTTATGTACTTGAAGACAATCAGTACATATCCCTTTATCAAAGTGGATTCCGGAAAGGTCGATCTACTCTGGACAATATTGCATACCTAGAAACACAAATTAGGAATGCTTTTGTACGGAGACATCATTTGGTGTCTATAATTTTTGACATAGAAAAAGCTTATAAGACATGGCGTTACGGAATTCTTCGAACTTTGTATAATTTTAATTTCAGAGGAAATTTACCTATTTTTATTCAGAGTTTTTTAAGTTCTCGCATTTTTAATGTCCGTATAGGATCTGTTTTATCTAATCCATTTATTCAATGTGAGGGGGTTCCTCAGGGAAGTGTCTTAAGTGTTACTGTTTTTAATATTTGCATCAGCAACATTCTTCATGTATTGCAACCATCTGTCCATGGAACATTATATGTTGACGATCTCCAAATTTCTTGCCAAGGTTCCAACATGCGACTGATTGAACGGCAATTACAAACTGCTGTCAATAATCTAGTTGCTTGGTGTAATGAAAATGGGCATACTTTGTCCCCTTGTAAAAGCAATTGTATCCATTTTTGCAGAAAAACTAGGCTTCATCCTGATCCAGAAATTAAGATATCAGGTACAACTATTCCCGTAGTTAACCAGATATCATTTCTTGGGCTTATATTTGATAAAAAGTTAACCTTCCTACCAATTATCTTAGATTTGCGCAAAAGATGCGAAAAATCAATTAATATTCTGAAAGTTCTCTCTAACACCTCTTGGGGTGCAGATCGTCAAGCATTACTCCGAGTGTATCAGTCAGTTATTCTATCCCGAATTGACTATGGTAGCGTAGTTTATGGATCAGCCAGATCATCAGTTTTGCGCAAACTAGACCCTGTTCATCACTCAGCTTTACGAATCTGTTCTGGAGCATTCCGGACTTCTCCTGTCCAGAGCCTTTATGTAATTTGCAACCAGTTACCTCTAGATCTGAGGCGTAAAAAACTCTCTCTACATTATTATTTTAAAATGCTATCAGTATCACAACACCCTTTGAAATCGATGATTATTTGTCCCTCTTTAAGAAGGCTATATAATGCACGGCCACATAACATATTACCATTTTATGAGCGTACAAATTCATTCCTGTCTTCATCCGAGTTCCCTGATTTACATATTCAAATCACAGATGCTCTAAGATTTCCTCCTTGGAATATTCCTGTTGTCAATATAATCCAACCCTTTACTGGATACAATAAATCAGTTACATCTTCCCTTATTTTGCAACAAATGTTTTCACACATTCATTCTCATTATCCCTCCCATATCTCTGTACATACTGATGGCTCAAAATCAAGTGGTCATGTTGGTTGTGGTATTGTTGTTGGAAATACAGTTTACAGCTATAAACTGCATGCATCATATTCTGTGTATACAGCTGAAACTGTTGCTATTAAACGTGCTCTAGAAATAATACAATCCAGCTCTTATCGAAAGTACTGTATATATACAGATAGCATGAGTGTGCTCATGCAATTAGACAATTTTAAAGATAAATGTCATCCAATTATAGTGGAAATACTGGATATTTTAAATATACTGAAGAATAAAGGATTTGACATCTTGTTTTGTTGGGTTCCAAGTCATGTTGGCATAGCTGGGAATGAACTTGCAGATAATGCTGCTAAAAATGCCTCTGACATTTTGCATAAAGCATTAACTTTTTTGACATTAAACAAATTATCAAAGATTTCATTTCATCCCACTGGCAAAAAACATGGGATTTGCAGAAGAACAATAAATTATATAGTATATCCTCCCACATTCTTCCATTCCCAGTTGCTCCCATGCGAAGAGTAGATGTAAAACTCACACGGCTTCGTATTGGACATACTAGATTTACACACAAGCACTTATTCTTGTCTCGTAGTGCTCCAGTTTGTGGCATGTGTAATGAACCATATACAGTACATCACATTTTAATTGTCTGTCCTAATTTCAATGATTTACGCATAGTGTTTTTTAATACTACAAATTTAATTTTATCAGACTTGCTTGGGTTTAAACCACATAGAAATTTGTTTGCATTTTTACGTGCAATAGGTTTCTTGAATTCTATTTAAGATTTTTAGCCAAAATAACCTTTTACATATGCTTTTCTTGAACTTTTAATACATTCCATTGCATACATCGGACTAGTATTTTAACACAGAACTTTTACCTACAGTTTTAAATATTGTACGGTGCAGAAATGTCCAATATTGGACCTTGCATAAGTAAACCTCACAAAATCAATCAATCCCGGTTCGGGCATGGATGTTTCTTTCCTTCTCTGATGTTGTATGAATGTGGCCCGCCCTATAAACGGGTTTGTGGTGGTATGGCGCGGGTAACGCTACTCGCCTCCGTGACTTGGTTCACAGGTGCCCGCTGGGTAACGACAAATGAGTAGCAGTCTCTGGCCTTGTTGTGGCATAGGGTTCAACCCTCTTGTGCCCGCCATTGGATAAAAAAGTATATATATATACATATATTATCCAATGTACTCAAAATAACTTAACTTGTCCAATGTTAAAAAAGTTTTATAAAAAGGAGCAATAAACTCAATGCACCAAAAGGTTATTCCACTTAAACTCATAAAACCCAGGCGCTCCGTAAAACCGAAAATGGTTCCTGGAGACTGCAAATATCTCGGCAGGTGGGAAGCTCAAGTTTTATTTAAGTTTTTGGCCGCGTAGTTCGATTCGAATCTGTTCTGTAAAAGTGTTGAATTTTGATCGGACAGTCACCAGCAGGCGTTTTGATGAGCAATGGAAATTAATTTTAGTATTAATTGAATGCCTGTGTAATATTATAAAAGTTTCGTTGCTATTTAGTGTGGATTATAATTGACGTTTTGGTGAAGTTAAGAATGAGAGGTTAGCCGACCAATGGCTGAGTGGTTAGCGTTCCTGACTCTTGAGCTGTGGGTCCCGGGTTCGAATCCCGGTTCGGGCATGGATGTTACTATCTCTCTGTGTTTCTCTGTCCTTTCTTATGTTTTGATGTATGAATGTGGCCCGCCCTATAAACGGGTCTGTGCTGGTATGACGCGGGTAGTGCTACTCGCCTCCGTGACTTGGTTCACAGGTGCCCGCTGGGTAACGAAAAATGAGTAGCAGTTTCCGGCCTTGTTGTGGCGAAGGGTTAGTCGCCCAAATGCCCGCCGTTATTTTTAAAAAAAAAAAAAGAGAGAGAGAGAGATTAGTGGAATAGCTCTTTCACCACATGTGTGAAATAATCTTAGTATGTTCGAGATGTGTTCCCGAGGTCAAAAATTAAAGTATGAATGTATAGACTTTTTCCAGTGACTTGGCTGCAAATTCCACACAAAATACTTGCCAGATAAGAGAATTTTCTTTTATTTTTATTCAGTGTATGAAGACGAATATTCTATATTAGCAATTATATCTTAAGAGGCTTCAATATATATCAAAACACATTCTGAAAAATAGTTTTATGTAATAATAATTGCCTTGTTAAAATAGTAGTTTCAATAGTTTTATAAATTCTGATCTCTACAAATATCTAATCACATGGTAATATTCAACTCACAAATTCTTGAATCAAAACAGCTAATAATTCTGCATTCAGCATAGCCGCAAATTTCTGGGATTTTTCAGAAAGTATACATGAACTTAACATATTAATTTTATTTTAGAGTATTTTTCACAGTATATGTAAAAATTAATAAAATGATCATTTCTTAAAAATTATAATATTTTCCATATATATTCTGAAAATTTATACAGATTAATATACAAGAAGCATTAGGATAAATTAGCCTTAGGATTGCACATTTGAAAATTTAAGTCTCAGCAATTAATATATGTTTTTTAATGTTTTAAATGTTTCTAGAAAAACAAGGATATCTTATTATTATTTTTTTTAACTTTTTGTATTTTGTAGCTATTATGAGATCAGTAACACTTGATCTCTTATCAAGAGTAGTTCCTTTTTTCCAAAAGTAAGATTCAGTAATTTACTACCAAATTAATAAGAAATTGACTTCAATGTAAGCAGTGTTTTTAGATTTTATGGAGAATATCATTGTTCTCTTTATTTTGTGATTTTTATCCTTAAACAGGATTTTAGTTGACTTCGTACTTCTGTGATGACAATTACTTTCTTAAAATTTCACTAATGTTAAATTTCACTTTTTAACCTTTTAACACGTTCAGAATCTATCAAAAAGATTAGAAAGTGTCAAAAAATTCGTATTGATAGTTTAAACAAAGAATATAATTTAGTATGCTCACAATCACCAGTATACTCATCGATATACACATAAAGTAGGCTTTCAGATGTGTATACAAGCGTTAGTTCATTTGTTTTCACTTGGAAATTAAATGCAGCTTGCAAATACCATAGCTAGTTCATGAAACGATGTAGATTGTTCTTCACAAATTAAAAATAAAAGTGATGATTTAACTAACGATCATTACTTCCATTTACAAATTAACTTAAAGCAAATGTTTCTGTTTTGGATTGATCAAGAAGCATAATACATATTAACACAAAAAAACCTTTAAGATATTTTTGTGTTAATGTGTGTATTATGCTTCTTTTCTTGGGACTACATTGATTATTTTAAATCTTTATATACGAATCTTTTATATATATGAAATAATATCCATTGGATATTATTCATATGAAGTAGGAATATTACTGACTATTATTAAATTAACAGAAATTTTTAACTTGAATATCATTACAAAAAAAAAAAAAAAAAAAAAAAAAAAAAAAAACAATGAAGAGATTGTATCCTAAAATTGCTATTTAAACAGATCTTACTTTTTATAAATGTATATGCAGTGGAATATTCAAACAATAAAAACTGCTCTAAGAAAATATACTTGAAGAAAATAATGAAAACTAGGGTAATTGTATTAAAATTGAAGAATAATTCAAGCGATTTTACAATTTGTATTGTTTAACATTATTAGAATTTATAAATTTTTATTATAAAATTTTTAACTAAAAATTTAAATATAAATATTTATTAAGAATTAAAAAGGAAAATTTGTTTTGTAAGAGTAGTTTTGATAAATTTTTGCAAATAAAAGGAAGCATTCAAAGTGGAACCACCAAGTGTTTTTTTTTTTTTAAATAAAATCTATTATTTTTTCATTAAATTTAAATATTATATATGAAATTAATAAGATCCTGAGAAATCTTAGGATACCAGATCTAGAATTAGCATGACTTTAAATGTTTACTAACAAGTATTTTCATTGTTACCAGAAAGTAATATCAAATTCTATTCTTCCACCAATCTCAAACAAAGGAAGAGTTGAATGTGAAAATATTAATATAAATTCTTATAATTTATTTAATTCTCAGTTTTGTTCATCAAATGCTTAAAATACATATCACAGAATTCATAAGTGCATTGATCATCAAAAGTATGTAACCAATCAATATGAAGGAGATAATTCATAATCATTAGCATAAAAATTAGTTTTTGGCCACTATTAGAAATATAGAAGAAAAATGTCCATTGATACAATCAAAAGAATCAAAATAAGGGATATTAAAGTATCCTAAGGCACATGATGAATTAATCCAAAGTTCTAAGAGTGTTTGCAGAAGGCATCAGACTTTCCAGAATCTGAAATAAAGAAAAAAATAATTATGAAATAGAGAATTTATGTAAAATCTTTTACAATTTTTTTTGATTAGCAACAAATTTGATCATAACTATAATTTATATAATTTCTTTACAAAAATTTCTGGTTTCCTACATTTTTTTATTTGTGTTATGAAATTGATATATTTTATACTTGCAAAGCATTTCAGCATCTGCATCATATTGCAAAAGAGATAATGCAAAAAGTTCCTAAGTAAGATGTACAGCAAAAAGTTAAGTTATCTTTTGTTCCTAAGAGTATGGCTCTAACTACAAAAGTTAAGCTTTGTAAATAATGTTGCTGAAATTGATCATTTAGTATAAGACTCATTTATAAAATATTTGTAAGACTTTATACTTTTTATTATATCTTAGCAATAAAAAAATCACTACTTTTTCGAAAAGTTGAATTTTAATAGATATAGGTACTTTAACTGGGCCACATTATTGTAATTTTGGCAGATTAAAATGATAAAACTGTATTATGATAAAAGTCGATAAATTAATGTATGTCCTATGGCTTAATGACAAAGCCTTGCACTTGCAAAGCAGAGGTCTGAGGTTTGATCCTCAGGAAGTGCAAGGTCGACTCAAAGTACAAAATCAGTACCAAGTCTGTCTGGGAAACTCTACAGCAGTGGTTTCACATTAGGCTGATCACATAGCCACGACACACACTTCGCAACGTGAAGCCTTCAGCCAAGAAAACATGGGCATTGTAGGCCTTTGCTCGTGAGTTTTCAAGTCTCAGGTTTAGTCTAGTTTATCTTATTTTTAGATTAATAGAAACTAAAATCTTATAACCAAGACAAAACAAAATACATGACCACCGAAAAATATAGCAATCCCTATCTAGAGGTAGGAAACTAGAAGTTTGAAACTGTTAGCAACTTTACATATTTAGGATCTGAATTGAATGCATCCAATGACATCACACCTGAGATGTGCAGGAGGGTTACAGCTGCTAACCGAAGCTTTTTCGGCTTAAAAAAGTACCTAAAATCTACTTTAGTCAGTCGAAAAACAAAAATTTTGATATACAAATGCTTGATTCGGCCTATTCTCACTTACTCATCTGAAACGTGGACATTGACTGAGTAGGACAAAGAAACCATTTCCATTTTTGAAAGAAAAACTTTAAGAAGCATATTTGGTGGAATAAAGTGTGAGAATACATAGCTAAGAAGAACTAATTCTGAGCTCTATAAACTATATAAAGAACCAGATATTGTTAAATTTATCTCAATACAGAGATTAAAATGGGCAGGACATTTGAGCCGGATGAACGACAATCGGGTGACGGAAAAAATTTTCGTGGCTTGCCCCATTGGCACCAGAAGAAGAAGACGACTGAAATTCCGATGGCGTGTGACTGCCTTGAAAACGACCTAAAAACAACAAAGGTGACGAAGTGGATGACCTTATCCAAAAATAGAGGGTCCTGGTATGCACTTCTGAGGAAGGCAAAGGCCCACCCTGGGCTGTCAGATCAATGAAGAAGAAGAGGAAAATCTTATAAAAGATTCTTATTATATCATGAAATGCTTGTGTATCATTAGTGATGTCATTAAAGTAAACGCTTTGTATGAAATATTTAGCTTTACAGAAGTTTAAAGCATTAAAATTTAAATTGGTTTTTCCCCCTGAAAAATAATTTACATTAATATTATAAACAAATATTATCTTTGAAATATTTGTGACAAAATAAACAAGTTAAGTAGTTAAAAATAACTGATCAATATAATTAATAATTTGAAAGATATTTATTTTTTAATTCTAGCCTTTTAACTTAATTCATACTTCCAATCATTTTAAGCAAAAATTGTTATAAATCTTAAACAATTTAAAGTCCAACACACATGCTTTAAATAAAATCCTTATAAAGTAAAATTTAAAATTTTCAGAAAAAACCAAGACACCCAACATAACTGTAAGTATTGAATTAGTTACATTAGCTGTAGCTTAACAGGTTTATTTAGTTTATAATTTTTTTTAATTATCAAGTAACAGGAAAAGTTTTGTCACTTTTACACAAGGCAAAATGCAAATGCCTTTAAAATGACTCTAGTCAGTAATACAAGTGCATTAATTAGGATGAAGCAAACTTCGGTATTTTCAGACAGGTGATATACAAAACATGTCCAAGGAAACTTTATAGAGTTCAACTCAGTTTGTGAATTTGAAAAGAGGTTTAGTAATGGATGTAAACAAGGCATTATTAACACAAACTGGGCATAGACTCTACTGTGTGTGTGAGCTATGCCGAAAAATAGGCATAGCATACAGAAACCATATAGTTATTAAACGCACCACAAAAAGGTGACAGTGCTAAGTCCGTTCAGGTAATGAATAACAAAGATGCACCATATCTACAAACAGTTTTCAGTGGCAATGATTTTAAAAATGGTATCAAATGGATATTTCTCAAATATGCCCTCATATCATATGAAACCATTCGTCATAACAGGACAAAATGGAAAAGCTATAAAAGCTAGTAAATAGCTTCCTCACAAACTTACAGAATGCAATAAACTTCAAGGGTTATCTCTCTATTCACCATTTCTTTCCTGTCAGAAAAAAGAATCGTTTCTGGATTATCAGATGTGTGATGAAAATGGATTCTTTTAATTTTAAATTGGCTATTTTATTGCAAAGATTGCACCATACTGGGAGAAGGTTATTAAGGTAACAGTGGTTATGTTGATGAATAAAGCTCATTTTGTCATACCAATACTGCTGCTGGAATTTTTATGTCACACAATGATGAAACTTTTCTGATTACCAGATAGATATTAAACCACGATAAAATATTAAGCCCTGAAAATTATGTCTAATAATAAAATACCTCTAATATAGAAACTTACTGATTGATATCTTCCTCTTGTTTTGTTTATTCAAATAGAAGTTCTTTAACGTCATATTTTAGTTTCTTGATTGCAGAAGAGAGTTTCTGCTCCTTTTCAGCAAAAGAAGTTTTGATATCTTCCAGCTGCATCTGGGAACAATTCAATTTCCTCCACAATATTTTTATCATTTCTTTAGCTTCCTTTTGAATGTGATATTTAAAAAAAAGAAAACAAAATAGTTTAGAATGTTGAGCATAAGTGGAGTTAAGAGGTACACTAAAATGTTTAACATACTTCAGCTTTAACATATTAAAATATTTATTAACATGCAAGATTTAAAAGTTGGTACAGAAAGAGCACAAAATGATTAATGATAAAACATATCTTATCCTTAAGAAAAAGAAGAATAAAAATGAAGATATTAATTAAAATTATGAGTCTTAACTGACAAACATTTAGAATTTCTTTTCAAGTCAAAACACAAAAGCAAGATGTAAACAAATTAAAATATTCAATCAAACAACATAAAATTCTTTTAAACTAGCAATATCTGTAAAGTAATAGGATAACAGAAGTCACCCTCAATTTACAATATAAATTATTTTTATTACTAAGCAATAAATTTAAACTCTCAACTAGCAACATTTTCTAAAATTTAGCAAATAGTAGTATTCAGTGAATTTTATAATAAAAAGGCAAAATTAATCAAGATTAAAACTTAAGGAATATTAAAACAATAATATTTCTCAGTAACTGTTAATGAGAAATATATATATATATATATTGGAAGGAAAATTTTAGATGTTTGTCGCTCAACAGTCATTTTGTGAAAACGAGGGCTAGTTAAACCGGGAACTACGGTGTAAAGGGGATTCTGAACCACTACAAACATCTATGTCCAAGGTGGGATTCGAACCCACGAACTGTTGAACCGAAGGCAAGATCGTTAACCATTCGGCTGCCAGCTCAGCTGGGAATTATTTTTTTAGAAATTAGTTTAACTATTTATCACTTTAAATTTTCCATACAGATTTTAGTTAAGTCTAAAACTTATGATCCCAAATTCTAGTTGAAAAGTATGGCAGTTTTTTTTTATATAAAGACTTTCTAAAAAATAAACATGTTTAAATATATTATAATAGGGATATACATATGAACATAAATACTTACATCACTTTTGACATCATAGGAAATATCAAAACATAAATTTAAAACTATAATTAAATGCAAAGCAATGAATTATATAAGATGTCTAAAGCAATTATTCTATTTTAAAAAGAAATGTACAAGCTTAAAATTTGTATGATAAAATACACTAAAATATTACTTAATTTACTAAATCACAGATCAAGGAAAATATTTAGCTCTGAAATATATTTTTATAGGTGGAATTATTGTTATTGTTTATATCATATTTCAAGAGGAACAGAAGCACTAAATAGCTAATAACACTGAATGGAAAAGAGTGATGAAATATCTAAGAACAAATGATATTTTTCAAGTCTTGACAGTTAAAATTACTACTCAAGGCTGACTTTATTGAGCATAAAATGAAAATATTCTTAACTACATATGTACTTGTTTCTTGTCAAAAATAAAGAATTACAGTATCTTACACAAATATGAATAATCTTTTTCAAACACTAAAAAACTCTTAATGATATTATTTAATATAAACATTAAGAGTTAAAATAATGTTGAAATTTTTTAATAAAGGCTAACCAATGCCTTAAATTGCTGGAAAATTCAAATATGGAGTAGTTTTATAGTGCTTTTAAATTGTTGTGCTTAAATTTCTTCTTTAATGAAAGCGATCACTTGAAAGGACACAAAATGACTACTGTACCCTTTTTTCTGAAATGTTTGCTTTTAAGCTGGTCTGTTTATATTCAAACAATAAAACTAATTGGCATGAAAGCTATTAGAGGCAAGTAAGTTTTGTTGCTTTAATTTTATCACACAAAGAAGTCTTCAAATAAAGCTCTCGTTTATTTTCAACTTATAGTAAATAACACTACAGGATCAAATTTTATCAGAAATTATTCTGAATAATGCAAAATTTTGCAAAACAGAAGCAATTCATATTTGTATTAAGGGTTCTGGATCAAATCATTAAAAAGTACCTCACAGAAGAATGCTTAAATTATATAAGGAAAAAGACTAAAAATGATCAAAAATTTACAGAACATTCTTAATATTGATGATAAAAACTGTCTAAAAAATTACATGCAATGTTTGAAAAACACAATAATTGTTTTTTTTTTTTTACCAATATTTCTCTATTCCGTTGCCACATAATCATACGTGCCATGAAATCAAATTTGTGAGTTGTCTTCTCCAATTCTTGTTGTTTTGTTAGCAGAGAAATGAAAAGCATTTGGTGATTTTCGATAGCGAACATTAACTATAAAATAAAATATATTAGTTATGAAATATGCTCTTAAAGAAACAAAAAATTATGATAAAAATCAAAGTAAGTTACCTTTTGTCTTTCATCAGCAAGTTCATTTCTGGCAAGTTCTAAATTATATTTAGTTTCTTTTATGATTCTTTCAGCTTCATTTCTCACCTGTAGCATAAAATTTTGATTTTTGAATTATTTGCATGCAACAAAAGTTTTTTATACATACATATATTTCATTAGTGAGGTTTTTCATTTAGCTTTAGATGTAAAATATTTGTTAGAAAATTATAACCAAAACAAGGATTGACATAGATTGATGAGATTTGATTTTTAATATCTATTTTTTCTTTACAAATATTTTATTAAAAATATCATTTAGAATTTACTAAAAGAAGACATGAAAATGAGACTCATACTTAAAAACAATGCTTCATTAAAACTTCAATTTTATAAATGAGAAATAAGGTAATCATTTACATTTTCTGTGTTTAAAACCCGTTTTTAAAAATACTTAGTTCTATTTTTTTCAATGTATAAAAAAAATTCTGTTTTTTCCTCAAAAAAGTACTTTAGTCCTATAAACCTTTCAGCTGCTTGCAAGGTGTGCAGTACTTGATAACGAAATTTCAGGAAGGTAATTTAGAAGTTATTTCTTCAAAAATACATTAATATCATAGCCTAATTAATTAAATGAAATGAATAACCATGTGGTTTAGTCAAATGTCTGAAAAAGTACATGCAATGTGAAAAAGTAAAACAAAATGAAAAAGTACATGCAATGTTTGAAAAAACACAATAATTGTTTTTGTACCAATATTTCTCTATTCAGTTGCCACATAATCATACGTGCCATGAAATCAAATTTGTGAGTTGTCTTCTCCAATTTTGCATTTCTACAGTAAGGCTAATAATAGTTTTATTACTTAAATATAAATATTTAATTTTCCATCTATTTTTATATTCAAAACATTCTTCCAAAAAATATGAGTACCATAATTTATATTCCAGAAATCTCTCTTCAGTTATTTTTTTTTTCAATTGATAAAGCTTCCATTTAATTCAAACTAAAATATAATAGCATGTAGTCCATTATTGTTACACAATTCATCAAATCAACTTGGCATCTTAGTCAAAGAATTTGTAAGATTTTCAAATTCTTTGACTCAAGTTTTTCTCTCAAGTAATTAACATTAACAACTAGAGCCATTTTTATATTTGAAAGAATCAACTTTTATCATTCTTATCAAACTCTTTTTCCAAAATTAAACTATAAATTGCCATACTAATTACTAACTCTTGAAAAACACAATAATTGTTTTTGTACCAATATTTCTCTATTCAGTTGCCACATAATCAAAGTTCATTCATAAGAAATTTTTTACATGTTCCTGAAATGCTGGATAGTCTTTTAAAAATGCAAATAAATCTATAGCTAGTTCATCTATATTTAAAATTAACTCCTTAAATAATTTCTAAAAACTACAGTTGCACAACATGTTAACTGCAAAATTCTTCAAACAGCTTTATCAAAAGAAATTGTCAATGTTTTTTTTATATTTTTTTTCAATTTATTTTCAAAATATGTATATAGACTGAGTGATTAAACAAGTACTTTTTTTCTCTTTCAACTGCATGTTGGAGCAATTTTAGTCTCCAAACACAGCCTTTGAAATACCTATTGTATCATTACTCGATTAAAAAAAAATTGTTATGAGCAACTTGCCTGAACCACAAGAGGCATGCTTTTGTGGTTTTAAGTTCCTTAAAGAATCAAATCAGATATGTTTCAGTTCTTCCATGTTATCAAAAATAGATTCATTGTAAAATTTTGTTTTTATTTATGATGATGACTTTTTAATTGTGCAAATCCATTATTCAAAATACAGAATTCTCTACTAAATACATAAATTGCTGAGCAGACATTTGAGGTAAAAGAACATAATTTTCTAACAGGATCACTATCTCATTCTTTAGAAAACCATGATTGGTTAGGTAGAATGAAGTATGCTGGTGCAACAACTTTCCTATATATATAAGTAAAAATAAATCATCATTGCTCCAATAGTAACAAATTTAAATATTTTTTTTAACATTCTGTTAATCACCATGGCTTTGCTAGAATCATGGTAAAAAGTTCTTTACAAAACACATACACTAGAGCTATCTTTACTTTCAAAATTATCTACATTGATTACATAGCTTCTTTTAATATTTAATAGTTTCCAACTGTTATTTTTATTATTTGTCACCTTTATTAATAAGATATCATTTTCCTTTCATCAGAAAACCATAGTTCGATTTTTAGTGTTTATAAGATTTAATAATTTGGAATTAAAACGATTATGTATATCATCTATTATTAAAAATTTTACTAAACATTTTAGACAAAAGTACAGGAGAAAAAAGTCTGAAGACAAAATTAGAAATAATGTGAATCTAATATCAACAAAGAAAAACAACAGTTTAAGAATCAGAATTGATTCATATTAGCATATAGCATGAAAAAGCCATGCAACTGAGCAAACTGCTCAAATCGTAAGGCACTCTCCATTAAGATTTGAGGATTTCATAAACTAACCAGAAAATATCACAAATATTCAATGAAGTATGACACACAATTACCAAGTTTAGTGTTGATCATGAATAATCACATGTAATTATACAGAATCACTAGATTATTACTTTTATCTAATCATAGCCTGGAAAAGTTTGAGATAAGTAGAAATAGTAAAAACTTATTGATTAGCTTTGTTTGCTTAATAGCTGTGAATTTTGTATAACTTTTCTTGGATTCTTCTACAAATATTTCTACTGACAGACAATATTGCCTAGTAAAAACATTTGTGGATTAATTTAAAATGCCTTTGTATATTGATTCCAATGCAATTTTCTGTATTGATTCAACAGGCTTAAAATTCTTAACCTTCTTGTAAGCACAATGATGTGCTATCAGTACTTTTTAAACAAGTTAATTTTTAAATACAAAAATGACTTCTTCAAAGACTTCAAAATGATGCAAATGATTATTTTTTTTAAAAAAATGTAAAACAAAGGATTATTTTTTAATTTTATTATCTAATAAAAAATCATTTGCATTGAAAGAAAAAAAGACAAATTTTGTGCATTGCTTTTAACATTATCAACTATCTTTAAATTGACTTACTGACTAGAGTCATTTTAAAATAGTAAAGCTTGATACGATTTCTTCAAATTACATATATGACTTCTGTTTTTAATACACAAAATCACTTAAAGGAGTATCAAATTAACATATGTTATTTAAATTTTTTGTTATTTAACATTTGTATTAACATAACAAAAATTTAAATTTAGCTCTTGCCTTTCATGTTTAAAAATAAGTATTTTTATTAGTTTGATAAGCCTATAAGTGCAGTTATTTCTGATTATAATTTGAGAATTGGGATTTTATATGCAATATTTCTTGTTTTCACCTTAGTATATGAAAATTTTAAAATATTGAGAAATAAGCCTCAATATTGATCTATGGAAGATTTAAAGCTTCACAGCATTCATTTTAAATGTTACAAATTCATGCAAACTAAAATAATATTATCCTTGTCCCCCCCCCAAAAAAAAAGCTTACAGAAGAATCAAATAGAAATTGAAAGAAGACTTATATACTGAAACACTATTGAAATTTTTTTCATTACCTTCATTTCTTTATATTTTTCATTCCTAATTAAGGTCTTTATTTTAAGCTCATGAATGACTTGTTCCATTAGTGAGTTCTTCTTTAATGTTTGAAATTCTTCTTCTTTTTTTTGTAGAGCAATAGAAAGGCTTTGTTGTTTTCCAACAGCTATTGCTAACTATAAAATATTATAGTTTGCATGAAACACCCAAATAAAGAAAAAACAATTTAATTATTCAAAAGAAAAAGAATTGAACTTAAATAACCTTTTGTCTTTCTTCAACTAGTTCTTCTTTGAGTAGCCTCAAATCTGATTTTGTTTTTTCAATAAATCTTTCAGCTTCTTCTTTAGCCTATTACATAAAAATTGACTTTGGAATTATCTAAATGTAATAGCTTTCTATAGGTTTAAAATATTAAATGGGAAAAGAGTTGCATGAACCATATTTTTAATATTTGATTTAAAATATTAATTTGAAAACTTTCAGTTTCTATTTACTTAAAAAAATTTATATTAAAATTATCCATTTCATATTACACGGTTGTTTAAATATGAATAAAGATAATTAATTAATAAATTCTGAAATTAGGGCTTGCTTTTACACTACTTGAACACCTCTGTATGTCAAATTAATCTATGATTAAATTTTGTCCAAAAGACACTCAGCGAATTATTTTTTTACTGTTTTGGTATTTTTTTAAATCAACATGGGTTATTACTAAATAATTTACAGTTGTATTTTTGCAAATAATAATAATAACTTTAAAATATTGTAATTGACTTGAGTTACAAAGATTTCAAATTTGTCGAACACAAATTTTGGTTTTGTTAACATCACTTCCTATTTTTATAAATGCATAGGTAAGTTCATTAATATTTATAAATAAATATTCCAAATCGTTGTAGAATCTGCTATGAATTTCCTTCTTTAGACTTTGTAACAAGTTTTTTTTTTTTTTTTTTTTTACAGGATGGAGTTGTTAGTCTCAAAGCTAAGATATAATATAGTGATATTAAGGAATGCACTAAAATTTTGACCCACTCTACAACTCAATAAAAAATCTGTTTGTAAATTATTTGTTTATAAAAATAATTTGCTGATTCATTTAAAGGGAAAATAGTTATAATTGATAGTTTCATTAAGATGCAGTAAAGAATCTCTGCTGATTTTAACATATAAGATTACAATAAATATCCAATTATTATTATTATATGGTTTTAGCTTTGCTAATCTTTGTTTAAAATTGTTACCAAAAATCAAGGATTAGGCATGTAAATACATTAATAATATACTTTTTGTGATAGTTTACATCATATGATGATATGTAAAAGTAAAACTTTTTATTTGTTTTGATAAGCCACTTCTAATTATTTACACAATAAGTATTTTCATGTAATTTTTACATTTTCCATGTAACTGAATCATTGTAACTTTCATGTTATTAAATAGGTCTCAGGACTGAATTCATTATTTGTTATACTTTTATTCCTCAGAGTTCATTTTGATTTGAAAAATTTATTAATCAAAAGCATTTTTTTTGCACATAAAAGGCTTATTAATGAATCCATAAATTAGAAATAATAATAATAAAAGATTAATGTTGGTAAAACTATTATTTTAACATCAATTTCCTAGTATATTTAATTTGTAAGAGAGTTTTTAATTTTAAGTTCATGGATATTTTTTCCATCTAAAACTTGTTCAATACATGAATTAGAAATTAACTTTATTGGTTTCATTATGCTACACCTTTTCATAACATAAAAATATTTTGCTTAGTTTATATTGAAGTATCTGATCTTACTTCTAACTGTTCTTGTACTTGTTGTTTGAAATTATCAATCGCTTTTGACAATTCATCATTTTCAATAGCTTCTAAACTTAATGAGTTATTAACTTCACAAGAAGTGCTGGCATCACAATCAGAGGAATTTATGATTGATGTATCACAAGTTAAAGAATCAAGCAAAAAAGATACATTAAAGTTTTCATCAAAACTTTCTACTTGCGCTGAGTCATCTATAAAAGAAAAACAACGAATTAAATACAGATGATTTTGATATGATTATCATTTACAGCTTTTCAAATGAAACAATGACAAAATTACAATCATAATACTCTTAAAATATGAACTTGTTAAATTTGAACAGATTTAAGACACTTGATGAATAGAAAAGTACTGCAAGAGATAATAATAAAAATAATGCAGAGTAATGCGAAAAATAGTTTTTAGTAAGAAGTGCTAACTACATTAAACTTCTAGAGAGATGTGTAGCACAACACATTTAATATTTATTTGTAGCATCCATCTCAAAATTACAGTTAACACATTACTATCCTTACAGTAGAGCTATTTGTTCAAAATAATAAATCAATCTTTACCTTTTCTCCGCTTTTGAACTTCATAAACTAAATCTTGGAACCACCCTTTGAAAATATTTAATTTTTCTTTTGTTTTTTCATATTTTCGTTTCCAACTTTCTGGTGATACTTTTTTATTGATGACAACTTTATTTTTTATAAATTTGGCTCTAAAACATGTATATTTATTTAAGTATATTGGAGAAACATGTCGAATTAATAAAAAAAATAAAGAAAATAAAGCATACCGGTGGCCAAATTCTAATGACCGAATAGATTCTTCTTTAGAAGTAGGTGATAGGCATATAATTATAGATGTAAAAGAATTTCCATCAAGACCTTCTTTTAAAAGACGAGTGAGAATGCAGTTTCGAAAGGGAATGTGTTTCTAAAATGAGATTTATATTCAATGAGGATATTAATAAATACTATACGTAGAATTGAAATAATACATGACATAAATCACCAAATTCAATAAATAGTATTCATAATGAAATTTTATTCAAGCATCAGAATCCTACATAGTCAAGAAAATTTTCTGGTAATGAATAATGAATCAGAAAACAAAAACATTAAGCCCAGACAATGGTTTCAAGTAATAATTCTTCACTGTGATCATTTAAAAATAATGGTAGGAATTCTTAAAACATGTTTAATCAGATTCAATGGACAGACAGTGTAAATAATTCAATTTATAACTTTTTATCACTCAAAATGTTAAGAGACTTGTTTAAAATGTAAAATTTTACTCACATTATTGCATGCTAATGCATAAATCACAATTGCTAAATGTGACAAAGACTTATTTATCTGGACAGATTCATTTTTGCCAGATTGTTTGATGGAAACTTTTGAAACCTGTGTAAGAAAATATTTGACTATTAATATTCCAATATTATTTATTTTTTCAAAATTTCAGATAATAAATTAAAATTTTTATCAAACCTGACCTTCTCACTTCCAGCTAAGTCAACTAAATTTAGCTTGCATGTTAGTATCTCTTCAGTTTCAGGGTTACACTTTTTTATAGATATCTGCAGGATGCAATGACTACGGGAACTGTTTTCATTGAATCCTGAAAAGATAGTTTCAAAAAAGTTTAAAAAAGAGTCAAAACTTTTAAAAAGCATAAGTATCACATTTGTGAAAGAATAGGTTATAGAATTCCAATGCAATTAAAGAAAAATAAATGTGCCTTCAACACACAAACTAAAATTAAACTCCATAGCCATGTGGACCAAGGCCTTGGGGTGAGAAGCAATGTATGAAGTTAGGTGGTCAGCCTAATGTGAGGCAACACACAAAGATATAGATTAATAAGGGAAACATTTTTCTATAGTTACTTTGGCGCCAGAAGCATTCTCTTCTAAGCTCTTACAGTTACAAAAAATAATAAAAATATATAGTAAGTTATTATAGTACAAAGATGGGATTTTTTTCCAGACTACAATATTATTAAGGCTTATTTTAAGAAAAGCATATATGAAGAGTCTTTATTGCAGTACAGTGGCCACACTTTTATCTCTTTTAAAGGGGAGAAAACCAACCCCGACCTTGCCTTGGCACACTCAAATATTGCCTCTAACACATCATTGAACCTATTTGAATCTTGCACAGGGTATGGCCACAGAAATCTCTGTGTGAAGCACTTTTGTGGGGCAGCTTCTTCTGGTCTGACCCTGGATTCTCTAAAAGGGCTGACTGGCAGCGTTTTTCTCTCCTGACGGGCACTCTTTTGACTCCTGATCTCATTGATGAAAATAATATCAATAAGAGCTATGATGCCTTTCTATTAGGCTATTCGAATATTACTTTTACCGAGGCTATTCGAATTATTGCTCTTGAGACGATTCGTAGAGGCAGAGTCAAGAATTTTAAACCTTTTTGGACTAAGGAACTGGATTCTCTCAAGGCTGAAAGAGATGATGCATGTCAAAAAGCAGAACTTACTGGTGATAATGCTGACAACATCGCCCTCAGACATACTCAAGCTGCTTTGAAGAGAGCCATTAAACTCACTAAAAGAAACTGTTTTAAAGACTTTGCCTCAAAAATTGACTTTAGAAGGGATGGCTTTCATGCCCACAGATTCCTTTCAACTTTAAACAATAAACACTTTTCTGACTTAAACGAGCCCCTTGTTATGAATGGGAAGCAATTTACCAACAAGGGTGAAAAAGCCCTGGCACTGGCCAAACATTTTGCTTCTGTCTGCAGATTCCCCAAAATAAAGGAACAGGGATAAAACAAAGGAACAAAAGCTGAATTTTTCTTTGGGATGTTTGAACCATGATGATGATATCCTTTTTAATAGTGATTTCACAATTGATGAAATTCGCAAAGCAATGAAAGAGACAAGGCCTGGAAGAGATGCTGGTTCAAATGACCTCCCTGCTGACTTCTTTCTTCATTTGGGCGGCAATGCAGTGTTCACTCTTGTTTTCTTCTTCAATACTATTTTGAAAACTTCTGTACTTGCAGAATGGAGGAAAGCTGTTATTGTCCCGATTTTGAAACCACATAAAGATCCTGCTGCTCCATCGGGTTGCAGACCCATATCTTTGACTAATGCTTGCTGCAAGCTAATGGAACTTATGATTGTAAACGGACTAACTTATTTCTTGGAAACCAAAATTAAAACCTCGGACCTTCAAGCTGGTTTCCGTAAAAAATGTGGAACTACTGATCAAGCAGCTTTTCTTTCCCAGTGTATCAAGGATGGTTTACATTGTAAGGAATCCACCCTTGCCCTATTCATTGATTTTAAATCTGCCTATAACTCTGTCTGGTTAAGAAAACCAATCAATAAGATACAAAATATTGGTATCCAGGAACATATGTTAAATTGGTTAAAATCCTTTCTATGCCAAAGACAAGCAAAATCAAATATAAATCCACTTTTTCTAGGTTTGTCCAAATGAGAAACGGTTTACCACAGGGTGCTTGCTCAATCTGCTACCTGTTCAACATCATGATTAATGACCTCATTGAAAAGCTCCAGATTTTGTCTGGAATTCATTGCCTTGCCGTTGCAGATGATGTTGTTATATTCTTAACACATAAAGTTATTAATACTGTTAATAACAACATTAATAGAGCCATGCTCTTTCTTTGTGATTGGTGCAAAAATAACAATATGACTTTAAACTCTGAAAAAACAGTCTACCAACATTTCACCCTGTCTACAAAAGCACACCAAATATCCATCAAATATGGTGATCAGGATCTTTCCAGGCTGTATCATTTCCAATATCTTGGCATTCCCTTTGATAAGAAATTACTATGGAGAAAACATGCAGAGGAGACTGCATGGAAAGGTGAGGCAAGACTTGGTATATTTGAGAAACATTTTATGCATTAGCATTCAGCTCAAAATGAAAAAATTTGTGAGCTTTAGATCATCAAGAATGATTTTGCATTTCAGAAGATTAAGAATTAACTTATAATTAAAGGAGTTATTTAATTTATAGCAGAAAATAATTAATAAATTTATGAATTATTTTGTCCTCAGTACTATAAGTTAAAAAAAATTTCATTAGTTTTAAAATTCAGAATTGGGATTTTATAAATTACTACATAAATCAATGGATTATTTAAAAACATTAAATATATTTACTATATTGTTTATAATATATCTCATTTAAATGTTTGCATCAATGAGTGAACACAACAGAGGAAGAGGCTAAATAACCATTTTTATGTAATAAATTTTAATAATTGAAAAGCAATGTAAGGTATAAAAGAAAGAATATATACTGCATATAATAGGGTAACTTACCTGTGGCCAAAAAATGTCTTTTAGATTCTCCAAAACTATAAAACTTTAGGAAACTGTCAAAGTCTTTAACAGTCACTGTTTTTATGCCCTACAGACCAATAAAATTAAAATAAGTGTCTGAGGTTTCACATACATCACAATTCAATAATGGATAATTCAAGACTAAAATTTTATAAAAATAAAAATATTTATTTGAAAGTTTCAAAAAGTTGAGAAACATTCCATTCTTATCAATTAATGTATAATGTATATTTTATACATTATTAATAAAACTCACAGTGTAATGGATGGAAAATAATGGTAAGCATTCAAAGTAAAACTGGTCTATGTATTTAAATGCCCAAGTAAAATAGATCTTTTACAAAAAAAAAAAGATGATTTACAGCTCTCACTTAGCATAAATTTTTAAGTTAGAAGCTGAATAAGATTTAAAATTATGTAAGGAGCATTTCTCTTTTATTTTGATTTAATGAAACACCATTAAAAGGCAGCAACAGCAATTTTAATAAAAATACTTTTTAATACAATAGAACTCTCAATTATCCGAATTGCTTTCAGAGTCAGAAAAATAAATTGGACTGAAGAGAAGGAAAAAACTCAAGAAAAAGAAAGGTAAGATAAAGGAGACAAGAATGAGATGTGCTACTTGAGGAATTCAAAAACATTCTTTTGAAAATTCTTGGATGTTTAGAAATTAGGGCTCAAGATATAGGAGAATAGATTATGAGTGAGAACTCTAGATTTCAAATTGCAAATCATGGTAAACTTATTTACAGTATTGATTAAGAAGATAACCTTGATGTTCAAGTTGCAGCAGACACAGGACCATCAGCTACATGTGCTGGTTTATAAATATAGCATCAGATAGATGCTATATTTATAAACCAGCAAGTTATAAATCTTATAAACCTTGTAAGTTATAAACCTTATAACTTATAAGTTATAAAATTTATAAACCAGCAAGCAAAAAAAGCACATGCAAATTTTTACTCTCAAGTAGATGGTCAACTAATTTAAAGTGTTGAGGAAGATGACCTTATATATATATATATATATATATATATATATATATATATATATATATATATATATATATATATATATATATATATATATATATATATAATGTCCAATTTGAAACAGCTAGTGAAACATTTGTCATCTTTGAAGGTGCTTTAAAATGGATAGAGCACCAGCCCGATTCTGACAACAAGCAAATATTCAGTCAAGCAGATGAACATCTTGGTTGTCTGAAAACGGATGAAGGCAGTGAAACAGCTTACAGTGACCAAGAAATTCAGCAAGCAATGACTTTCTTTTCAAGTACTGTACATACATACTTTATTAATGTACAGCACTTGTAAGTATGTTAACATGTAAAAGTGTAGCATTTTCATTTAAATGATTAAAAAATGTTTTTTCTTGTATGTAATGTCTACTCTCATTTTGATCATGCAATAATTCATTAAAATAGATCCTTTTTTAAGAACAAAATCCAGTTATCTGAGTATTTGATTATCCAAATGGGGTTTAGTCCCAATTGATTTGATAGAATTCTACTATAAAATGGAAATTTATTACAGTGGTTGATTTTGGCATTTAAAATAAAGTTTATTCTTTACATTCCAAAGTATAATTAATATAAAAATAAATAAATTGAAAATATTAAATAATAAACTTTATTAAATACTTATACTATACACTTAAAAAAATGTGTTCATGAAAATTGAAGCCACCACAGACAAGCCTATACACATTAACTGTAGCACATAAGTCACATTCAACACATTTGTTTTATGCAAAGAGCACTGCATTCAGCACATATAACAACTGAGCTTAGTAGTTTTAATCAATATGAACTAGTTACTAGGTGATTGAAATTAGAAGTTGCTCCTTTATCTCTGTTTCCACATATTGCTCCAGAAGAGATGTTTTCAAATCTTGCGGACAATTTTAATACATAAGGGATAACAAAAAATTGTGAATTAATAAAGTAATCATGGAAAACCAATAAGTAAATGCCTCGAAATATTAATCATTACGCACAATATGATGTAGCTTTCTTACAATTACGGGACATATAAGCTAGCATAAAAAAGCATTGGTAATAACATTCAAATGTAATAAAACCACAATTTGACATTTAAAAATAACTACATTAAGCAACAATAAATATTACTAAAAATAATTGTCAGTTAAATCAGATAATTGTTTAGCATTTTAGTATCACATGTCAATTTATAAATTATTTTGGAAAAAAAATTGAGATGTTTTTTTCACGATTTGAAAAATTTAATAAACATAATGAAAATATTCTAAATAGTTTACCACAAGTTTTTCAAACACTTATATTTTATTATCATTAGCAAGTGCTAACACTTTATTGATTTTGTTAAAGAACTACTTACTATTTAGTAAAAAACATAGTAAACAAAAAGAAAAGCAGATTTAAAAAAGATAAAAGGAATGCTCACCAGTACTAAATGCCTCTGACTATTATCTTCATATATTTTTATATTTTTATTTTCCTCATTATCTAAAAAAATAACAAAATGATTTAAAAACGAGGCATTACAAAAAAAGATGGTAAATGAAAAATTATTTTTAATTACCACTCAAGAGGTCAAAGATTTTATTATTGTATATTTCCAAATAAGAAACCTGGAATGAAATATTCAAGAAATACATAAATGTACTATTTATAAAAAATAAACATGTTTTGAAAATTTAAAATAAATAAATAAATCTTACTTTTACTTCAGAATTTTCATCTTTTGAGTGTTCTAACTCGTGAAATATAAATTTCAGGCTATTTGGTATCAATCCCATTTGTAATTCATCTGATATTTCACCCTAATTATAAATGTGGTACACAATGAAAAAAATATAATGAACATAATAATAACTGTTTTAAATGGCATTATTTTATACCATATATTAGTTTTCCTAGTGGACAGCTATAGCTTTATTAGTATGATACACAAATATTTCATTTAAAAAATATAATGAACAAGTTATTAATAAATGTTTCAATGGCAAGAGTTTATATCATGAGTCAGTTTCCTTGTGGAAAGTTATAGTTTTATTTGTATGAAACACAAATATTAGTCAGAAAAAAATAATTGAGACAAGGACACATTTAAAATTCTCAATATACTCAGAGAAAAAATCACTAAAAATAACCATACAAATTAATTTGTCAGTAATATGAGGAATACATTTTTATAATCTTTTTTGAAATATAAATAGCAATCAATTATAACCAATAATTAGAGCAACTAAATTGTTTTAATGATTGAGTAATAAATAAAATTATCTATGAAGTAGCCACTTCATATTACATGATTTTTTCTACTTGCAGTGAGTAATTTCTGACAATTTATTTGGTTTAGTAACTATATAATTGAAATAAATATTGTTACAAATTTATAAATACTATTTGTATTAGTCTTAAAATATCTCAGATTGATCAAAAATACTCAGATTTTGGAAAAACATTGAGCAATTTAGGCATACTCTAAGTTATGTAATCTCTAGGCTATCTAGGCATTTCTAATGATTTGGCAACTTGGAAAATTTTCCCCAAGATTTTCGGCGACTTGGCGATCTTTAGTAAGATTTTTGGCAAGAAACAGTACTTCTGGAAAAATATCACCAAAACTCTAGGACCAATATTAAACGAGATAACCCAGAACCCTCCCGAAATTTCATGAAATTGTAGATTTTCACGCCAAGTCTAGCATAAATATAGCCAAAAACCACAAAAGAAGTGAAGACTATCAGTCTTGAAGCTAGTTTAATGCATACATGCTGTTGACTGCCTAAGGAATTAGAGACTTCTGTGACTGGAAGCCATTTCCTGTTGTATTAGCGGTACTGGAGCTATGTAATTTTAATTTCTACAGATAGAATTTCCTGCACATAGATGAATTTGCTACAAATAAAAGTTTTGTGATATTTAAGAGATTGTTTTATCGTTTCTCAATGAGCACAAACATCAAAACACAGTACAGCATATACATCTTTTACGGATTTACCAAAAATTTAGGATCCTGTAACTAATTAATCTAAAATAAAACCTTTTACAATATGGATTAAATTTTACATGTGCTTAATTCCACAATATATTTAAATTTAACAAGTTTGACTTTTTGTGATATTTCAATTATTTCCAATGAAAAGAAAGTCATTTTACAAATCCATTTGTAAAATTTTTGTTGATTCAACAAAAGATGGCACTAACTTTGGAATACACAACTGAAACAAATTTATTAATTCAGTACATCGTACATGACACAGAAAGTAATTATTCATAACAGGTTATTGGTTAGAATGGTAGTCTTCAAAGTAGAAAGACTGGAATTCAGTCCCCTTGTTAAACATAAAGAAATATATTTTTTATTATTTTTGCATATACAATTAATAGGTAATCTTCATTTGGTACATGAAATTTGCCTATTACACCAGAAAAATTTTGTCAGAAAGCATTTGATGTTTAAAATTTTACAAACTTTGTCTATTTGCACCATGTCAAATGGGATGCAGTTTATCAGACTTCAACACCTGAAGACAGCAATATTCATTATAAGAGTGAGACTTTGAAGATGGTTATTAGAATTGTTATATAACAAACTTATAGTAGTATTTTTTATAAACCATACTATTTTAGAATACCATTAAATTGATAAAGAAAAGTTTTTTACCTTAAAGACCTTTGTAGTATAACTGTATTTTGTTAAAACCCACAATTATAAAAAATACTAGATTAAAAAATTATAAATTTTTCAGTACTGGAAACTTCACTTCATGGAAAAATCCTAATTTATTTACAACAGGGCATTTAAATTAATAAAACATAAGAGATGGTAACTATACAATATTTATTTAAATATATCAATAAAAGCAATTAAAATATCACATAAATTAATCAATTTCAATTAAAAAATCATAAAATATAAGATAAGAATTTCAGGAACTATTTATTATGCCTACAAACAACTGAAATCTTTTTTAACATCTCCAACTCATTTTATGGAAAAGATTTATTAAAATGTGTAGCTGCATGTGCATACAAGAGAAAAAGAAATATTTTTAATTACATGCCATTATAAGATTGATCGTATACTAATAATTTATCCATTCTTTATACCATGAAAAAAATTGTGACATTAGAATAGTTTTAGATACTTTCATCGAATAATTTTAAATAAATATTGAGATCAAGATATAAACTTACTTTCATAGTGAAAGTTTTTCCACTTCCCGTCTGTCCATATGTAAATATTGTGCCATTACAACCTTTTAACACTTCTGAAATGTTAAAAAAATATTTTAACATTATGCAGATAAAACTACTGAAAAACAATTCATTTGTTTACATCACGAATCATAAATATTTAAGCTCCAACTTTTTTAGAATTCATCTTATGAAAATATTTTTATTTTAAAGTCAACATATTGAAACTTTTACTGTAAAAATATTTTGTCATTTAAAGACTCTTGAAATATAAGCAATTAATCTCCTTCAAATTTTAAAAACAAATATAAAATTTTCCATTGGATAAATCTAACAAGCCAGAAAGGATTCCAAATGAACTAAATCTGCAGCCAAATAGATTCCTCGTATTTTATGTTGAGACCTGTGATCTGATGCGTACACAAGGGAAACTTATTTGCAGTTTTAGTAACTGTTGAAGTTGTTGTATGTTTAATTTATTTTACATTCATGCTTGAAACTTTTTTTTATTTTTTGAAATTGTGATACAAAAAAATTAAGTATTAAGTCAATGAAATTTGATTTTTTTAAATCTATGAAGCGTTAGGAATGGATGTTGATAAATTGAATTTGCTTTTTTATATTTGGAACATGAGTATTATCTTACCAATGCTGATAAATGTTGCACACAAGTGATGGTTAGCTTATTTGATTAAAATTGCTTTTGAATGTAGTAACTTATGCAATTTATTAAGTATTTAATGTTTCAGTTTTAGAAATATTTTTTTGATGAATGTGCAAAAATATTTCTGTACCACAATGAATTTATTAAACACAAATTATAGAAATATAATATTTTAAGGAATATTTAAATTTATTTATTTTTAAAAAAAATGATAGGAGAGAATAAGAATTGTAATATTACTTATTTACAGTTAAAAATAAACCAAAAGATAACAGATATTTAAAAAATAGGGATTAAGTCTTTTTCTATAAAAATTACTCAAATTGACCAAAATTTAAACTAATAAGTATATTAGAAAACTCAATTGACTTCTAAGAAAATTAATTTTCATAATTAAATGAATAGCAAAACAAGCTTAAAATTTTTAAAAATAATAAAAATCATTTAAATTAATATCAAAAGAAAAAGTACCAGCATAAATTTTAAATTGAATTTGTTTACAAGACAAAATATAAAGCTGCATTCAGGTAAAATTGTTACAGAATTATCAGATTAATGCTTCAAAGAAAATTTCATCAATGAAAATTGAGAGTTTTAGATTTGCTAATCAAGACTAGTTATTCTTAAGTTCTTTTAGAATCCCCCAAACAATAGGTGTTCAAATAACGAAGAAAACTTTAATGAAAGAAAAATACATAGTTTTAAACTAAGAGTTAAAAAAAATACAAAGTAATAACTTTTAAGAGAAAGAATTTTATATTTACCAGTAATAACATTTTTAGCAGAATGATCAAACAGTTCAACTTGGGATGATTCCGGTCCAAATACTTTATCGAGTTTGTAATATCTAGCCTGTAAATTTTATAAAGTATTAAATGATTCTCAAAGTTAGAACTAAGAAATATAACTAAACTTAGGAAATGATCAGAAAGAATATTAGTGTCTGAATTAATGAATAAAAAAAACTGGAGACTGTACAAAACAATATCCATAGATTTATCTCTGGTGGGGTTTTCTACCCCTATTAAAGCAATGCAAATTCAAACTGGGTTGGAATCTTTGACAGATAGGCAACAAAGAGCTGTCCTAAAACTTTCTGAAATTTTTAGGGATAAGGAATTTTGGAAAAACTATATACCTGCTCACCCTAAATTGAAATTTCAGAGAATGTTTTTGAGTCTGACCAAGGAATTGTCGGAGATTTCAGATCCCGAATGTTGATAGAGAACCTCTATTTCGACCTCCCAGCTTCTAAAATCTTGTTTATGGAGTTGAAGGCAGTCTCCACCTGGTAATTCCTGTTATGTTTTTACTGATTCTGAACTAAAGATGGCTGTGGCTCTGCAGTGGATGTTATTAGAAACATTGGTGCAAGAGTTTATTCAAAAAGCTTCAGTCTTAGCCAAGCTATAGAGGAATATTATAACAGCTGTTTCTGTTGCAGCTGTTTTTTTTTTTTTTTTGGTTCTTGAAGAAATAAGTAAAAGTAGTGAAAGCAACATTGTAATTTTTATTGACTCTCTCAGGTTGCCATCAAATCTCTCACATCAGTTATACCTAGCAATATGAAATCTATTTTCCTGTGTCAGATGGCTATTAATTCCCTTCTAGAGGAGGGACGTCAAATTGTGCTGCAGTGGATACCTGGCCACTCACTGTGGTATCATTGGTAATGACTTGGCTGACAAATTAACCAAGGCTGGCTCGAAGTTACAACAACCTTGTCCAGCTATGGAGTACCATACTATTAAAAAGCTTGTCAAGACAAATACAGCTTCCTTTTGTAAAAATATGCATAACAATTCCGTGAGTTTAAAGACTTGGGCATTTTTACTGACTAAGTCTATTCCGTGCAATCACCATAGGGCTGTGGGCATTGCAAATTTCAATTTTAGGACAGGGTATGACTATCTTCAGGCACACTGCCACCATTTTGGTTTAACTCACTCTCCAACTTGCTCCATGTGTAGACTTGAAGAAATGACTGGTGACCACCTCCACTCTTGGCTTGAATTTAATGACATCTTAGTTAGAAATTCTGCAGAAAATGACTTTTCATTTTAATCTAGAGAGTATTGGGCTGCTCGACAGAGACTAATGGTTTCGAAAATTATGGTCAGGCATAAGATATAAAAATGTTTATAATTTAAACAATTCTTTTGTACAATAAGTTCTAAGATTTGATTAAAAGGAAAAAAAATGCTTCCCCATACTTGAAAAGGATAAACATTTTGGTGTTTGACAATATAAAGACTAAATTAAAAAATGAATAAATCTTATAATACATACGCTTGTAACAATATACAAATGAGTACTCTATCAAACTATACCTTAATAAAAGAAAAAACAAGCATTTTAAGCGATTACCTTGCACAAGCAAGTAAATAGTAAGCTTTATATTATGAAATACTATATTTTACTCACTTGTTAGAAAATTCTGCAAATATTTAAGCAATAAATCACAGGAGGCACATTCCATGTGATGATTTTCAACTTCTAGTTGATCAAGTACCACTTTCCAGCTTCCCAAGGAAGTTGAAATAGCGGAAATAGGAAATAATAAATGAATAAGTTATTTTCATTTACAATTCGATAAACATGAATTCTAAGTGACTACTATGCAAAGCCTAATGAAAATGTTTTTACAATTTATTAAAATATCAGTTAGTTACTTATATGTTTATATACTTTCAATACTGAGTAGCTATTCCACTAAAGTCTAAATGAATAAGATTTTAAAGCAAAAAATAAAAAATTACTTTTTAATATATATACAATATCAGTTTTAAATTTCAATTCATAATTACAATGTGCACACACATATTATATATATATATATATATCAGGGATGCACAACCTATGGCCCGCGGGTGAAAATTGGCCCGCGAATGTTGTTAATAAAATAAGACTAATTTAAAAAGAAACGAGACTCTTTCAAATAAACAAAAGAAAAAATCTGATAGGAAAACGATTTATATCAGAATAAATATTTTACATCTGTTCATTAAGTTCATTTTTTTATAACGCGGATTTTCTGTTTGTTCCCTTCATGGATACCCGAGAGTATGAATGTTCGTATAGGAGTTCAAAATGCAGCTGCACGTGCAACTTTCTTTGGGAGCACTTACATTTGTGAGCAAACTTTTTCTTTAATGAATTTAAACAAATCAAAAATAAGAAATAGAATAGCAGATGAGAACCTTTCTTCTGTTTTACGTATTGCCACAACGAATCTTAAGCCCAATATAATATCTTCAAATAACTTCAAATATTCAGTCACAGCCATCACATTAAATTTTACTAATTTTTTTTCAAAATTTAAATTGTGTTCTTTGTATAATTACCAAAAAGTTTTCTCCTGTTATTCAATTTCAAGTTTTTTTCTGGAAATAAAGTATTTTAAGCATATATATAATGTTTGTGTTTTATTCCTTCATTGTATAATAAGTAAATTAATAATTGTAATTCATGCGTATTGCCACAAAAAAACAGTGTTTTTACGTTTATAACATGTTTTAACATTTACGTGCTGCTTTGGCCCTCAACTTGATCTTTATTCATATTTTGGCCCCTCATTCTGAAAAGGTTGTGCAGCCCTGATATATATATATATATATATATATATATATATATATATATATATATATATATATATATATATATATATATATATATATATATATATATATATAAAGTTTTAAAATTAAGGTATTGCATTCAGAATATGAATATTGCCAGAGGAAAGTGGAAGATAAAGAATTTTCCCAAGTTCCAATTACTTATCCACATTTTTATTTGTTAACAAATATCATAACATATTGGTAAATTAACCTGAAAAAAGATGAAGTAACAAAAAATCAACAGTTAGGGATTTAAAATAACAAAACCAAATAAATGGATAATTAAAATGTTGATTATTCGACAAGGGAACTTTATTATTTAATGAAGAAAAAAATTAATGGTATGAAAATCAAGTCTTTCTACTGTTAAATAAAGAATGCAATCACTGGTAAATAAATACTTCTCTCATCTTCAACTTTTTATATAAAATTCTATATTGGTTAAGATATTTATGCATTTCATCACTTATAAAATCTTATGATATTCATTTGAAATAATAACACATATAGCTTAATTATTGTTCTCTAAATTAATCTCAAGGTTGATTAGCTATATGAAAATTATTTTTATAGGCAGAATTGATGGAAAAAATATCCATATTTCCTCTATAAATGAAAAGGTTATAGAAAGTTGTTTAACATAAATTTGTAAAATTTATTCAATTGAAATAAGTTTAATATATTAAAAAAAATTTTTCTGAATATAAAATTTAAATAGAAAAAAATATTATTTTCATTCTAATGACTTATTTTGAAAGATTTTCAATTATTTAACAGATGAAAATAATTCTATTTTGTAATATTAACTGTTACTTAAAGAAGCAAGATAAACTATTTTGATTGAAAAACTTTATACCATGGAAAAAAAATTTATAATGTACAACAAAACAATTAAATAACTTTACAACAAAATTACATATTCAAAATAATTTTTGATGCTATGACATATTTTTAACACCTTTCTTAGTAAATGCATAATAATTTTAAAATATTTTCAATGGATCTAGATTTTTAACCAAGGTGAATTTCATTTTATACCTGTAAAATAATAAATATAGGAAATAATGTAAAACATTTACTAACCAGACATCAAAAATGTTTTTCTAAATATTATGAAATGCTTTGAATTGAAAACTTCCCCAAACAAATATTGATTTAATTTTTTTATTAAATGAATTTATTCATTAAAATTACATAGTAATGTCTACATCAGTCTAAGGAAAATTTCACCACTGATCATTTAAGTATATAAGGCTTATATTTATATATTAGTTTTATATATATTTATATATTAAATTATATATTAGTGACAAAATATTAACAATTCAAGTATAATTCAAAGTTTTAATCTAAGAAAATTATTTTATTGCAGAATAGGCAAATACTTTAACTTTTTAAAATTAAACAGAAAAAGTCAAAAATACGAAAAAATAAGTTATGAAAAATCGAAATATTTGGCATGGTTCCTTAATTAAGTTATAGGAAATAAAAAGAAAAAATTAAAACACAATTTTACTATAAAATATAGTAGATTTCATTTTCCACTTAGCTATTGTTTTTCTATACATGGATTACCAAGGTTAAAAACTCATCCTTTAAAAAAATTTAAGCCACAGCATACAATTTTGTCTACATTATAATCCCTGAGAAACCGCTCAATTGAGGATTATGTGACACTACCTATTCAGTTTTCGATTATGTTTTGTAAAAAACAAGATCACATTATATATCCAAAACACAATCTCAAATATTCTTTTCTGTGTATAACATAATCCTCAGAAAATTTATTTTTCACACACAGGCTTGCTGAGAAAGACATTCAAAAATGGATTCTGAATGAAATAGTCTGAGAGAATATCAATTCAGCATATTTAAGAAATCACAACAATATAGAGAAACTCTGGGATTGATATAAACTTTTTAAAAGATACTAGAATGCAGTAATCTTATTTAAAAATAAAAATCCTGTCAAGTCATTTATTTTAGGCTTACTGAGATACGAAAATATTTTTTTGATCTTCTCAAAAAATAATAATGGAATTTAAGAAAATGAATATTATAACTTAATAGTAAATTTACGTTTAATAAATATTATAAGCAATTCATTTTTCTCTCCATATGTTAAAATTATTTAGAATAACAACCAATATTTAAAGTTATTTATTAAATGTATCGTCAACAATTAATAATAACACATTTATTGATATAAGATTATATCCAAGTTTCACTTAGGAACTAATTTATCAAATTTTTATTTGGAAAATTTTTACAGAAGTTAAAAAACTTACTGGTTTAACACAAACAGCATTTTCATCACCTATAACTACATCTTCTAAATGTGTTTCTTGAGATGTTTTAGGTCTTATGCGACCCACCACAGAAAATCTTGAAGCAGACATTGTAACTAATTAAAATAAGAAAAAATAATTTAATGATACAGAATTATGTGTTTACTTGCTTACATGTAGAACAGGTTTTCTTTAAAGGAAAAATACTAAACATTTATTTCAAGAGAATGGAGAGTTCATTAAAAAATTTTAATGACTCATTTTGTATTTGTTGAAAAAACAAAATGCAGAGAACTATGTATTTTTGAAATGTGTAATTACTTAATAATCACTTACTATTAAGTGTAATTACTTATGATTTGAAATAAAATCTAAATTTCAACTAATATCCAATGTCAAAATCAGTCAAGTATAAAATCAGCTGAACTTTAGGGATGAGTGCATCCCAATCAGATGCAACTTTTGCTTTTAAAGGTGTAACATTATAAAGTAACATATCATTAAATTAAAATTTGATAACTGATTAATACAATTATAAAATAGAGCAAACCTGAATTTTGATATTTTAGAAACTGAGCTTCATAAATCCAGTTGTTTAATGCAGATTAAGATATACTCAACTTTTCTTGGTTATTAATGTTTTACATTCATTTGATAGTTAAAAAGAAAATTAATTGTGTATCTATATCAGTTTTATAATTTAGATTCGTGTTAATTCCGGTTTTCTTTTTAATTAGCTGTAATAAAAATAATAAAGCTTACTTTAGAAAAATTAATCTGTAATTAACTCAAAAATTATTAGCAAAAACCTTTAGCCAACAAAAGACAAACCAGCACAATTTCACACATATTATTATTTTTTTTTTTGTATGAATAAATGTAAAATCTCAAAATTTTATGGTTACAAGAGATCAAATATAAGTACATAACTTTAAATCTTAGAAAATATTAAAGTTGAGAAAAGTAATTAATTTGAAGTAATTTTGTATTGAAAGCAATGGATTATTCATAAATCTTAATAATGAAATCCTTAACATTGATAACCTCTTTAAATGAAAAGCTATGGCAAGCAATTTTTAACTTAAAATAAGGTTTAAGATATCACTTTAAATTTCTTTTTATATACTCTCATATAGAATTTACATTCAAAACAGATTTGCTTAAACCAACTTTCATCAAAAAATAAAAATGTCATATTATATTTTCATTGACAATTTTAACTTGTAACTTTTAACAATAAACTTAGAAATTAATTATATTGTACTACATCTAAATATTAAAATATTTATGATAACTAAGCATAATAAATATTTCAATACAAATATTATAATTAAATATTAAATCATATTTCAACTTGAAATATTTGTTATGGCTCCCACACTATTTATGAATATAATTCATTTTTAAAGAAAATATATAAAATATTAAAACTGTCTAATGTTATATTAAAACTTATTTCTACAATAACAATATTTAAAATACATATATGTGACATAAATGAACATAGATTTAGAATATTAAGAAACCTGTTGGAGTTGATAAACATTAGATCTATTTAAAAAACTAATTTCATTTAAAGTTAATAGAAAATCATGCACTGCAATACAAAATTAATGCAAAAATGAGCAGAAAATTATGGATTTGAAATCATGTGAATTATTAGCAAGTAAAAATGCACAGCATGCTTTTGCATTATTTAACGATGTGGAAAAATGGTGACATGGGTAATGATTAGATTTTTAATTGCCAAGTTTTAATAAGAAATTACATCAAAAAAGTTATAAAAAGAGACAAAGCTAATAATAATTTAGAATTTTTCGAAAATTTATTGATTTTAACTTAATTTTGTTATAAAAATACTGCTGTTGACCAAGGGTACTTTTTACAAAAACTATTATAATATAATATTTTGTTTTCCTTATTATAATTATTATAATATAATTAATACAACATGGTAGTACACACATATTTCTTTTTTCTTTTAAAGTAACAAACATTGACATAGTTCATTTCTTTTAGCGCGAAAATTGGAAATGCTCGCGCGCGCGTATTGTTATTTTGTACTGCGTCACGTTTCCTGCTTACAACCATAAATTTTCAAACTGCATATGGAGAGGGAAAATCAATTCATAAGTCATAAAATCATTTCCCAAAAATAATTAGCTGACTTTTCAAATATCATAAAATATAATTTTGAAATTCAGCTTGAATAAAAATGAGAAAATACACGTGGTCTGTAACTTTAATACTTACACACTTGTTTTAAAAAACTTTATTTAGATTAAAATACAAAATATTTTTTAAATAGGTATCTAATAAAAATATAAACAATGTAATTTAAAAATATTTCTATCAAATATAAATTTAAATAGAAAAATGTATTACCTTTTGTCCAGCTTTGAGAAAACCAACTTTTAGAAAGCACTTTTAGAACTCGTTGAAATGGTAGGACATAGAGAAAAGATATTCGTTATTAACTGTTATTCGATAACAGTTATCTACTTATTAAAATTTTTTAAGTAATCGTTACTTTAAAATGGTGTTTTTTTCCATATCAGATCTTTAAATATATCAGTGCAGCTATACAGTAGGGATGGGGCTTTGTTACTTTTCCTGTACTTAGTACATACTGAGTACAGTTACTTTTCAAGTAACAATTATTTTACCGATTACATTTCGTACTTGTAAAAATTTTTTTATACTGCCATCTATTGGATTAAAATATAATGAAAATTTTTTTAAAATTTTATAAATAAATTGAATAAAAACTAAATTAATAATAAATAAATTAATAATTAATTAAAACTAAATAAGTAGATCAATAATATTTTATATAAAACCATAAAATTAACTAATATAATTAATGTTAATTTAAATTATTATCATTTATAAATAAACATTCACTTAAATATTAATAAAAAGATCTATAAAAAATAATTCATATTATTTATGCAACATTTCAGTAATGGCAAGTTTTTGTTTTTCCCTTAATGCTTTAATTTCTAGTATTAGACAAAGAAATATAAGTTGTTTATCTACAAATAGTTTTTTTTTTTTTTTTTTGTAAAAAAATTGTAAATTTCTAAATCTTCTTAAACGTAATTTATTCAATATAAAAATCCTGACATTTTATTTTTTATTATTTACATTTTTTTCAGAATTTATATCTATTCTTAGTAAATTTTCCAATTACTCAATCGTAATTTTCAAAGACTTCCAATGTTAATTAAAATATAAAATTAGATGAGATAATATAAATTCAATTTTTCAACCTAATCAGCTTACTTTTTTTATTAGAATTTAGTAAGACTTTCCAATTATGTAAATGAATTTTTATAATTAACTTGTAAATATTTTGCAAAGAATTGTAAAGTGGGAAGCTTAATCAATTACAAAGAGGTTTTATTTTACTTTAAACAAAGAGGTTTTACTTACAAAAATACAGCAATTAATCAGAAAAATCAACTTAAATTTAATTTCCTTTATTTTTCTATAATTAAGCTTTAACGAGACGAACATGGTAAAATTTTTTATGTACAATAGATAATAATTTTTATTATAAAAGACGTTTACTTGTTTATATTTTTATGTAGTAGATAAACCAGTTTTTTCTGAAATAAAAATTGCATTAACTCATATATCTTGTTTCAGTTTCATAAAACTTAATCAATTTATGGTTAAATAAAGTAGCTTTGCAATTAAAATTATTAATAATGTTTAAGTAAACATAATTATTTTATATTAGATATAGTTGCATAAAATTTCAGTAACTATCAAAAAATATAAAATAGTTTTACCAATAATTTAAATGTTATAATGTATTAAGATAAAATATTGAGAAACAACGTTTAATAAAAAATGGAGGAACAAAAATAGATATATTTTATTTACATCAATCCATAATTTAAGAAATAAACATGACAGTAACACATGATGGTATAAATAAAGATAAGGTAAAAATTAACTTAATTAAAGTTTTTTTTTCATTTCGAATTTTTAAAATAAAATGAATAAACTACCTTTATTAGGTTTAAATCAACATTCTCATTATCTGAATAAAAATAAATCGTATGGTAAAAATACAAATAGAACATTTTTCTAAAAGTTTTAATTCTATATATTTACAGTAAAATATAGTGAAAATAAAACATGGTTGAATTAAAAATAATCATATTTATATGGAATTATAATAAAAAATATGCATGGTAAAAATAACAATGGAAAAATGTAAGCAGATTTATATAATTTAAATATTTTTTAATTTAAGAAATCTGACCTTATTTAAGGCTCAAATAAATATGTTATATATGTTCATAAAATAAAAATAAATTTTTAAAAGAAATAATAACAAAAATAAAAGTTAATAAAAATTGCTAAATACATAACAAGAATATCATGCTTTTCTTATATTTAAAAAAACATCATATATTTGAAAAAGAACGACAATCACTTAATAACTGAAACGAAATAAATGTACATGCGTATTTTATTTCGCAATATAAATTCCTATCTCCCTCTCCAACCCAAAGAGATCTTTCAATTCCCAAGTATCCCTCTTCTATTTACCCAGTTAAACCAACTGTCATTTCCCTTCTCCCACCCAGCCTCCCTACCATAAGAAGCTACCATAATCTCATAATTCATCCGTTTGTATCGATATATCGATGACATTGTTACTTGTACTCGCTCTGTCATTGACTCTTCTGTACTTGTTACAGAAGAGCCAATGACAGAGCGCAATGTGCACTTATTACTTTGTAACAAGCACGTACGCACATACTCGCTGATTACTTTGTAACAAGCAAGTACGTGAGTACTTGTTGATTACTTTGTAACAAGCAAGTACGTGAGTACTTGCTTGTTACTTTGTAACAGGCACGTACTCACTTACTCGCTGATTACTTTGTAACAGGCACGTACTCACGTACTCGCTCTGTCTTTGAAACTGGTCAAGTACATTGTACCTGCAACTGTCTGAGGATAATCGAACTCGCGCTGACTTTATTACTGGAAGTACTGAGTATTTGGAAAAAAAAATACTGATTACAGGTTGTTACATTAAAATACTGATTACAAAATCCTGGTTACAGGCATTTCTTCCCATCCCTACTATACAGAGTTGGCAATTTATTGCTTTAGTTAGTCTATTAACTTTTAACATCAGTAATAGCACGTTGATTGGAACAGTTATGAGGGAACGAAGTGTTATCAGAAGAAATTTCGTTATTCAAAGAATTGACTGTTAAACGAGAAGAAGAACAGTCTAAGATTTTTTTGCAAGGTGTCTAGCAATTTAATGCCATTTACCCTTTTTATAAATGATGATGAAGTCCTAATCACATGAAGTCGAAGAGTTGTACAAATTGTAATATAATATGTGTCTTGCATGTAAAATAAGTCTTGCAAGGCAATAATGGTCTTTACATAAAATATAATGCAATTAGCATTGGTTAAAAACAATAGTAGTGAAACTTGGGTACATTTTTCTTGATAATACATATGGATGGAGTTTTCAATGTAAACAAAAACAAACCTCAGTTGACCGGAAGCCATCTCAAATACTTCCGGTTTTCTCTCTTCTCATTGAAAATCAATGCAATCGCAAAAATATTTATTTAAATATTTTCAGGTATTTATTTCGGTTTTCGAAAATAATTTTATTTTATACATTAAAATCATAATTTTTAATAAAAGTGCAATCAGTGGTGATCCCGTAAATTTTTTAAAAAATTTTTAATTTTTACTTAAATAATCCTGATGGATTACCATATTTTTCGGTACTCTGTGAATAAAATTCATAATGAGATAAAACTAGGATTGAAACTTTCTGAAAAGTTTTGTTTAGCTTTGAAATGATTTGGCGCCCCTCTACAAGATGCGCCCGGGACATGATAACCCTTTTGCCTCTCCCGACGCTACGCTTCTGATCCTAGAATAACTCATCAAAAACTTTTTGAGCGTTAATAGACTATTCTGAGCTCCATCGAAAGTAGCTTAATTGCAACGCTTTGAATTCAAACGAGACCTTCTCGAAGTTCAAAATTCAACCCCTAGATTTGTGTTATTAATGTGAAATCAGAGTTTGGGAACTTGATAGATTAGGACTTATTGTGGACAAGGGGGACGAGTGAAGACGTGTGTATTGCATGCTCCCACATTTTGCCTACAATAAAGTGTCCTATATAACGTAAACGTTGGAAATCTATACCAAAATAAGCGGAATTTTTTACTGTACACGATAGAAAATTCTTAACTATCTATATCCAAAATTACGAATTTTATTAGTGAATTATATATATATATATATATATATATATATATATATATATATATATATATATATATATATATATATATATATATATATATATATATATATATATATATATATATATATATATATATACTGAATGAATTTCATTTGGATCCAAAATGGTGGAAAAAGAGACGTTTTGACGGTTCGCCATAGATACGCCATTACAGTGCATCAGATCAACAAGAGTCTGTTTTTTCTAAACCCAATTGTTATCGTTAATACCCTCGGATCAGGACAAAGTTATACCCAATAGAAAGACAAATTTTCGTTCTTTCCTCCGCCACCAATCTTGTGTTTGTGACATAATAGGAAGTTGATTAAAATTACGAATAAACCTTGTTTTTATCACAATTACCGATGGAATTTTACTAATTGACTGACTTTAACAACAAGATGTCCGGCTAAATTCAAAGGTAAGTGCCCAGATACCTAAATACTCTGCTTTGCATGTTCATTCTGCACGTTTTGATATACGGATTGACAAGATAGGATGATTGGATCGAGAGTTATCGAACTTTTATTAAAAATAAATCCATATTTTTTTGGCAAAATTCAACAAAATGTTTTCTTCATTAGTAATATTCTCTTTTAATAACTCTCGCTCTAATTATCCTATAAACTTGGAATAAATTTAGATTGATGTGGAATTCCTAACGATCCAAAATATGTCTATATTATTAATGTATGCGGAATAGTTTAATTTCTAAAAATTCTCTAAACTTGTATAAAAATGTTAAATAATCAAATATTTTACTGTCTTATATATAATTTCTATTTTAAAATGGCCATAACTTTTATCTATCAATCAATCCACTCCAATCTATTGATATTATTCGGAGCGGACTCACTATGCTTCTAAATATATTTTTATTTTTACAAAATATCAAATAAAAAATTTTAATTACCAATTTAATGAACCTATAATTTGTATTTTTCCTTTTTTTCCCCAACGGTTCTTCATTTCTCCCTTGTATATGTATTGCAGTAGTGTTATTTTTTAAGTCCACATTTCGCATCTAAGCAAACCCCCCATTTTCATTTCACTCTTAAGGCTCTTCCAGACCTACGTGAGAACTCCCGTTGTCTTGTCGCCCCATCTGGTGTTAGTTCTCAAAGCTTGTCGAGGGGAGTATCCAAAACACACAAAAACTATATACAAACACAAACATACAAATTCGTATAGTTAAACTTTTATTTTTTTGGATTTTAATTTTTCATCTTTTTTTTGTTTGCTCCTCAATTATATAAGTGGGATTTCGTATGTCCATTGATCTAGGATAACGTGGATCGATTAGTTCTGGCAAAAGACAGTCAAAATAAAAATTATTTAATTTAGTTTTCATTTGTGTCTCCCAAAATACATCATCTCTAAAAATATGTTCAGTTTTAATTCCTTTTGGAGACCAAATGGCAAACCAACAAAAGTTTCTTTCACTAATGTGTAATTGTCCTTGGATTTGATAGCAAAATTTATGATTTTTATTTATGCCATTAATTTCTTTTGTTTTTCTATCTTTTTGCCAGAAATTGAATTTAGATTTCTTTATAAATTCATTGGGATGTATATCGCGACATGTATATGGGCATTTAATTTCAACAATACCCTCTTTGCCAATTATTCCATCTGGTGTGGCAGCTAAATGAGGCAAATTTTTATCTATGAATATCCCACATGGTTCTATTTTAAGTCCTATTTCTTTTTCTAGTTCGAGAATGGCAGTTTTTTCATGAATAATCCCGTGTAAAATTGCTTCATTTTTTACGTTAGAGTATAGTATTGTTTTCACTAAATTTTGGCATCCTGTAGAGGGTAACTTCCGACATACAGCACCAAAATTCGACGCATTCAATCGAATTCTTCTTTCCTTTCTCCAAACAGCATTCTCACTTTGAAGTACAGCAGCTCTTTCTAAATCTTCTCTTTCTTTCAAAGTAAGAGCTAGACTAGTCAATAATTTCGATTTTTTTCCCTCGTATTCATTATATGATAAATCTGGCTTTTCAGCAGCTGGTCCATAATTTTTGTCGGGACCTGGAAAAATATTTGCTAATTTCCTAGGCTTTGACTTATTTTTTGCTTTATTTAATTTATTTATTCTTTTATTTTCAAACTGCTTGCAGTATTTACCTGGGCTATTTTCGTTAAGTGCTTTGTGCATTTCAATATATTTTTTTTAGTATTGTGGGAAAGAATTAAAGCATAGCATCATGTTTGGTAGGAATTCTTTTGACAATAGTTCACTCTCTTCCCACCCGTTAACTTGGCAACAATTGAATTAAATTGTTCTACAATGTTAGTATTAGCGTTATACAATAGACTTTTTGCATGCAGGGCTAAGGACTCTAAAATTTCTAATATTTTATATAAAATACCATCGCTTTTAAGGGGCTGAAGATCACTTTTTTTACCATTTTCCTTACAAAAATACTTTTTGCATGTTTCATGATTTCCAAACACATGATTTGGGATATTTATTATATCTGTTTTTAAATTAACTATTATTTGATCAAAGGTTAGCAGTTCTTTGCGCCAATGACTGGCACTGGCTACCACATCTTTCCTGATTCTTAAAATATTTTTCCCTCATTCAAACGCCTCATAAAAATTCTATTCGTTCCCAAAAAGTAAGAAACTATTCGCCTCCCAAAAAGTAGAAATGAATAATTTCTTCTTCTTATACTTAAAATAAAATAAAATACAGAAAAGGAAAGAAATTGTATTTATATATATGCATATATAATAGAATAAAAAAATATTTTGTCTTTATATAGTTATATCAATACTGTTACTATGTATATAACTGTAATTAAATTTTTTTAAATTTTTTTTTTGCATTTTTGTTTGTAATGTGTATTCAAATTTTTCTTTTTTATGTTTATTCAATCTCATGCAAAGAACTCTCGTTGGGAGCACTTTAACCTAAGCAAAATATTTTCTTAATCTTTTGTGTTTAAATAACCTTATGTTTTGAAATCATTATGTTAATCTCAACTAAAGTTAGGTGTAGAAAAATTTCTTAGGAACAGAAGGTACATGGCCATTTAGGCTAGGAACCTAACATTAACTAGGAAATTATTAACTAGATCCACTTCATAGCTACTTTTCCAACGCTAATAAACAGAAATCTAACATGCATTATTTCCAGATGTCTTTTCTATTTCATGAGTAAGAAAAGCTAATTCTTCTTGCTCGATTTGCAAGTGTTTGCCAACCACATGTTAAAACAGCGGGAATCATATGGGGAGAAGTTTTTCTCAGAAATTCCCCCTTCTTTAGGTTACCGTAGTGAAGTAGAAAAATCAGCCAAATTTGGCGTTAAAAATTTTCCAGTTTCATAGGTGGCGTTGTGTACAGAGAAGGATTTTTAGAAATAAGAATGAGTTTGATTTGTAATAAAAATTCGTATCGAAATATTAATGCAATCAAAAATATTTTTAGCTTAAAAAAACAAAAATGTTCATTTTGTAACTGTACGAAGAAAAAAAAATGAAATATCTTTAAACCAAATTTTGTAAAACCTCAATGAAATTAGAATTTGGTTGAAATTTACTCGGATGGAGATATTTTGACATTTTAAAAATATTTGAAAAAATTTTAAACGCTGAAAATGGGCGTCGAGGTGACAGTATCTCTGTTTTTTGTAATTTGCAAAAGACCGGAAGTTTCTATCATGAAAATAGCACTTGTGAAACGTTAAAATATTATCCATAGGATTAACATAGGATTCGATTTTCCCCGACGGAGGTCTAGCAGGGCCTTAACCCTTTGGTCACCAAACTCCGCGCCTAATTGCCTAAATTAATTAAGTTTTAATCAATGATATTCTCGGCTCCTAATTGCTCTAGAGACACGGGGCTACTTTCCTTGAGCTTCTCACGAAACCACTAAGAAGCAAAAATTTCAATAATAGTATATTTTCCCACTTTTAATCCACTTTTTGGACTTTATCATTTTTGTTAAACACTGCTTACACAGAATTAACGACTAAACTGCTTTTGCTGAGCATCCTATATTGGCTCTAAGCCATATTTAATATATATATACATATATATATATACTATCCATTATATAAATTTTAATGTAATAGGGGAATGTGTTTATCTAATTTTATTTTAATTATTTATTTTAATTTATTCTTTCTTTTTTTCTCTCAAATTACTTTTTAATATATACTTATATTCTTTCCATTAAATACACAATGAATAGGGTTTTTATTTTTCACCTTTTTTATTATTTTATTTTATTTATTATTAGATCGAGAGTTCTCGGATCATTACTAATAATAAATAATCCATATTTTGGCAAATTTCAAAAAAATTATTTATTTTATTTCATTTTTTAATTATCTTTTCTTAATTACTCTCGCTCAAATTGTCCAATCGACTTAGAATAAATATTGGATTGGAATGGACTGCTTAACGATAACAAAAAAGAGAAAAATAAAAGTCTATATTGTTAATGTATGTGAAATAGCTCAATTTCTATAAATTTTGAAGCTCGTATAAAAATGTCAAATAATCAAATTTTACTGTTATATATACAATTTCTATTTTAAAATTGCCATAACTTTTACCTATCAACCAATCCACTCCAATCTATTGATATTATTCGGAGCGGACTCCTATGCTTCTAAATATTTTTTTTGTTGCAAAAATTTTAATTAGTAAATTGTTAATTTTCAATTTAAGGAACATAAAATTGTATTCTTCTTTGTTTTCCCCAATGGTTCCTCATTACTCCCCCAGTACATGTATCGCAATAGCATTATCTTTTCCCAAGTCTTATTTTTTTCTTTTTGTAACTAAGCAAGCCCTCTTTTTCATCACTTTCTTAACCTTTCGGTCACCAAACTTCCGAGCCTAATTTCTAAATTAATTAAATTTTAAACAGTGGTTTTCTTTGCTCTTAATGTCCTAGAGACACAGAGTAAATTTCTAAATTCATAGCTTTCTCTTGCGTTTCTAACGAGACCTTTAAGTAGCATTTTTTTCAGGAATCTACAAATCCCAACTACAAACCTACTAGAAGTCACAATATGATAATTTATAATTTTTATGACCAATTTATTGTTAATACTAATTATAATTTAAAACCAACTTACGCACATTGAAGCAAACAGTTGCACATACTCACGGGAGTCCGCCCAGTCAGTGCGTGCATCTGGCGTGTAGGGTGTGGAGTAGAGGGGTATCTGGGACACTGCCGAATTATCTTGCTTTTGACTCCAGTACTACTCACCTTCCAATCAGATAATTTTCTCTCTTGCTACCAATAGAATTATTTTTTAACAATGGACTTACAGCAACAATCAGAGGACTATTCTCCCCCTGCCTCTGTATTACAGCAGGATGATTGTAACCAAAATGCAAACAACGAGTACGCTAGTATTTTGGACGGCCTGGAGAAAATTTTAACGGCCAAGACAGGTGAAAAATTCTACCTCCTAGGCTATAAAAGAATGCAAACGCAGAATTTATTGGATCAACTAAGACAGCATCTTACTAGACCAGAAGAAACAGTGGTTCACCACAACATAGCAAAAATAAATGCTCAAGTGGAGCAGATTAGTGACAACCTACAAGCACTCACTAACCTACAAAAGGAATCATACAAACTGATAAATAATCTGCACACAGCTAGCCAACCAACAGGAAAACAAACAGGCAAACCAACCTACAGCGAAATATTAAAGAAGCGCAATGATGAAGAAAGGAAGAAAACGATCATAATTAAACCTTCGGAAGACGAAGACATCAAAACTCTCAGGGAGAATTTAGAAAAGATAAACAGTGATGTTTGCCCACAAAAAGTCGTTTGGAGAAAGTTCGCAGCCGAAGTGCAGTGCAGCAATGAAGCAACAAAAGGCAAGCTGAAAGAACAACTCACCTCCGATAATATAAATACTGAGGAACCCACCACAAGGCACAAGAAGGTCATCATTCTAAATACCCCAATACAGTCACAGACGATAACATTCACAGCATGTTATCATCCAGCAAAGAAGACATCCTAACTGATGCCCACGTAAAAATAATGGAAATTAAAACACATAGATCAAATTATAAACTGCAGCACCTAATACTAGAAGTGGACTGTGTTACAGAGCACGCACTCCTAAAAACAAGGACCATACAATTTGGCTTTAGTAAAGGCTATATCAGACCATACAAGCACATTATACGGTGCTTCAACTGCCACGACTATGGTCACTTGAGCTCAAACTGTTAATACAGAAGAGTCTGCGGCAAGTGCGGCTATAACCATACTGAAGATGAATGTAAGGCGAAGTTTCTGGAATGTATTAATTGCTGGGTTGCCAATAGAAATGGAGCCAATTTCCCCACGAACCACACAGCGTTTTCAGCACAATGCAGAGTTTATCGTACACATCTACACCAATCGAACTAAGTTACCAACAACTTCAACAATTTTAACATGAGAAATCATAACAGCCAATCCACCAACGACCCAATACATAGAGATAATCTTCAGTCCCACTACAGCCCTCTAAAAACCACTATCATTCAAATCAACTTGATGAGATCCAGCGCACCGACTGACCAACTACAAATCATTGCAAATACACATAACGTAGATATCTTCGCCATCCAGGAACCCCACCTGAACAAGGACAACAAAATACTGGGCATACCAAGCTCGTGGACATACTGGCTCGCATGCAATGCCAAAGCGGGAATAATTGCAACAGCTACATTAACCCAATCCTACTCTGCAAAACCGAAACAGCAACAGCAGTTAAAATTTCAGTAGCCAATAATCCGATCACCATCATCTCATAGGGATCGACTAACATCTCAACCAACCATCATGGGCACTATCCAAGATCTCGAACACATACACAGTAAACTAGGCAATGAGGATTACCTCCTGTTGGCAGATCTAAATGCGCACCATATGCTCTGGGGTTATAAAGACAACGACTCCAGAGGAGAACAACTATTGGAATTCATAACCATTAACAACCTCCACCTACTGAATACAATGGGAGCTCCACCGACCTTTCTTTCTTCAACTCACGAAGGATGGCCGGATATAACAATTGCTTCAAACCCGTTATTGGCCACAAAATGTGCATGGAAAGTTCTAGACATCGAATCCTTAAGCGATCATAAATACATCCAGATCCAACTAACCAAACCTCCGGACATACATATAATCACAAGATTTAAAACAAAATATGGAAACCATAAAAAATTCATAAATATTCTCCGTCCTTTCACACCAACAATAACACAAAACCTCTTAGACTGCTGCACAAAACACCAATTGGATGAAGCCACCTTAGCACTACAGGACCAACTTATAATTAGCTGTACCAAAGCTTATAAAAAAACCAAGCATAAACATAACATCTTACCCAATTGGTGGACTCCAGCAATGGCAAACAAGAAAAGAGAACTCAACTCCCTCAGACGCCAAGCACAATCCGCAGACAAAGAATGCAAAGCCAGACTCTATTTTACATATAAAAAAGCTAAAGCTATCTTTATTAAAGAAATTAGATCTGCAAAAAGAGCCTGCTGGCGCCAAATTTGCACATCCGCTACAAACCCATATGGGAAAATCTATAAAGCTACATTTAAAAAATCTGCATCCCCATCAAGTTTGTTTAGCACATGAACCGAAACGGGCGATTCAATCACCTTTGCAAAGAAAATCCTGGAAGAACTATTTCCCCATCATGCATCTACCATCTACCCATTTAGCTGCCTGGAAGTTAATTCAAAACCAGACCTCAGCCAAGCAGAAATCACTCGAACAATAACATCTCTCCCAAATGGAAAAGCTCCCGGACCAGATGGAATAGACAATATCATCCTTAAAGTAATCCACCAAAACTTCCCAACACTGTTGACTACGTTCCTCCAGACTTGTTGGAAACTAAACCATTTCCCTCAGAGCCTAAAATTCGGAACCATCATTCACTTCTATAAAGAAGGGAAAGACACAAACCAGGGTAAGTCATACAGACCGATTACATTATTACCAACATTGGGTAAACTACTAGAAAAGATAATCACTACAAGACTCACTTACTACCTTGAGGAATAACTATCTTCTTCTTCATGACAACCAGTTCGGTTTTAGACGAGAGAAGTCAGTGGAGGATGCACTACAACACCTCATGTAAAATATCAACGCAGCCAAAGCATCGACTAAACAATGCTGCATCATCTCCCTTGACATTAAAAGAGCCTTCAACTTAGTCCTGCATAACTCCATCACGCAGGCCCTAGACAGCAAAGGTTGCCCCTCGAAAATACGTAATATCCTTATCAGTAACCTGGAAAACAGAGAAGTGGTGATAAATACAAACCAAAGTATGGCAATACAAAAGCAATCAATAGGATGCCCACAAGGATCATCCAGCGGCCCAATTATGTGGAATCTGCTCGCAGACGAACCTTTGCAATTTAACTGGTCCTCAATTGGGAAAGACATCGACCCAAACTCGCATATTACCTTCCAGGCCTTTGCAGATGATTTCACATTTGTGGTCGCGGCCAATAGCGAGAGAAAATTGGCCAGACTACCCACAGAAGCTCTCAACATCTTCAGGAAGTGGACCACCAACCACAAATTGGAAATTTCAGTATATGCTGTTTACAAAATTACAGTGTGGCCCCCAGATCTACTGGAACAACCTAAAAATAAAAAAAGAGTTAAATCACTCAAACATAATAGACGAAAAATTTAACTGGTCTACTTCTACTCATATTAAAAATCAAGGAGCCAAAGCCTCTAGAGTACACCAACAGCTCCTACGGCTGGCGGGATCCACCTGGGGTTTCTCCCCAAAACACAGAGCCATCCTCTACAAATTGGTTGCCGAAAGAATAATGGCCCATGGGGCAATGATATGGGGTAGGAATCTACGTGTAAAATATCAGCTTTTACTGGACAAAATCCAAAGAAAATTCCTCCTCAATATCACGGGAGCCTTTAGAACAATGGTCACTTCAGCTCTCCAAGTAATTACAGGGATTATGCCCCTACATCTTTTCATCGAAATGGAGGCCAAAACCAAATACGCCATCAAGCAAACCTGCACAGACCTTATTGAAGAAAAAATCTCCAAGCTCACCATCCCCCCTGGAAACTTCCAAGTAGACAACCACATCAGTCTAGGAGATGATCAACACTCAAAAAGGGATCAGACCATCTGTCAGATAAATATCGATGACTCCAAGATGGAAGATAATGTAGGAGCAACCTTTGTAGCCATCTTAGTCGGTAACATCATCCACTTTGAGAAATTCAAGCTCAACTCAAACAACACTGCCTTTCAGGTGGAACTGTATGTCATTCTAAAAGCTGTAACCTGGGCAAAGACAAGAGCAGAGGAAAGCAGCATATGGTCATACAGCCAAGCAGCCCTCATGGCCATAAGCCACCCCACCACAACAAGTCCACTGGACCACGAAATCCAACGAGAGATCAACATCACCAACAACCTACATCTCGGATGGGTTACAGCGCACGTCGGACTAGAAGGCGACAGGACCATCGACAGACTGGCAAAGGAAGCCACAACAGCGACCGAACTTCAAGTAAATCTGCCCACCCCAAGATCTTTTCACAAAAAGGAATTCAAAACAAAGGCCATTTAAACCTGACAACTGTCATGGGATCAAGCTACTACAGGTCGCTTGGTACATGATATAATTCCAAAGATTAAACCTAATAACCAATGCTGGCCAAGACAGATTACACTGTCTGTCACGGGACATGGCCCATTCCCGAGCTAACTACATAGGATTGGTGCTCTGCAAAGTGACAACTGTGCCTGTGGTCATGCGGGTGACCCACTTCACTATGCCACATCGTGCCCACTCACCAGCTCCTGGCATTTTACTACCCCCAGCGAACACCTGAGAATAGAATGGTTGAAAAATGTTATCCACCATCCGCAAGCGAAAGCCAAAATCATCTCGCTGATAACATTCCTCTCGGAGCACAGGGAGCTCATAATCCCTGAACGATGATGAGAGCCCAAGAACCAATGAAGAAGAATCGATGAAGCAGTGAAGCAACTACCCTCCTACGCTGATTTGAGCTGTTGCGTTGGGATCTCGAGACCACAGTCAGGGGTGGCGCTCCCCTACTGGTGCTTCAATCTTTCTCTCCAGCAGACTCCACCTAAACTGGTAGAACCCTCCCTGGGTTAGGTGCAAGGAGTCCTGCTGGCGTTCACATTCATTTGATAGATTAACGGTCACGGTTCATTTGACTGATGTGCCCGTTTACTTAAAAATAGTGAGAAACCTGCTTCAAGGGAAGGTACAATTTTAAATGGTTTAAACTGCCCAAAATTTTTCTATTTTTATTCACATTTCGGTTTGCAAAGTTTGAAACAAATAAATTTCGTAAATGGAACTTATTTAATTTCCAGTGAAAGAGCTCATGATTGTTATAGTAAAATCGATGTGTCGTCCATAATAAATAACATTTACCTTAATGACTAAAATTCATTTAATTTGCGTTTTTATTTTTGTGCATTAGGAAAAAATTTACTAATAAGTTTACTCTCTGCATATTGCTTTTTATTTCGTTATTACTTTAATTTCTTTTTACATACACTTCAAATGTTGAAGATAAAACAGAAGTATCATCTTAAGGATTCTTAAGGCAATAGTATAACATGATTGTCTCATAAGTGTATAGCCAAGAATATTATACATGTGTTATTTCTTTTGAATGAAACAAAATATTGAAAAATATATCAACATTATTTACTGTTGCACCATATAAAGTCATTATTTTAATATATCAATATTAAAAAGATACTATTTCTTAAAAATTTTACTATATTAGAAACTTTCTCGATTAAAAAATAAACTAATATTTCTGATATTTGCTTTGTTCTGCTGTGAAAATCATTTTATTCTATATATTTTTTTTATTTGCATACATGTAATAATTTTTCTAGATGACGTAACGATAATATTTAATAAAATAAAATTCCGCTTACTAGAAATTTGTTGCAGATTTAAAACAAAATAGATTTATGAGGAAAATAAATAATAAAATTTTTAAACAGTAAACTGTTCAGAAGCAAAATAATGGAATTTTATATTTAAAGATGAGCTAAACTTTTTAATGAAGAAAATATTTTTAGCTCTTTTATTTTAGAAGGTGTGTGAAATGGAATGATCCTATCAAAATAGTGTATTAGTGAATCGAAATCATATTAATGCTACAATCTAAGTAATTAAATTTTTAACCTACAGAAAATAATTATTTTATTACCAAATTTATTTTTAAAATAAGCAAATTATTAATACTTTAGTTTTACAAATAATTATCTTTTAACGCGATCCATATTAGGTATAAAAGAAATTTTTAAATATAATAATCTTAACCAGAGAATTTCTGGTTGTAAAATGTGGTTATATATTTACTTTACTCTTCTTATTTGAATTAAAAATTAATTTTTCTGGTTTATCTTTGAAACATAAAATGGTATATTCCATATATGATTGATTGTGTTATTTAAATTTAAAAATATAATAAACGCATTATATATTTCAAATAAACTTCTTTTAAAAAAATTAAAGTTTTGAAAACAATGAACATTCACTTTGAAAAATCTGAATGAAATAGTATGCTAAAGTTATATGACTATAGAAATCACAGAATGTTTAAATTTAGTTGTGTTGTTACAATCTGAATTAACGATAACAAGATATAGATGACTTAAATGTGATTAATTATATTAAAGGGAAAAAATTGATTACAGAAATAAAATGAAGTTCAAAATGAGATATTGGCTTAGAAATAAATTAATTAGCTGTTCAAATTATGAAAAAAATTATTTATTTTCTTAAAATACATATGAATTTGTGCTCGCAAAATTATCATTGTTTATTATAAAATATAATTTTTTAATACAATATTTAAATTGCTAGCTAATCTTTTTTTATAGGAATATGGTGTTATTTATCTGAGTAAAAATAAACCATATTAAAGAAAGTTAACAAATTCAGGGCAAACTTATAGTACATTAGTTATATGATGATCTAAAAATATAATTATAAAAAAAGATTCATTATTGAACATTCATTAACGTTCATAAAACTGATCAATTTAGAATTAAAGGCATGCTCTGAATTTATAAAATAAAGAAATAAATAAAAAAGTAATCTTTCGATACTAAACATAACTTTTTCGCCGTAAATTTGTGATAATCTAAAACATTAATGTTTTTCTAAACTAGTAATAGATAAATATTAAGAATAGAAAAATAAATGCTTATAAAAATTTTTGTTGTTTAGCTTTTCAAGTCATAAGAATATATCCTCTGTCAATTTAAATAATGATTATTTTTTCAATTTTGATAGTATTTTTCGATTTTTATTCTTGATATATAGCTTTGTGATATTCATTATATTGAAAGCATAATACTGTTTTAGCACATTTTATATAAATTTTTTTGTACGCCGGCTCCCATTTCAACGACCTTACAATATAGAAAAGAATACTTGCATTTTTCATACGTAAAAATTCATTTGAATTTTGAAAACATTTGAGATATTTTTAAAAAAGAAGCTATATGATTGAATTCAAATTTTCAGACTTAACTTCGGATTTAGGTATTTATCTGTTAGGTCATTAAATCGTTTATTAATGTTAATGTTAACAATACAAAATAACAAAAACTGAAATAAAATTATTCTTTCAAAAAATAAAATGTAGTTGAAATGCAATCAAGGATATTAAATTTGAATTATTAACGCAATTTTTGAAATTTTCTGTTTTCAGAATTTTTAAAATTTAAAATAAATTTGCTGTTTGGAAATTTTCTATCCAAAATTCTACCTTACTTATATAAAAAAGGAGAATATTTATAAAGTTGAAAATTTTTATAGGATTCCTGTAATCTTTTATGATTTGATAAGCAAAATTTGTTTTGTATCATTTTGTTTCTATCATATTGATACTACTATATTTTTTGTTATGCACCAGTAGTTATAAATAGCTCCTATAGTATTCAAACATTTTTCACTTAATTATTTCCTTTCCTTAAAACCTTGCGAATTTTTTTATCACAGATAGTTGAATACTAAAGGATGAGGTATTAAATTTATTTTCTCTACAATTTTTACAAGTATTCGACTGTTAACAGTACTGTTTCAAACAGTTTCTCCCATATATCCCCTGTATAAACGTCAAGACTTCGTTTCAAGGAATATAATTCATTGCACATGTGGCTTCCTGTGTGGTTAAAGATGTTTCCATTTAGTTACAGATGGAATGAAAGGGGATTTTCTATTTCACCAGATTGTTTCATAATAATAAAATATTATTTTGAGAGTGAGAATAAGTACATTGAATATTTAACAAATAATATGTTTAGGCAATTTATTTTTCGTCCATCACTTGGAATATTTTTTGATTAAAATACAACTTTAACTTAATAAATATCTTGTTAAAAAATTCTAAATAATGTTTTTTTAATATGTAAGAAAAAAATTGTAAAAGTAATAAATGATTTTATAATATTGTTTTAGAATGTAAATATATAAGAAATATAATTAAGAAAGTACACAATCAGCAAATATGTGTTAAAATTTCTTATACAGAACAATGTTAATGCAAGTTTATCTATATGTATTTTGCATTAAATAGTTTTATTTTCAAATACAATAATACAGAAATGAAAATTAATCCTTTTTTTGTAAATATTTAATTTTTTTGGGCTAAAAAACTTTTCCAAATACTTAAATATAAAGTGAAAGTAATTTTTCAAATATAGTATAAACCAAGAACATTACACACATTTATTCATAATGTTATGCAAATTTTCTAATGTTATGTTTAATTGTTTAAACTCAAAACATTTATAGATGAATAAATTAAAAAGCTTTAATTAATGTTTTTGAAAATAACATTATAAAAATTGAAAAATAATTAAGCCTTTTATTTTCATATAAACACCACACTAATTACTACATAGATGTATTCATATAAAGTAAAAATTTGTTTGTGTTAAGAAAAATATAATGTGAGAAAATGTATTTTTACTAACATTATTTTATCTTACTGCAAAAAAAATTTGAAAAGCAATAAAAATTTGAAAAAATTTGAAAAGTGTCTCATTCAAAAAGAGAAATTTCCATTATACAGAAAATAATAAATATACAAGAAAATGTGACCAGCAACTTTCTTAATTAAACTGCGTAAGAAATCTAAAACATCATAATTTGTGGAAACCGTTTTTCTTTGAATTTCATATGATTTACCAAGTCAACCTAAAAACACTGAGGAATGTCTTCAATCATTTTCAATTACACAAAAAACAGTTATTTATTAATAATTTTTGCTTTTTAAGTTTTATACAAAAAAAAAAAAAGATATACGTTTTCGTTTTAACCACTTTTATTGGGATCAACAATTCTTTCTGGCGAACACATACAACTCTAGATAGGGTAGTTAGTAGTAGGTGACATCCCCTCCCTCTAAATTGAGCGATGTGACAGTTTTCAGGGGGTAGGAAATGTTCCCAATGAGAATGGAAAACAGTCGACGATTTTTGTATAGTTTAGGAAAAAGGCTGTGGAACGAAAAAGTAGTACATCTGGTTTTAAAAAGGAAACATTTTTCGCAGATTCTTGAAATTTTCTGAGACGCTGGGTCGGTTAATAATTTAACTATACGATTGTATGTATTAGTATTTTTCTGTTCTCACATTTTTTATATTGTAAAGCGCCATAAAATGCCCTAGCGACGAATTTTGAAACTAAAAAATTATTTTACGGAATCGTTTTTCCCGTGTTTTGATTAGTCTAAATACCAAGTTTGGTGGCATTTCGGCTATTAGATCGAGCTGCAGAGCGCTCCAAACACTGTCACTTTAAAAAAGATGACCCTGTATTTATATATATATATATATATATATATATATATATATATATATATATATATATATATATATATATATATATATATATATATATATATATATATATATATATATATATATATATATATATATATATATATTACTGGCCATTAAAATTGCTACACCAAGAAGGAATGCAAATAACAGAACGATATTTATTGGACACATACATTATAGTGGAAAGAACAAGTGATTAGATTTACACGAAATTAGGATGAGAAATCAGTTCCCAGAGCAGCCACCTCTGGCTGCAATAACAGCATTTATCCGCCTAGGCATGGAGTCAAACAGAGATTGTACGGCATGTACGGGGATCTCAATCCATGCAACTTCAACACTATGCCACAGTTCATCGACAGTAGTAGATGGTGAGTGATGGCGTGCCAATCGCTCGGCAACCACTGACCACACGTTCTCAATTGGTGACAGATCAGGAGAACGTGCTGGCCAGGGTAACATTCGAACCTGTTCTGTACCAAGGAGGTTCAGAACAGTACGGGCAACATGCGGTTGTGCATTATCCTGTTGAAACAAATGTTATGGAGGCCTCGAAGATAGGGCAGAGCCACGGGCCTTAACACATCGGAAATGTAACGGTTGCTGTTCAAAATGCCGGTATGCGAACAAGAGGTGATCGAGACATGTATCCAATGGAACCCCATACCATCACTCCAGCAGATGGGCCAGTATGGCGATATCCAATGCAAGCTGGCAATGCGGGTTTTCCACGATGCCTCCAAACACGGATGCGACCATCATGGTCCTGTATACAGAACCGAGATTCATTTGTAAAGATGATGATGCCATTCCCGCGTCCAGGTTCGTCGCTGATCACACCATTGAAGGCGCTCCTGTCTGTGACGTAGCGTCAATGGTAGCCGAAGCCATGGTCGCCGTGCAGACAATCCATGCTGCTGCAAACGTCGTCGAACTGTTCGAGCAGAAACTTGTTGCCTTGCAAATGACCTCATTTCTCGACTCAGGGTTCGTGACGTGTCTGTACGATCCCTTGTGACCATGCGGATAAGATGTCTGTCTTCTCTGCTGTTAGTAATGGGGGTCGCTGAGATCCTGCATGACGTTCCGTATGATTGTCCTGAACCCATCGATTCCATATTCTGCTAACAGTCATGGGGTCTCGACTGACGAGAGCAGCAATATTGCGGTACGATAAACCACAATGCCGGTAGGCTATAATCCTTCCTCGATCAAAGTCAGACACATGCTGATAGGCATTTCTTCTTCTTACACGAGGCATTGCAACAAATTTCTTGGCCGAAAACAACGTTGAAACGGAAATTGAGTATGAGAAAACTGCTGTCAAATCTCTGGTTTTATACACATTGTAGATGTCACTACAGTCGCCTGCTTTGTATGAATGCGCTGAAAGTCTAATCATTTGCATATCACAGCAAGTTATACCTGTCATGCAAATTTCACGTGTGTGGTGTGCCGCTTTTCTGGTGTAGCAATTTTAATGGCCAGTAGTGTGTGTGTGTGTGTATATATATATATATATATATATATATATATATATATATATATATATATATATATATATATATATATATATATATATATATATATATATATATATATATATATATATATATACAAGGTGTCCCAAAACGACCACATAAACTCTGCACATCTAGATTCCTCGTTGCGAGTGCATAAAAACTGCTCAAAGAAACGCTCCTGTACGATCCATAGTTTACGAGAAAAATACGAAAAACAAAGTATGACGTCACTTCCAGTGCAAGGAAAAAACACTTTATTGGACATATCAACAACAGTATTTGCATACCTTTCCAGACGATAATGTTTAAAACGTTCGTCGCGCTTATTGCGTCATGCATGCGAGCGACATGTAATGACTTTAAGTCGGCGGTAAACTGGTATTGAAAAGGCTGCATTTTGCAGCTACTACGACATGTATTTGACGTAAGGCCGATGCAATGGAAAGGTCTTTGGTTCCGGCATGATGGGGCTCCTGTTCGTTTCTGTGCTCCTGTACGTGGTTGGCTGGATATGGAATACCCTGGCCGCAGGGCTAGGGAAAACATAAGGGCTGGCTCATCGTTTTGATATATCGCATGCCGCCTTGTCACCGGAGAGGGGAAGAGCGTGACGTCACTGGGCATCCACTGGCTGGCATTCTCTATGCTAGCTTGTGTCTGATCGGAGTTTTCTCATTCAATTTTGGCTTGTTTAATGTTAATGTTTTCATTTTAAGCAAGAGTATTTTTTAAAGAGGAAAACATGACATCGTGTGCTGTTGCTACGTGTACAAATATGTATCGAAATACAAAAGGAAAACACATAATATTTCATCGATTTCCAAAAGAAAATCAAATGCTTTCAAAGGAATGGGTGCAAAAATGTCGAAGAAGTAACAAAATCAACATCAAGAATGCTAGAGTGTGCAGTGAGCATTTTGATTTGAATGAATATATGGACGACATGCAAAATCGACTACTTGGTTTGCCAGAGAGAAAAATATTAAAACCGACGGCTCTGCCTAATCTTAAGTTAACGGCTTTAAACATAATTCAAAATACTCCAAGAGAACAGAGACAAACGAAATAAAGAAGATTAGAAGAAGCTGTTGAAATAATTGAGTGTGTGAGTCCACATATAAATTATGTGATGCAGAAAATCAATGTGATGGTGATATTAAACGACTTAAATGCAATGAATTTTTAAAAAATATAGAAGAATTGAAAAAAAGAATATTATGTGCAGAAAATACAGTGAAATTCCTTAAAAATGAGCAAAAAAGAAATCGAACTTCTACAACAAGAATAAAAGCGATTGAAATCAAATAAAAAATTTCTTTTAAATGAAATACAAAAATTAAAAATGAAAATAAAATTACTTCAAAAGGAGAACATTAAACTTGGGAAGATGGGGATAAATAATTTATTCCCTTATAAGCGTGAAGATGAAGAAAATACGAACTAAATGGTCATCTGACACTATTTCAAAATGTATTTTGATTCGGTCATTATCTTCAAAATCTTACGATAAGCCAGTAACAAGTCTTTAATAGCTGCTTTTGGAGTGCAAAAATACTTTGATACTCAAAAAGAAAATTTAAACGCAATCAAGGAGGAAGTTTTCAATTTACGTGTATTTGGAAAAAATCGGTTTTACCTTTTCAGAAAGGGATTATTGTTTCAATTCATTCTCTTTATGGATTATATGAAGATTTAAAACTTATAAATGTATCTTATATTTTAACAAGTAGACTTACTCAAGATGCGCTCGAAAGCCTCTTTAGCCAAATAAGAGGTCTCGGGAGATTCAATGACCATCCTTCTCCTTCTGAAGTAATTATTCGCTTAAAAAATATTGCTTGCAAATAATTTACCTAATTTGTCACCGAAAGTATACTCTTTAGAAATCGGACCAGACGTTTATTTAACAAGTAAAATGTTAGACTCTGCATTTAATGTAAAAGAACGTCAAGAAATTATCAATTCTTTTGATTCTCAAGATGATGAATTAAATCGTGAATTCTTAATTAATCCATTACCTTTATCTTAGGAAAATGAACTTGCCTCTTCCAATCCAAATTGTGATATATCTCCATTTGAAAAAGAAGCTATGATTTATGTGGCAGGTTATATTGCTTATAAAGTTAAAGATAATTCACTTGGAACTATATCAAGAAATTCAGTCTGTATGCCCAATCATTCCGAGTGGATTAATTTAATTTCTGCTGTGGGACTTACTGTTCTAACAAAAGCAGGGATGGAAACTATAAAACAAATGGACATAATGTTTCGCAAATTCATGGCGACACATTTTCTAAAGGGAAAAATGTCATAGCAACATTAATAAATGAAACAAAGTCTTCTTTTCCTACTGTAAATCGAAAGGCAATTAAACATTTTTGTCACTTGAGAACATTTATACGAATTAGGTATTTAAATAGAAATGCAGCGATAGTATCTCATAATAAAGCTCAACAGAAATACAAGAAATGGGTCAATAGTCAAAAAATCAAGATAAGCTGAAGCTAACAGGTAAATATATTTTTATATTGGTTATACAATTTTAAGTTAATTTCAATATTAATAATAATTTTTTGGGTTTATTATATAATAATTGCAAATTTACTAAATATTTGAGAGGCATTTGTAGTTTTTTTCACTCTGATTAAAAACAAAATGAACTTAAAAATAAAAAGTAAGTATTTCGCTTAGAAACTCCACAGGCAGCTTATTCTCCTTGGATGCCTGACTACGTCATCAACGGCTATTTCCGGTGACAATTTTGGGGAGCATTTGAGCCAGCCCTTCTCTTTCCCTAGCCCTGCCCTGGCCGTGTGATCGGACGTGAGAGTCCGGTTCTAAGTCCGCCAGATCTTACACAGTTGGATTTTTTTTATTGTGAGGCCATTTCAAGGAACTGGTGTATCTAGAAGTAGTGCCAACAGCAACGGACTTAGTTGCTCGTCTGTACGCTGCTTATACTTCCTTGGACCCCGCGATGCTGCAACTTGTGATGACAGCCATTCCACGGCGTGCCCAAGCCTGCCTCGACAATCAAGGCGGACACTTTAAACATCTGCTTTAAATTGTTCATATACTGCTGTTGATATATTCAATAAAGTGTTTTTCTTGCACCTGAAATGACGTCATACTTTGTTTTTCGTATTTTTTACTTAAACTATGGATCGTACAGGAACACTTCTTTGGGCACTTTTTATGTACTCCCAACGAGGAATCTAGCTGTGCAGAGTTTATGCGTTCGTTTTGGGACACCCTGTTTACACACACACACACACACACACACACACACACACACACACACACACACACACACACACACACACACACACACACACACACACACACACACACACACACACACACACACACACACACACACACACACACAATTAATTTGGTGGATGGCAGAAAGATATCCTGTTCATAGTATTTTGAGAATCGTTCTGTTAATAATTTCATTTTAATAATTTTAAAAGCAAAAAAACTACTTGGTTAAACTATAGAATAGTCATTTTAAACATTCATTTATTTTTATCACTTTTGATAATAAAAACAGAAAAGCAACTATTTGTCAGTTCGTTTAATTGTTAGTTAAATATTAAAACATTGCAAATCTTTTTTTTTTTTTTAAATCAACACAACCTGTTCCTAATATTATAAAATAATATATAAAATTCAAAATAGAACAAAATAAAAACCTTTCTTTTAATTATGCTTCAACACATATAAGTGAAAAAAATTTCTAATAAAGTTCGATTAACCTTACTTTTATACCTAGTTCACAAAAGAATTGATTCAGATTACAAATTTGGTACTAATGGATATTGTGCATCAGTTTGCTGAGAAAATTGTGTTGATGATGTGTATAACAGTTATATTCAATGGATATGATTCCATTCGAAAAACGCGCTTGCCAATGAAATATTCTAAATTTTCATTCCATGGAAAAGACTAAAGTGACTTTCAATAAATCTCCGTCAGGTGGCTATACACAAGTATTGGATAGCATATTTGTCACTTTTGTTTGTATATATGCGTAAATATATTATTTCATTCATATACTTATTCTCAAAAGTTCTTATTTGCTAGTCTCAAACAAGAAAATACTTCTGGGTTTCGTAAATCATATTTAATTCGAAGCACAAATTGGAATTATATCAATACGAATTATCTATCTCACATGATATATATTTTTGATTTCATTTATAGTAAAAAAATTTAGAGATAAATAATAGAGTGACGAGAAAAATTTTAAATATTATTTGTAAGAGAAACAAGGGATATTGATAAGAAAAATAAATTATTATTCAATTTAAATGATGAAAAATAATTTTTAAAGTTATAATATTTTCTATTCGTTACTGATAATTCATAAAAGTTGTCAGACTACTCTACAACTGTGTATCTTAAATTTTTTAAGAAAAATTAAGAATTTTACAAAATTAATTAAAATTTTGAGTATAGAATACAAAGATTAATTCCTTTTTCAATAAAATATATGACCTAATATCAATAATCCCTTTAAAACATAATAAAACAAAAAATATTACTATAAAGATTCATTCCAAAACTAAGCATGAATGAAATATAACACTCTGAATCTCCTTATAACACTAAAACAGCCTCAATCAATTTATAGCAATATAATTTTAGTGAAAAATTAGCCATTTTAAAAATAAAATATTTTATCAATTTCAAAATTTATATGTATTCCTTAAATTTTTTATTTCTATATTTTTTAAATTTTAAATATGTCACGAAGTCACATATTTCAATTCTATCAAGTTCACAATTAATATATAAATACTAATAATTTTCGTTTGAGAATAAATAGGAAAAATTATAATGTAACAGCTATGTATAATGCAAATAAATTCTACAAATATATTGAGATTCAGAATACAATAAATATAATGTGACTTTCGATAATATAATTGCTGTCATTTATATATTTCTTTTTATTCTTAAGCATTCAAATGCTAAAATTACTTAGAATTATATAAAATTTTTAAGACTAAATTACTGAAAGTATTTGAAAAATAATTTTATATTGAATGTGGTAAAAAATTGTACCAAATATACTAGCAGAAATTTCTGAACAGAAAGAACCACAAAAGTATAGCACAAAAGCATATCGCTAGCAAATAAACTCCTAATATATAAAGCCTACCTCAGACCGATAATAACCTATGCTGTTCCAATCTGGGGAGGAGCAGCTGATTCAAATATCAAAGTCTTAGAAGCCCAGCAAAGAAAAATACTTAGACTAATTACTTACTCAGAGTTTTACTTTAGAAACCAGCAAATAAGAGAGAACTTGGGAATCCTGCCCCTAGCCCGCTACCTTAAATTTCTTGCATTTAATTTCTACCATAAAATATACACAATCAACAATAGTGAGATTCAGGGTATTGACCTTTACAGTCCTTATGACCTAACGCATTTCCACAGGCCCAGAGCAGTGTTGAGAGTAAAACCTCTCACCAATATCTCCATTTATTCAAATAATCTCAAACGGAAAAGAAAGAAGAAGAATAATAATTAATGGAAATCATATCTCTACCTAAATAAAATCTTATGAGAAACCACACTGTAAATAAATCGTGTGGATCCTGTAAATTTCTCAATTCTATTTAATCTTAAACAAATATGGATATTTTTTTTGTCTTCGGTTGTAAATATTCTAACGGAACTTTGTGTTTATCAAGAATTATTGTCATGAACCTGAGTTTTTTTCTTTGTAACTCCTTTGTAAATATTTTAACGGAATTTGTGTGCTTCAAAGAATTATTGTAATCATCCTCTGTATTCTCCTTATATTTTCCTTTGTAAATAATTGTATAGGAATTTTGCGTGTACCAAGAATTATTGTCATCATCTGAGTGTTTATCACTAGGACTACTCAATTACTTAGTTTAAAAACACAAGTCATGTAGAGTGCATCCAGTGGGAGCAATTACCTCAATATCTTTGTATTATTCATTATTGTATCTTTATTTCTGATTTGTTAATTACCAGGCCAAGACTATTCAAGGACAAGACTATTCATTAGAAAACGAGGTACATGGCCGGAAGGCTACAGACCTCCCTCAATCCTACACAAAAAAGTATACCACAAACAGATGTTCATCTCTTCAGGTGATATGGGTCAATGCACAACCCCATTGTATACCATTCATCAAGATGACACTACTCCAAGGTGGATATACGTCTCATCGTGATTTAGAGGCTTGTGTACTCTTGACGACCGAGCCAACACTCCTGTACAGTGTTGGCTGGGCCCACTAAGAGTAATATTTGTCATTGAAAAATCAATTGATAATTTACAAATCATATCTCAGACCCAAACATTGCAAAGGTTGCTCCAGTATGGGGAGGAGCATGAGCAACCCATCTGAAAGCCAACAGAGCAAAACTCTTCAACTAATAACCAAAGTAAATCCCTATTTCTGCAATAAATTAATAAGAAATAAAACTCGGCAGTGCCAACTTTCGCGAGTTATATCTGACCCATGGGTTCAACAGCAAAATCTACAACATCAATAATACCGGAATTCACACAAGCAATTGAGAGAATTACAATCCAAATAACCTGGAAAATTTTTACACAGGCCTAGATCGATTCTCTGATTTAAGAGTTCTATAATATATAATCTTTCAATAATCTTTCAGAATCGACTTATATTTTTTTCAGTACCACCGCCTGTCGACATCCCGATGGTTGGAGCCATGAGTTTACTTCTACTTTAATATTTGTAAGTAATCATCGTGTTACCTGCCTATTCTGGTACTCACATACTAGACACTAAGTATTATATATACCCAAGAAATATTAATCGTGTATATAAATAAAAATTGTTTATCATATATAATTAGAGAATTTTAATTACCCAATTACTTATTTAAATATTACTAGTCTATTTAGAAGTATATAATGCATTAATTTTGAAATTATTACCATGTAAATTACACCTGGGAGAACTTTCTGCATTATCTTTCAATTAAATTGTATTACCTAATATAATGCTGTATACAGGAGTGCATAATGCATTAGTTTTAAAATTATTACCATGTAAATTACACCTGTGAGTACTTTTTCTGCGTTGTGTTTTAATTAAACTGCATCACGCAATATAAAGATATATAGGAGTGCATAATGCATTAATTTAAAAAAAATATTACCATGTAAATTACACCTGGGAGTACTCTTCTGCGTTGTGTTTTAATTAAATTGTACTACGCAACATAAGGATATATAGGAATGTATAATGCATTGATTTCAAAATTATTACTCTGTAAATTACACCTGGGAGTACTTTCTGCATTATCTTTCAATTAAATTGTATTATGCAATATAGTGATATATAGGAGTGCATAATGCATTAATTTAAAAATTATTACCATGTAAATTACGCCTAAGAGTACTTTTTCCGTTGTATTTCAATTAAATTGTATTACGCAACATAGTGATGTATTGGAGTGCTTTATGAGTTAATTTTGAAATTATTACCATGTAAATTACACCTGGGAGTACTTTCTGCATTTACGCAATATAACAACCCATGAGAAGACAAGTCAATTTTGTGTGTGCTAAATCATTTCTCTCTCAAAGAGGTAAATAGCGTAGGCTTAACACCTCATCAACGTCAAATGGGCCAACAGATTGTTTTCCACGCATTTGGTGATAATTTAAAATCAATCTACAGATTTGGAGAGGTCATTATATTAACCAGAAATGTCTCCTATCAATAAAGTAAACAATTATAAAATGATCTGTCCAAATACAGATGTAGTTTCCGTTTTCCCAGTGAAAGGGAATTTATTTGAAGGAAACATTAAACCACAAATTGAATGCAATATAATTTAAAGCTGAATTTTATAATAATGAACAACTATTCTAAATATTTTATTCATTGCATCTTATACCGCTATACGTGTACATACTTAAATTATTTATCAATTTTGGTAGAATACTGGGTACATTCAATACTTGTTTTATAAATATTAAAATTCACCCATTTTGCTACTTAACTTTTTAAAAGTTTTTAAAAAACTTTTTAACCACAAAAAATCCGCTCTAAGTTTTCTTAAAGATTCTAATTTCTTTATTTACAAACTATCGTAAACATTTTATACAAATTACCTTAAGTGTATTAATTATATTTAGTGCATGAAAATTGTTATTATAAACGTTAATTTTATGAACTTCAAAAGAAGATTTTTGATTTTTTTTGTTTTGCTCAATATAGCTTATTTACCATAGGCTCAATTTCTAGGAGAGAAAGAGAAAAAACTAGCCATATAGTTAAAGTCAGATATTGAATTGGTGGCAAAATAATGAATTTAAACTATTCTGTACTACATACACTTAATTTCTTGACACAGTCAAATTTTTTGTACATAACTTTTACTAAATATAAACATATTTTTATTTCAATGTTGTAAAGAGAAGAGAGATAAATCACATTTTAGTTCGTAATAAGCTCTTAATTATCAGTTAAAAAATTCTAGCCAGTACAAATGTATACAAGTGTTGCTTTGATAAATAGACTATAATTTACCACATTGAAAATTATAAAAAAGAAAAACAACGCAGACAACTCATTATATATTGCAAAATAAAATACTTTAATGGTCAAATTTATATAAATATAAGAAGTACACTTTTTCATATGATATTATTGAAATTACTTCAGTTTAACAGAAAGAGACGGCATACAAATACATTTTGTGCCCTCTTGGCTTTAAAAAAGCTTTAACAAGGAATTGATTCACATTACCACAGAACTTAGGAATGGAGTCCAAACAAGTTCTCCTTCTGAAAAAAATAAATAATTTAATTCATACAAGTTTTATGATCACGTCTGCGTCACCGTTCAATGCGTTTCGAAGAGGCGTAACTTCACTTCAGTTCATTCACTGATTAATCTCACGGCACCATTTTGCTTTGCGTAGAGTGAATTTTCAAAAAATTATGTTCGATAGACTTTTTCTATTGTTCTGTTTTGCCCATCGTCCTTTGTGGAACGTGAAAATCACTGAGATGAATGTTTTCTTGATGATGGAATGTTTCCAGCGATGATTTCTAAAAATAATAAGTAAAATTAATAAATAAATACAAACATTTTTTTAAAAAAATAAATACTTATAAATAAATAAAAATTAATAAATGAATACATGTATAAAGCTTTAAGGTTTAATTTTAGACTAATATCATTTAGCGGCAATTTTTAACAATCAAATCAAATCTTTCCGTCGTACTAAATTTGCAATATAAAGTACATCATTGCTTAAAATCATATCCCATATTATTTCTGCTGTCCACACATTTTTTCCTCAACGGAAGTTGATTTTTTTGCAATATAAAATATATTAAATACACATTTTTATCAGCTCATGTAATAATATTTTCAATACATGTTAACGCACTTAGTAAAAAATTTAAGCTAAAAAATTCAAATATTTGTTTCTGTTAAATATAATTTTATATTATTACGATAGATGGCATTAGTTTTCACTAACACATTTTTTTATTATTATTTACCGTTATGAAAAAAAGATATTAAGGCAATTAAAACGATGTTTCTTATCGTAATGCATAATTTTTTTTAATCGAGATAAAATGAGAGCTGTTCTATTGTGATGATGTTACGATTTCTGAAGTATTTATATTCGAAAAAGAATGTGAATGAATTCAGCATAATTAATTTTGAGTATATAATTATCATATATCAGTGTTTCTTAATCTTTCTAGCGAGTCGCACCCTTTTGAATCTGAAAATATATCTCCACACCCCATTGAAAAATGTGTTTTTAAAAGATTTTTTGGTCTAGAAAAATACATTTTTTGCGAAACTTATTGTTTATTGAAAAACATTGTACATTTTATATAAATACAAAACAATATTAATTTTATTAATGACTAGTCTGTTGTTGTTTGTGCATTATTATACTGGCGAAGCGAGGTTCCTTTTTGAAAGACATAAGCGTAAGACAGGCCGCAAATTCTGTAGACAATCCGATTAAGACGCCGTCTTATAGCAGACAAATGCAATCTCGTCGATGTCTTAGTGTGACGTAGCTAAGACGTTGTATCTGACGTCATGGAATTTTAAACCAATGAGAGCACTGTCTCGCGGAATGTTGCCAGCTATTTCGAACTTGCTTGAAATCAAGAATCGTCTCGCGCTCCACCTCTTTTCTGACGTAACTAAGACATCAATGACGTCATTTAATCTGATGCGATTCTCGCGAGATGCCCAGCTTGCCTCGCGAGACAAGTCGCCGAGCTGGCAGGCGAATGGTTTGCGCTCTTGCCTTCGGTTCAACAGTTCGTAGGTTCGAATCCCACCTTGGGCATGGATGTTTGTAGTGGTTCGGAATCCACTTTAAACCGTAGGTCCCGGTCTAATTAGCCCTCGTGTGCAAAAAATGACCGTTGAGCGACAAACAAACCATCGCGAGACAAATCTCATGCGATCATCAACGAATTTGCGGACTGCCGAAGTCATCACTTGCATCTAAGTGATTTCTCGCTTTAGTTTTTATATGCAAAAGCGATAAAAAATCCCCTTTCGCACACAAGTAGGTGGAAGCAAATGGTATAAGAGTAACTACAGTGCTCCCTTCGCCAATTCTGGATAACTTAACTGTGAATACCAGGATTGTTGCAATTCTAATTGTTCGAATTCCATTTGAACATGTTCACTTGCTCGCATTTTAAAAAAGTTAATCTTTTTTAGATCACTATCATCCATCAAATTTAAGTCAAATATAGAAATGGATCCAGTATCCATCTCTGAGTTTTGGTAATATTTCCGGTTGAAAAATATCCATTGAATGATTCTCTCAATCCTTTCAAATGTATAACAATGTCGGGTAAGATTGTATTCTTTTCATTTTCCGCAATAACAGAATCAAGCAAGGGAAAGTTTGCAAAATTCCCTTTTCTACTCGATGTATCCAAATTTCTAATTTTGCGATAAATGAAGATAATTTTTTCATTAGATATTATTATATTTATACCAAATCCTTGCATTGATAGATTCAATCCATTTAAATGGCTAAATATGTCTGCTAAGTAGGCCAGCCTCAGCATTGCATCATTACTCTCAAAATCTTTTACTAAATAACAATTTTGACTTGTCAATAACTGAATAATATCCTCACGCCATTCAAAAACTCTATTAAGCATGCGACCCTTAGATGACCATCGTATTTCGGTTTGATATAGGAGCACGGTATGATCAGCACCGATTTCTTCGCAAAATGCGATGATTCAGCGCGCGTTCTCGGATGTATTTTACTACATTTATTGTTGTAGTTAGATGTTGTTTTAAACTTTCTGGCAATGCTTTCAATGCATGACAATACAACATGCAATGCGTTGTTATAACTCCAGATAATTCTCTTTCCATGTGTGAAAAAAATCCTGAATTTTTGCCTAATACTGCTGGGGCTCCATCAGTGCATATTGAGCCAATCACATTCATTGGTAATTAATATTTAGTAAAAAAATCTTTGATGTGATTGAAAACATCCATTCCTCTCGTATTCACCTCCAGGGACTCATAAAATAGAAATTCTTCTATCGCCTCTTTTTCCTTCAAATACCTGACAAATACCAAAGGTTGGCGACAACTATCAACATGAGCTGACTCATCCAGTGGCATGCTTATTTTTAGTGGACTGATTTTTATATATGTCTTCAATTACTTGTATTAAAATATCTTCACTAAGATCTTGTATTCGCGATCGTATATTATCATTCGATAACGGAATCTGTTGGATTTTTTTATATGCTTCCGAATCTAATATTATTTTAGCAATAATTGTGCGCTTCTAATAAAGATTTTTGAATTACTGGTTCGCACAATTTTAGGATAGTTCCACTGGTATCAAACTGAGCCTTCTTTGACTTAAAAATTGCTAGTGACACAGAAAAGTCATCCTACCCTTGGCTTACATGATCTTCTCAGAGAAAGTGAAATAACCTTTCCGATCTGTTTGAATTTTCGAGCGAAGTTTTCAGTTTTTTAATACTTTCGATCAAGATAACATTATATGATTTGTAACTTGTGATATAGCTAAACAGTGTAATAAAGTCACAAGATAGAAAGCAATAACAATAGCTGCAAATATTATTTACACACATATGCAAGCTCTGTTCTAGTCCCGGAGTTAATCTGGGGATTTTAGATGGCGTCAAAAGTTGGTTAAATTTTGGTAATACAACTAAGTGATGTGAGAAAGAGAATATGGTTTTCAATACAAGTGTAATAAAGAAATAAGTAGTATAATCCGCCCAATATATGTGATAAATGACAATAAATGTAAGAAAACTGTGTAATTTTTCATCGGTGAAATCATTGAATAAAATTATAAATAAATAAAATTGATGCAAATGTAATGATATTTTATACATAAATACTATATTAAACCAAAGATTTAAAACGTTATGACCACTACCACATTTTGATATTGAGCTAACATAGATGACGTATAATCCACATGATCCAATAGGAACGACTTATCACTTGTCAAGGAAAATACTAAGAATCATACCAGTGGTTATGCTTCACATGGAGATCTTACGTTAGAAACACCAGAAACAAGCTTATAACTGTTAATGTCACCACGTACCCTCTAATGGGCCGTAACTCCAAACTTTCTTTGGCAAATAAAATTCCATTAAATAAAGCTTGCCTCAGATCTATTATTACATATGTTGCACCAATTTGGGGTGGTACTTGAGGAACGAAAGAAACATTTAAGAAAAAACAGCAAAACAAAATGCCGAGACTGTCATCAGGTTCCGAATCTTATTTCAGAGATATCCTCTGCAAAAGAAATCTAGTTGTGTTGACTGTAATCCAATTCATTAAATATCTCGCATTTGAATTTTACGATAAACTGCATGCAATTGATAACTCCAAAATCAGAGCCATTGAATATTATGATCCCTGCTGTCAAATTTTCAATGTTTTATAACTGCCTTGAGGTTGAAGCCGTTAAATTATATCTTATTTTTAACTTTGTCTATGTCTATATAAATTTGTTTACCCAACGCATTCCTCCTTAATGTAGGCCACAAGTATTTACATGTTTTTCTTTTCATAATTACCTTTCTATGCATATTATTTTAATCAAGATAATTATTTTTGGTCTTCATCCAAGACTAATTATCTGTAATGTAAATATTTTATGCAGATTCTTTTTCATTTAACATTCTATGTATGCAAATTACTTACGCATAAAGCTAGCAATTGGGATGTACAGTGGGGATCGGTTAAACGAATATAATCCGTCACAAGACTATGTTCGCTATCCGAAATGTTTGTTAACCGAACATTGCCAGAGTTTTTTTTTGTGAAATCGATTAACTCGTTCTGGAGACTCTAAAAATTACATTGAAAATAATGTATAATTTCTTAGCAAGTTTATTAAAAATTAATACATACGTTTAGTCTTGCATATTAACCAGTCCTTTTCATTTTTTGTTTATGGGGGATTAAAGAGTATGTCTAATGTCGATTGCTTTTCCCTCTTTTTTTTAAGATTTTCCGGAAGTGATTAATAGGATTGTTGTTGTAAAGTTCCCTAACGTGACTGATATCATCTTGGTTTGGGTGTCACATTATAAGGTTATCACTCTGACGCTTTCCCACTTCTGCAATGAATGAACGAGAGGGGGCGCTGTGCTCAAAATGAAATCAGTTTTGGTTACTGATGGTCTACATTGATATAAATATTCTATTGGAAGTAAAATTTCAAGTATAGAGCTTTTTGAAGTTTAATAGGCAAGCCACTTAATTCAAAAGAGACGAAAAACGATTCTTGGTCCGTTAAATTTGGCATCTCTGCACACCATGCTCCAAGAATTGTTCGTTAGAATTCGTTTTAGTTCTTTGTCCAAACACAAAAATCTTTATTGACATTTTTCGTTGTTCAATGTTTCACAGTCCGAGCTGTTCGCTAACCGATCACTTACTGTACGATATTTTTTGTTTCAAGAATCTACAATGATTATGAGCTCTAGAATTAAATACAGGCAAAAATTGCTTTATGTAAGAGATGAACTGCCTGTGGCAGCACACTTCAGCCACACCAGTGGGCCCACCTCTTCTGCAATAATATCTGTCTGTTATGGAAAAATCTGCTCGACTGAACGACTTAATTTGATAGAGAGCAGATAGTGATAATTCGAAGACTCAGAATGAGTTTCGTCGAAACTGTACAGTCTGTTATCATTTCGCAAGTAATCGCTGTGAATATTCATGTCAAGTAGGCGAAAGACGTTGAGGCTAGTAGCAGGTGCTGGTCGTTCACACATCATTAACGCCAAAGGACGTTTGAGGAGGCTAAATTTGTTCGCTTGGACATCACATATAACATTCTTTGAATGTGGTTTATATCAACAGCCCGTAAACACACACACGTAATCACAAATTATAAGCCGTGTCCTCTGGGTCATGCCTTCCACAACATTAAATGGTGGCGATGGTCAAAACGATTTGGTTCTATGGTGTCGATACAAATACAAACATTAACCAAAGAGTGAGTATTGGGGCGATCGAGAGTATCAAATTACAGTTTTGAATTAGTGGCGTAATTTAGTGATGTCGTGAAGAATCGCTTCGATACAAATGTAGATATAAAGATTATAATTCGATATAAAAGCACCAACCTAGGAGTCAATGTGATGACTATCGATGGAGTCGATGGTGTCAGAGGAGGAAGAGTGGACAAGGTCTGAATATTCGTCCAGTTGTCGCTGCTTCTTCCGAACGTTCCAGTGCAAGCACTCTGCCAAGCTGTCAAACCAATCACTGATCTGGTCTTGAGAACATATTGAAGGAATGGGATAGATGGACATCGTCACGCGCAAGCTGTAAATGAGCAATACAAACATTACACTATTTAAAGTTATAATCTTTCATAATAAAAGTTAACTAAAAGTAACAAGTATTAATAACAGATATTTTAACAATGTTATTTTTTATAATTGCAATATTAATAAAAACCAGTTATTATTTCAAGTTATAATATAATCATTCTCAATAGCAATTTATTAAAAGTAAGGTTACTGATGATAAGTAGTCAAATATAACTTATTTTTTTTACTTACGACTTTTTATCTATGAGGCAGGAGAATTCCAAAGAAAGCAATTACTTATTTTTTTCACATTATTGTAAAATAAAACCACCTTATACGATTTTTCCCTCGCACATATTAATAATGAAATAGTGATTTGAAGTGAAATAGAAAGCCCATTTCTCATATAAGTAACGAAGGTATTCTTTATTCAGTTATGAAAACTCTTTTTATTTTATTTTGATGAATTATTTACATTTAGAGGAAACATTTAAATAAAAGTAGCTTATTGTTGCTGCAAATCTAAGCTAAATAAGGTTTATGAAATTTGTCACTCTAAGAGAATCTAACGCTAAGATTTGGCTTGTGCAAAGATGAATTCTGGAAAGCTACAGACAATCTAGAATGTGGTCAAGAGTGGCATGTGATAGTCAGCACACTTCAAACTGGCAGAGAAAATATTTTTCCATAATAATAGGAGAAAGATCTCATGTGTCCGCTGATAAGCCTGAGGATGACCATCTGGTTCCATTTATAATACCTGAATGGAAACGCACCCCTAGGGTACTTTCCCGGGCACTATTGGAGAACAAGTGAGATTTACCTTAAGTCCTAAAGGCAGCCTCAGAAAGGAATAGGGTTGACACTTGGTGGAATGGGCGAGGTACTGGTAGTGTATACTGGTAGGGTAACCCAAGGCGCGAAGACCATTCCGTTTGCCCCGGTAATGTCTGAATGCCTCACAAAAGAGTAGGGTCGACACTGGGTGGAATGGGCGAGGTACTGGTAGGGTCACCCAAGGCGTGAAGACCATTCCGTTTGCCCCGGTAATGTCTGAATGCCTCACAAAGGAGTAGGGTTGACACTGGGTGGAATGGGCGAGGTACTGGTTGTGTGTTCTGGTAGGGTCATCCAAGGCGTGAATACCATTCCGTTTGCCCCGGTAATGCCTGAATGTCTGAAGTGTGGGAGATGCCCTTCTTCTACCTTTACTCAATAATGAATATTCCAACTAAAATCCCATTCTTGTAGGCGTCCCTCAGGGATCCCTGCTGGGCCATTTTTATTAAATATTTTTATAAATGACATCCCCCAACACCCCGATACTACGCCTTGACTTGTTTGCGGATGACACCGCCATTCTTACGGCAAATAGAGATCACACACACAAATTCAATCGCAACTGACTGAGCACTGAACGGCCATAGAAGAGGGGTTACAATCCTGGAAAATTAAAATTAACCCAGCCAAATCCCAGGCAGTCTTATTGACAAGGAAAGAACTGCCCTGCGTCATTAGAAGATGAACTTTCCCTGGAAGATTTAGGAGTAAGCCTTCAACTGTTATTCTATAGCAACGAAACATAAATAAATATGTATTGTATTATACGCTGTTTGTTCAAGAACTCTAATTATAATCATGTTTGTTTAGTTTCTAGCCATCAAATAATCCAGAAATTGTCAATGTATATTATGCTTTGTAACACCTCATGCGAGTTGATAAAATAAATGTGGAAAATAATAAACGTTAGTAGCTGTAAATTTAAATGCAATTGCATAGCAATACATGTGTAAACAATCTAAGCTTGGTACTTGTCAAGTGACAAGTTATTGCAGCGCCGTCTAGCGATGAATTGAGTTCATTGTATTCTATTTCTTCATACTGTCGGTGTATTTACTTTGTATAGCTCTCAATAAACTTATTCAGTGAGCTCCATCCAAACTGGTACGAGAGTCAGTTACAGGGAGTTATGATGCCCAGCGTATGCCACCATGACGGGAGCATAAGAGAGAGGCGTGGTAGTAGAGAAGGAAACGTAATTTTCATTAATTTAATACATGGGCTTTACGAATAAATAACGTTTGTTTTGCTTCGTTATATTAAGCTGGTGGCTTCAGCATTATTATTAATTTATTAACGTGTGTGTAATTATATACTCCATGCTTGAAGTTGGTTTGATTTTGTGAGGTTTACTCTGATGCGAGCTCCAATATTGGACATTTCTGCACCGTACAATATTTAAAACGGTAGGTAAAAATTCTGTGTTAAAATACTAGTCAGATGTATACAATGGGATGTATTAAAAATTCAAGAAAAGCATATGTAAAAGACTATCTTGGATTAAAATCTTAAATAGAATTCAAGAAACCTATTGCACGTAAAAATGCAAACAAATTTCTTTGTGGTTTAAACCTAATCAAGTCTGATAAAATTAAATTTGTGGTATTACTGTATATGGTACATTACACACGTCACAAATTGGAGCACTCCGAGACAAGAATAAGTGCTGCTTGAAGTTGGAATCAAACAAAGGAACTGTTAATCTGAATTGTGCTAGATCTTGATCATTCAGTTGGGATTATAAAGTATGGAAGGTACCATGTATCTTGGTGACTCAATGTGTTTTTTTTAATCGTAAATATAGAAATATATAATATGACAGCTACATCGGCTTACATATAGACAGATAACTCATACATTCACATGAGTAAGCCTACTATTAACATTCCATTTTCTAATCAGTCAGCAGTGGAAGTAATCTCTTGTTTGGAAAATAGTGTTCGATATCTCCTCCACCAAAGACAATCGTACCATTTCCTTTTCAAATATTAAAGATTCTAATGTCATTTTGCTGGAGAGATGCGGAAGTTAGAAGAAAATTTCCAGCTCATATGTTGTCGTCGATAGCTGACCATAGTTCAAAATTAGACTGCTAATGTTGATTCATTTATTGTTTTAACTACAACTTTTATACAAAAGTGTTAACGTGACGGAGTTAAAGCGGATTTCGAACCACTACAAAAAACATAACAAAGTGAGAGTCACACTATACATTAGAAGTTCTTGTATATTACAAGAAAATGGTGTTCTAAATTTTTGACGAGTTTTGTGAAAAAACTCAATTTTACTCAATGTGAGCTATAAGCCAACGAGCATGAAGCTCCAAAACTGTTTCTGTCATATTACTACTACTACTGTACGTTACAAGTGTTAATCGAACTCATGTAGTGTTGAATATAAGCTATTAGCTCAATAAATGAACAGCTAGAGGTTTATTGCAACTGTTTAACTAGAGTAAGAATGTCGAATGATTCATTAAAAGAAGTGGCTAGGCAATCAATAGATTTTATTCTTTTTAATTATCAGAACACACTGTGAATCAAAAATGTAAAGAAGAAAGCTGGCGATGAAATGCTTCGTTTAAGGATTTTCAAATGTAATGTTAGTATTTGCCCTGATTTTTTTTTACTTTTGTTAATTTTTTATCAACTTTAGTTCGTCATCTTACACTACACCACCTACCATTACAATATTAATCATAACAAATTAAATACTACTGATTTTCTAATATCTGATCTGTAATATATCAGAATTCTGAAATCTATATTTATGTTCTTAAAAAGGACGATACAAGAATCAATGAGAATTGAGAAGTTCCGATTTATTTTTTATTATTTAAATTGTCGTTTATATGTATAAAAATAAAAGCACTTTAAATGCTGAGTTATTTAACAGAGATTAAGGGAAACTTAATTTATGTTACATTGTAGAAACAATTACCTGTCACCGTGACGGAGTTCTTGTCTTTTGCGTCCGTCAAAGGAAACCCAAGCGAGATTCCGTGATTCCGGAGACACCATTATCTATACGAACAATGAATTCATCAAAATGAGAAAGAAGAACAAATAAACTTCGGCAAAGAGAATTTGAAAATTAGATTTAAAAAGATACTCCAATTAAGAAATAAAATGATAAAAATGGAGATTAAAAATACTCAAAATTATATTCTTGTTTGATAATATTATTTTCGTTTATTTTACTGTGTCACCCCTATCTCAAAAATATATTAAATCATTTTATTAAATTTTATACCAGCATTTGAGGTCAAATTTATTTATTATGTTTTCTTTTATTAAAATTTCATTTTACTTGTTTTTATTACCTTTTAGAGCACCTAATTTTTAATTACTTCTTTTTCATTAATTTTAAGGTATTAAGGAATGGTTCATTTGTGCAATATTTATACAATTGAATTCGAAAAGCCTTTTCCCTTGATTGGAAAGGATAAGTTGTTATTTATAACTTTAAAGATTTTAGTTTTACTTCACACACATACACACAATATTTTTGGTGTTCTAAATTTCTTTCTTTTTCTTCTTTGTATTCTGAATGATTAATTTGTTTTTAGTGAAAATTTTTTATTCGATCTTTTGCAACATCTTTCTTGGTTTGGGATTTTGTATTTGTTATATTCCTATTTACTCTTTTTTGTTCGTTAAAAACTTATTTTAAAGAATTATTAAATTGAACTGAGTATGTACTTTATTATTACTGTATTTATAAATAAAAAAAAGTAACTAGCATTAGGAATATTTGATTTAAAATATCTAGTTCTCAGTTCAAGAAGAATTCATCACTTTCATTTGAAAATTTAATAAATTATACTAATTTATTACATAACGTTAAATTTTAAAATTGTGAAAAGTATGACATTTTATAGGTTATTTTTTCGGTATGATGGAATTAAGCGACGAAGCTGTCATTAAAATGAGCGTTAATAGGCTAAAATTAGTAACTGTGCATTACAGTATGTGAAAAAAAGTAGGACACTCATATTTTATAAATTGTGCTTTATATTTTAGCGCAATTCATGCGAATTTTCTTTTTTATTTTATTAAACTATTTTTTTCTTTTCAGTGAATGAGTTTTATCTACCAATAAGGAATATAAAACAATATTTAAGGATTTTTGGTCTGTGAAAAAAGTAGGACACCTGCAAAATTATTCTTATTTTGGAATATGTAGCAGTTTAATACATAGAAAGCATTAGTTTTTTTAAACTGTCATTCTTTCGAAAGATATATTTTGTTGAAAAAAAATCCTCAATTTTTTTACAGTTAAAATGTCTAAGAGGAAACGTTTAAGTAAATTTCCGAAAGACCAAATTGTGGCTTATAAAGAGAGGCTGGCAAAGACGTAGCGTTTATAAGTGCTGTAATAAAATTATTTAGTAAAAAATTCAAAGTTTTTCTCTTATTTGAAAAAAAAAAAAAAATGCCCTTTTTACTTTTTTTCCTAAGTGTAAGATCAGTAGCGCACTCTCGAAGTTAGAAAGTAAACTTATGTGATTTATAAAATTTCGCATTTCTTGCTGTACTGTGTTCCGTTTTCTGCGATATTTCAGAATTTGTAAGGAAGGATACCGATGAGATCGCTTCCTAATTATCCAACATTTCGAGACACCGCGAAAAATAATTATCCATTGAATGCCTCAGCGCGCACAGACACATATATGATATTAATAATTACAGAATACCTTTAGAGCAAAACTGTTGAGAGATAGTAGAGTGTTTCGAGAATTACCTTAAGTTCGACACCCGCCGGAACGACAATGGGCCTGAAGGAAAGGGAGTGAGGGCAGATGGGGGTGATCATGATGGCAGGAACACTGGGGTGGATCATGGAGGCTCCCGCAGCCACTGCATACGCCGTGCTACCTGTTGGTGTGGACACGATGAGGCCTGAAATACCAAGGATTCGCCATTATTTAAAACAGCTGTTGAATAACGCAGGAATACTAATTAAAAACCAGGAAATGCGTTTAGATCTAATGGTAGGATGGCGCTTGGAGTGTAAGGTAACTGGTTCGATACAGTAATATGTTACTGTTAAAAATTTTGACGAGAGGTATCAGCTGATAAATTACGATGAGTGGAGTCTTACCCAGGCAAGGAAAATTACATTCTATTTGGGGACAATTGATTAATCTCATTTGTATTATTAATATATATGTCATAAATCTAAAAAGCTTGACCGCATTCGACATATCAGAACGTCATGCATTAATTTGACCAAAGTCGCACATGACGTTCTGATACGTCGTTGAAAATGAGACACTATTTAACATGTTCATTCTTGTTTATTTCAAAGTAACAATGATAGTGGTGATGATAAAACCAAGATGCAAAAGACGTACAAGATACTTATCAAGCAGTGATAGTGAATCTTCTCCTGAGAAATTAGATCAATGGATTTGGGAAGAAAAAGACAATGTACCTAATGTAAAACGGTTTCGTGAAGTGCCTGGAATAAATCCTTTGTGTCTGCGAAGGCTAGGTGCTAATCCTAAACCTTTGGATGCTTTGAATGAAGTCCTAAATGAAGATTTTTGGAATAGCATAGTGGAAGAGACAAATAGATATGCCAGACAAGTGATAGAAAAAGGTTTTGGAAAAAAAAAAAAAAAAAAAAAAAAAGGTGGGAGCCAATAAATTCTAATAATTGCATAAAATATGCTGTTCTTACAAATTACTCTACCCCAAAAAATTAAATGTGCTCCAAATGCAAAAAATTATTCGAATAAATGTGCATCCAAAGGGTTAATATGATTTCTTTGCCACTCGACCGTCATTTTTTTGCATCCTAAGACTAATTTAGGATCTAACATTTAAAGTTGAAAGCCAAATAATACAAACTTATATACTCTAAATGAAATTAGTCTTATGAATCGTTGAATTGAAGTTATTCATGTGATAGTTCGGTCCCAATGGGAGCAAGTAGTAGGACAGTGTTCTCCAGAATGAAAGGTCCAACATTCGATTCTACACATAGTTGAAAAAGGAAAGATAAATATTTCGCTGATTGTTTCTGCGTGAATATTTATCGAGATGAGTGTGTGATCCACATTCAATACCGTGTGAAATGCGAATACAGCTGCACGCTATTTATAAAATGTTCTTTCTAAAGTCAATAGTGGATGTCGAAGCAACCTTACACCATTCAGCTGTTATGTTATTCATAATGAGATGCCAAATGTTTCTTACGAAAAAATTATGTTTGAAAATATTGATATGAAAAAAAAATTTAAAAAAATCAGTAGATTCTACTGATTTTGAGAGGAAAAAATCAGGAGACACTACTAGCGACATTTTTTGCTTGATACAGAATGCTTAAAATGGTAGTACCGCAAAAAAGATATTTTTACTCTTTAGATTAAACATTCTCAGAATGATTTACGTTAAAAGTATTTTGTGTTTTAACCTTAAACTTTTAATAAAATATTCATCAATTTTAAAAAGGATCTATGAAAGATAGAAGAATATACTACCTGCAAAAAATAAATAAATAATAAATAAAAATAAAAATAAATAAACATTTATGTCCCAATATTTATTTTAAAGGGAAACTTTTACTGCACTAGTGCAATTTGTAAGTATTAAACTTATAAAATTACATTTATTAAAAACATAAAATACCTTACTAATAATTTAATTCAGTGACAAATATTTTTTTAATATTTTTATATTATATATTTTTATATTTGTAATTTTTTTCCAAATTAAAATACCAATATCTAGTAATATTCCTCATAATTGAACTGCTTATGCAAAAAGCCACCTGGTGTCTACTCTGAATGTTAATTACATCATTACCAATTGTAGAAGTCTTCTCATCCTAGTGGTTACAGCATTATCTTCCCACGGTGGATTCGAAACTCAGAGGAACATATTTAAAAAATTATATATTTATTTATATATATATATATATATATATATATATATATATATATATTTAAATATTTATATTAGTGTGCCTTCTGTTGCTTATTTAAGCTCCTAAAACAATTCAATAGACTTTTTTTCCGGTACATTTTCGCGGCAGTTTTTAAATATTTCTCTAAAATTGCCAAAAATTAGTAGACTTTTACACATCATCGGGAAATGGGGACAACTGATGAAAAATCAGGAGTTTCCCGATAAAAATCAGTTGAGTTGGCAGCTATGCAAATATATTATACACGAATCTCACAAATAAAATAAAGTCAAAGTTTTTTCTTCATTTTTTTTCATTTTATCATTAACAATCTTCATCTGACTTATAGAAAAGTAATTTTTATAGCCTATATACTGATGAATAATTATCTTAGTCTGGACAGATGGTAGTTATTTATTTTTTTATCAATTTGCAAATTTAAGAACAATTTGCGAGTTTAGAACGTGTTCCAAATGCTCCAGTGTGATTCATATTTCTAAACAAAAATGAGAGGAAAAAAATTCATTTTTACAAATGAATTTTTTTGGGTCAGCAGAGTCTTGAAAATGCGGCACTCCAGAGAACACACTCGATATTAATCAAAAGATAACAACCAGGCAACCCGGATAACTCACTCAATTTAAAATAGACTTCTAACTATTTGAATGGTCTGACTGCTTTATCTTAGGTAAATTTCTTTAAAATATTGTTTTGTGGCATTAACCATCAAATTAGAGAAGTATCTTTGTGGTTGGGACCACAAATTCTGAAATCCTGACGTTTGCTATAATTTTTTATTGCATTTTCCCCATATACACACACACTTGCCAGAAAAAGTTGGCGTACATATGCACAGTAAGCATTCTAGAGAGAAAAGTACATTATAGAGTCAACATTAATTAAATTTTTATATAGAGTATTTCTTTAACAATTCATTAAATATCAATAACAATTTCAGAAAGATAGCCCACATTGTTTTAAAGTAATAATAATAATTATTATAGATTACAGAAAAAAATTATCAGAAAAAGTTTGCGTATTGGTACAAGTTACAAAGATATTTGAAAATTAATCTTCATATTTTAGCCTCAGGGAGCTTGTAGGAAATGAAATATCGTTTGCATTTATTTTTTACTACTTATTCATATTAACTCTGGTGGCAATATAACAAATAGAATACAAAAATATTGTTTCGTTGATATGATACATTAGTACTTGCAAATAAGTAGCCTTACAATGGATTCTATAGGGAAAAAATTGTTTCCGGAGAAAAGAAAATCATCTTAAGACTAAGAAATGAAACTAAATCTCTTTGAACAATTGGCAAGATTGTAAGAAGAACTCATTCTTCTATCCAAAGTGCGATCAATATTTACACAAATCATCAAAATTTGTTATCTCAAAGCCTAGGAGTGACCGTACGTCTAAGCTGTCTTTAGAGAAAAGAGTTGCATCCTGAAATCCTTACGTTTAAATCCAAAGATTACTACATCTCTAATAGCACTTGATATTAGAGAAAGGTTTAAAAAATCTTTTCATGAAGATAATATACCAAAAATTCAGGAAAAATCTAGCTATAATGGCCATGTTGCGCGTAGAAAGTCATATATTTCAACTGTCAATAAACAAAAACGCTTACATTTTGCCAGTAATCTTATAAATAAACCTTCTTTGTTTTAAGAATAAGTAATATTCCGATGAAAGCAAGTTATATATGTTTACATCACACACAAAGGATGTAAACTGGTGTGGAGAAAACAAGGTACGGTTTTTGAGAAACAAAATCGTGTGTCTACAGTTAAACACGGTGAAGGTGTCGTAATGATTTGGGGGTACTATCAGCAAATGGAATAGATGTCTAAATATATTACTGGAAAATTTGAAGCAGAGTGCAGACGATTTTAAACTTGACTTTTGGTTTTAACAAGACAATCATTCAAAACACACCATCCACAACGTAAACCTCTGGCAATTGTCAAAAATCAGTTGCATACTCCTCCATAATCAGTAGACTTAAATCCCATTGAACACACATTTATGGTACTTATTGGAATGCAAGATTCACCAACATAACATAACATCGAAAGATATGCTGAAAAGAGTAATTATGATGTGGATTGGAATAAAATATTTCATCTTCTAAAATCGATGAAACTGCCAATAAAAATGTTTCATAAGTTTGATTGACAGTTTGTCAATTAAGAGTGTAAGGAACCTTATTGGAATTGCTTGGTCGTAAAATATACAAGTGTATCCACTTTTAAACTGAAATGTTTTTTCTCTCTCTCTATTTCATTGCATACAAATCATATTTCTTCAAATTTTCAATTTATCAATCAAACAGCAAATTAAAGAATGAACCTATGAATCATCTTAAATGAATTAATTTGGATGGAGTTATATAATTACGAATAATGTAACTTTACATCCTATACAACACATACCCTATAAATTGCCTTATTGATAATTTAAGAACTATAAAGGAGTCATTTTTATATTAGTTATATAAAAGAATATATTATAAAAGAAAAAAAATGAGATGTTATTTACGGTGAATGCTCAAAGCATTTATAATTTTCTTCGAGGCTTTTTACACACATTTTGAAAAAAACTTCTCAAAATGTCGACGCAGATTCGACTCCATTTAGTAAATGCAACTTCAGGACATTTATTGTTTGATTGTCTTCATGATTTGTATTAAAAAGACTCAGATTCACAAAAAATTCAAGGATTTTGAAAAAAAAAGAGTAGGTTGTTATCTAAATGTTGGTGTGTTTTGAATGTCCACCAAACCGCTCAAAGAAAAACATAAATTTACAATGAAAAGCTAACTTGCTTGAAATATTTATGAAGTCGTGAATCTCTCCTTCAAGAACCATTGACAATAAGAAAATAGCTTTTGTTCTAAATTACTTCGAAACAAGCTTTAAAAAAAACCCAATTCTCTTTCTCACTTTTTTTAAAATCACAATTTTAGAACATTTACAAAGGCATACGATTAAAGTTAATATAAGTCCACAAAATTGTAATCAAACGATAAATTTGGAAAATAAAAAATAAAGTGAGAAAATCTATTTTTAATCTTGTAGCACATAAAGGAATGTTTTTTTTTTTTGCACATTTAATTAAAAAAAATTACTGCTAGATTTCCAACTGGCTTACCATCTCCTTGGACAGTCGTCACGTGCTTTCCGTCAAGATAGAGGTCTATATTCGATAAATAAGGCGATGGGCCCCGGTCAACTACAACTTCATTTAAAACCTGAAAAATTAAAGCATTTATACTTAGTTATCATTTAATTATCAAAAAAGGACAAAAAAGTTAGAACACTATATCAGTTTATTTTTTTCGCTCTATTAATTAGCTTGCTAAATAAAATTTAGTAAGCTAATTAATGGAGCGAAAAAATGATAATAATTTAATACATCCATTTTTAAGAAAACAAAAAATAAAAAAACACTTTTATTATATTATTGTTAATAATATTTTGAAGAAATAATCTTGTGAATTTGGATTTTAATTTGAGAGAGTATTTTAAAAGAGGAAAAGTCTATTTAAAAATAATAAACAGAGATATATGGATAATAATAATTTGAACAATTAGCTACATCTCATAATTTCACAATAGATTTTAAAAGACAAAATAAAAGTTGTAATTATGTGCAAATATCTACATTTTTAAACGAACAATTTAAGCAAGGATGTAATGAATTACTTGAGAAAAATGGGAGGAAATTGCTATTTTAATGCTTTATAAAATCTTATTGTACAATGCGGTAAATGTTTAAACTCCTTTTAGAAATAATAGCAAATTTCTATCAACATTAGAATGTCTTTTTAATTTTAAGTTTAGTTTCTTTTTAATTTTAAGACCAAAAAATTTTTTTGTGTTTTGTATAATTTTTATTCAAGTACAATTTTTGATTCGCTTACCTTGACTATACTTAATTTATCATGTATAATATTAATGAATTGGTTATATCAATACTATAATTCTAATGAATTAAGCATTGCAGTTTAATGTTTTCAAATTATTAAAGCATGCTAAAAAACATCCATAGCATACAGAAAAGTATTTAATCGATATAACTTTAAAGAGTGAAGTAAAAACATGGCATCGTTTACGCATCAATGAAGATATCTATTGTTTTGAGAGTTTATTTTTTAAATGGTACATTTTAGCAGCACTGCCTGGAAATATGGTTTTGGAAATAATTATCTCAAAATAAATTTTGAAAATCTTATTATTTAGTATTTTAAATAGTAAACACAAATCGCAGGAATAATATTCCGAAAAAAATCTTAATATTTACTATAATTCTTTAAATTGAAAAAAAAATTGCAGGATGCAAATGAGTATTATAGTGTGGCTTATAATACAGTGCTATATATATATATATATATATATATATATATATATATATATATATATATATATATATATATATATATATATATATATATATATATATATATATATATATATATATATATATACATTCTTTCCAATGGCGGGCACAAGAGGGTTGAACCCTATGCCACAACAAGGCCAGAGACTGCTACTCATTTTTCATTACCCAGTGGGCACCTGTGAACCAAGTCACGGAGGCGAGCAGCGTTACCCGCGCCATACCACCACAAACCCGTTTATAGGGCGGGCCACATTCATACAACATTACAGAAGAAAGGACAGAGAGAACAGAGAAGGAAAGAAACATCTATGTCCGTACCGAGATTCGAACCCGGGACCAATAGCTCAGGAGTCAGGAACGCTAACCACTCAGCCAATCGGTCGGCACAGTGTTATATTATAGACAGTTAATTTTTTGACTGCAGTAAGTTTTTAGAAAAAAAAAATACTTAGTGAATTTCAAATAACTAATTTTGTAATTTTATATGCAATACCAATTCAATTCAAATTGCTTTTTTTATTATTATTTTTTTATTAAAGATCCAATTCGATAAAATGTTTGTTAATGCTTTGATAAATCGTTTTACTGCTTTATTGGGACACACACAGCGGAGCAGGCGAGCCCCCGAATGCACCTTAAGGTTAACGGGTATGGAGTACTCGCCCATAACCATGCGCCCCGTAATTTTGAACCATGGTCAGGTAACGAGGGCCACACTTGAGCTGGCAACCTCCTCCCCATATCCACGCCACTCCAAAGGGAAGGATGGCCACGGTAACCTGGTTGGTAAGTACGTTGTTCTCAATACCGGAAGGTATTGAGTTCGAATCTTGGCTTAACCGATGATCCGTCGTGTTCGCTAAAGGCATTAAATATGTCGTGTGGGCCAATGTCCTTCAAGTGAAATGATACCTCTGGGGATGGCAGGGCAAGTATTAGGAGGTCTTCTGCTTGGTTCCTGCTTCAAGACCACGAAGACTCCACCCGGCTGCTACTATCTAACTGGTAGTCCAGTGAGGGAGTATGTGGCCACCCTTCCAATCACTGCCCGCGGCAAAAGATGCTTTATTTTGGTGGAAACGGCGAGAAGCTATTCGATCTATTGGAGCTCTGCTTTGATGAGATAAAAAAGAATCTGAACAGCAAAGTGTAGAGAGTGCCATACAACACACAACTTTAACACAAAGTTAATGCTTCTACGTAAAAATACATAGTAACTTTTTGATTGATTAATTAATTAAGGCATTAATTCAGTTAAGTCTTTGTTTCACCTTCACTGAAGACCCAATACTAAATGTTGGTTAATGTTTTCATAAATCTTATTCAATATTATCGTTACCCCAAAAAATTTTTTTCACCATTTTAATCTCACAAAAAAGTATGAGAATGCAAACATTTAATAAAGCATTATATAACACAGAGTTCATTTTTCTAGTGCAATAAATTACTATGCAATAGATATATGATGTCTTTTTCAGTTAATTGTTATTAATTTTTTGGGGTAATTTAGAGACAATATCAGTACAGCTCAAATATTATATCGTATTTATTAACTCTGATGCAATAAATGTTAATGAATGTTTTGGTAAATCTTTAATTTTACAATTTTTATTTGATTAGTATGTAAAAAATTAGAATAAATCTCACAATATTAACGTAATGTGTGTGTGGGTGTGTATTATTAAGATAATAACTAAGTTTGGTTTATTTGTCGTTCAACTGTCATTTTTATAAAACGAGGGATAATTATACCTGGACCTACCGCTTAAGTGGATTCTGAACCTCTACAAACATCCAATCCTAGGGTGAGATTCCAACTTACGAACTGTTGAACGGAAGGCAAAAGCGCGAACTTTTCGGTTACCAGCTCTGCTTAACAACTAAGAGCAAAGTAATGATTAGGAATGATAAACTTTAAATCATTTCAAAGGCTTCTATAATGCCTCACTTTCAAAGCTTGATATACAAAGCTTTTCGAAGATCTTTCGTAAGTAATCCGATTGAAAATATTTGATCATAATAATTTTATATTTTTAATGCAGCTTAGGTTCGAATGAAGAGTTTGTTGCAAAAGTTTATTATTTGATATGCACAATAACAATATTATATTAAAAATACCTAATATTCTATTAAAAAATACTTAATACCGGAAGTAAAATACTAAATTTTGGAATGCAATTTGAATTTAAAAATTTAAAAGATTAAGAATTTTTATTTTGGTAAACTCTCAGAATCATTTCTTGCATTCCAGAGATAATTCAATTGGTCTTATAATTCTAAAGTACATTATAAATCAATACACACATCCACACACAAAAATTAACGTGGTTTAGTGATAAGACATTGCTTTTCGGAGTATAAAGCCACGGGTTCAATCCCAAATATTGTTGAACAACAGGAAATGGATATTGCGCTTCTGCCCTCTGTAAGCAAGCCTATGAATCCGAGTGCTTTGACGTTTTCCGAGTTTTCTCCTTTGCGACACGTGAATAAGGCCAACTATCTAAAAAGACTTCTCGGAAGACAATTTACACGATGGAAGGTAAAATGCCTTACAATGATATTATTATTAGGTTGTCCACTACGCGGGGTCAAAACATCCACTCTCGTGATGGAAATCGAATGCATGAACTTCCAAATTGAAATTTAAAAAGCATTCAGTGGCCATGTTAGCATTTAATGCCCATGAAAAGAGTTGCATTTAAGAACATTTTTTTTCCAACGGCGGGCACTTGAGGGTTGAACCCTATGCCACAACAAGGCCAGAAACTGCTACTCATTTGTCGTTACCCAGCGAGCACCTGTGAACCAAGTAACGGAGGCGAGTAGCGTTACCCGCGCCATACCACCACAAACCCGCTTATAGGGTGGGCCACATTCATACATCATCACGGAAGAAAGGATAGAGAAACACAGAGAGAACAGAGAAAGAAAGCAACATCCATGCCCGAACCAGGATTCGAACCCAGGACGCACTGCTCAGGAGTCAGGAGCGCTAACCACTCAGCCATCGGTCGGTGCATTTAAGAACATATATCTAGTTATTATTGATAACACTGAAATAACTCCTGATATAATAGTATTGTCTATCACTGTATTATAATGTTAACCATATAACAGAAGAAAATTTAAAGAAGATGTATTTTTAATCGGAAACTCGAAATATTTCGCGGAAAATATACTTTTCAGTTATATACTGCTACTACCAATTAAATTAATGCAACCGTTTTGATTCCCCCTAGCAGTTTTACGTCTTTTCCCCCCATTCCTCCCCCAATCCAAAGATAAGACATTTAATGATAAGAACTATCAGAGCTTGTGCAAATTATCGGACATACACAATGAAGAAAGGAAGCAAAACTGTCCAATTAAAAGAAATTATACCAGGAAGCTTGTGTGGGGTTCGTTCTTTTTGTCGATGACGTCATTCTTCCTGACGATAATGCACCGCAGACGGCTTCTTAAAGTGAGAGCAGCATGACCTAAGCAAAAATTATCGACCATAAATATTGCGAATTAAAATACATGTATAAATAGAAATATATTTATGATATTAATTAGTACTTGATCTAATACGATTACAAATATAAGAAATTTCATTAATTTTATAAATAGATTATGCAATTATCTAAAAAAATACATAATTATATATACATATATATTATTACATTATCAACAAATTTATTTTCATATTTCTAGAATAAAGTTGGAAATACATACATTTTAATAACTTCCACATGTATGTAATTTTTAAAGAAATAAATATTTTTTTGTTTTTGTTCTAAAATTATTGTGTCAATGCAGAATCTACCGTCTCCGTTAGAAGAATATTCATACATTTTTCTAGATGAGATTTAACAAACGAAATATTTTTATAAAAATATTATTATGCATAAATATTAAACAAGCATTGATTAACTTAATTTTTTTGCGTACACTTAACCGACTTTGGATTGATTCATATAAGAACAAGGTTCATAATGTAATTTTTTATTAACTTTTTTTGTGATAACATTTCCATCATGGTTTTAGACATTTTATTTATATGAATCGTTCTTTTTTTCCCAATATATTAAAAATATCACTGTAAAAAATTATTATTTAATAAGAGATAAAATGTAAATTGTAGGAGATGCACTTGATAGAAAGGTAAAAAAAATAATAAAATAAATAATTGAGAAAAGCAGAATTTTCTTTAAGGGGATATTATAAAATTTTGACTAACTTACAGCTAAGTTATTCTTAGGTGTAAGTTAGTCTTCATCTTAACAGTTCAAATAGACATTATAAATAATATAGACATTAATTCAAATAGACATTAATTGATATAAAAAATCACTTTATAATGTGGAAGAACTTAGTTAAATTCTTTTGGAGTAATTTGTCTAAAGTTAAATAATAGTGAATAAGACAACCAGAAAAAAAAACCAGGATTTTTGTGGCGGAAAAGTACAATCGAGTAAGCAAATTAGCTTTTTTCGATATTTAACCCAAAAGAAAGCGGCAGTGCAAAGTGGACCAACGCGAGAAAATAGTTCCATGAAATCGAATGTTTTTCCCCCCAATGCCCGACTAGTAAGAATTTTTTTTCAGCACTATAAAGGGTAGAATTGAGGGCACCATTATGTAGTGGGGCAGAGTGGTTGTGCCATTGTGACATCGAAAGTCGTGGGTCGTCGCAACTTAGAAGAGGTGTATAAGCAGAAGACCCTCAGATTTTGTATGCCCCCAAAGGTATCATTGCACATGGAAGACATTGCAACCACGGCATATTTAATTGCCGCAGCCGCCATCAATGAGCACGATGTATCTTCGATTTGCTCCGGATTCGACCCCAATACCTTCTGATAACAAGAAACGATGCCCGAACTAACCAGGCAACCCGGCCCAGTAATATCAAATTTAATTCCGCTGTTGTGGAGTGGAGAGAAAGCCGCCGACTCAGATGTAGACATAGTTGTTTGACTTTGGTTCAATAATTAAGAAGAGCTATTAGATATGTTTATTGGCTTCGAAGAGAATTATGCAATAGGAAATGTATCGCGATAATCAAATATAACTTATTATGATACCCTATTTTCTCAATGCATCTCATTTTTTTGGGACTGTTTCAGCAAGACCCTATCTGCAGGAAATGTCATACGCAAGAGGAAACGGCCAAGCATATCATTTACGAATGCGAGGCCCTTGCCCTCCCTAGATTAACTTCTTTAGGCATCATCCATACATCATATTTACACCTAGACTCCATTAAAGGGTTATATCGGACTTTATTAATAAAGTGGGTGACCCGAGCAATTGGAACTAGGAAACATTGGGTTTGGAGTTAATAGTATAAAATGCTGATAAAAGCAGAGGTGCCCAATGACATACAAACCCAACTCTAAGAAGAAGAAGAAGATGCTTCTCATTTTATAAATTTTAGCAATATTTTCCAACTCTTTCTTTCGATAAGAGCTTCCATTGTAGAACATTTAATTTTTCTTTACGAATTAATTTTTTGAGAAGTCATCAATGTTCTCATGAATATAACTAATTAATTTAAAACTTCAAAAAAGGCAAGACTTAGATTAAAAGCATCGTTGCTGCATTTCTGACACCAATTTTATTAATTTGCATCTTAATAATCTTCGTTTTTCATGAGAAAAAATAATCAATTTAACGTCGACTTAAAAAACTCACTTTAAAGTGATTGAAGTCAAGAGGTTTGAAGTGTTAACTGAATTTGTATTTATGTGAGAGCAAGAGACAGTGACAAAGAAGGAAAAAAGAACTTAAATAGACGACCCCTCACCTTCAAGGACATTGGTCACCTGTTCTTCAAAATTGTCGAACTCAAATGGGGTGAGGAACCCGAGCGACCCCAAATGAAAAGCCATGACTGGAGGAACGCTTTGCTGAAATAAGTACACAAAATGTAAACATTCATATTTTATAAATTACTATTCACACACAGAAACACAGAGGAAAAATAGAAAAAAAAAAAGATGCTAGAGTTACATTAAGCAATTCCCTGTGTGAAAATAACTATTTTTTTAAATTTGCATTCATTATCAAGAGCTATTACGAACATTTACCCAAATCAAGACTTGATTTGGGTAAATGTTCGTAATCATAAAATTAGTAATTATTAATTTTATTTTTGAATCTTAATGTACATCATTAGTAATATACTTATCAACGTAATTGATATTATGCTAACGTCTAATCTTAACTGCTATATAAAACTTTACATAGTTATTCTTTATATTTATTTTTATATAAAATTGCTCTGCGATTGATATAAGATGTGATTAATAAAAAATGGACGATAAGTGGTTCTGCATAGAGAAATACTTATATACTCAAAGGATAATATATAATGACTCAAATAATACATACATTTTTTTTTATTACATTAAGATATTATGTGATGCACGATAAATATTATAATTTAATTTTTTTTCAGTTAGAAAAATCCCTTCTGATTTTCAAATGAATTATCAAATCCTCTCCTCATTCTCTTGAACAGCGATACAATTTCAGATTTGACAAGGCAACCGCGTTCCTTTTTTTTAAAGCGCATTTCAAGATTTCAGAAATCTAATATATTTAATAATAGATAGTAATTAGTATTCAGATCTTAATCTAACGATAGGTATGAAATTTTGTTACGGGTGATATAATGTAGAAAAAGAAAAAAAAAATAGTTTTCTTCTCCACAAATACAATGACTTTAGTTTCGAGATTTTACGCAGGTTAAAAGATTATACACTTTCTATGACACAGATTAGAAAGCTACATATAATACAGTACTTACAGTACTTTCAAAACTGGTGATCCAGGCATGTGACAGTGTCCCGTTATAATTGCAATAAATCACTGCTTAGATGGGGCCGATATTTATACATCTTCAGTATAGGCCATTGAAGTTTCTAAAATTTTCTCATAGTAACCTTATGGGTAACTTGGCTCTATCGACTTAAAACTTCGAAACAGTTGACTTATGTTTAAAAGCTATAAATGTTACTAAGTGGATAAAAATATCGCCAAATATCACTAAGTTACCAAAAATATTGCCATTTATGACCAAGTTACCAAAAATATCGCCAAATGTCAACAATTAATTTTGTTGTTAGACTTATTTCTTTAACCACTAGTTTCACAGAATAAGCATTTTTTTTGGTAAACAATATTTCTCAACTTAAGCGATAGTTACACACTAAAACACGTAATTAAACCGAAATATTAGATATTCATACAAATATTTATATTATTTATATTTTGGGATCGGTGTGTAAAATCAAGTACCCTTTCGTTTGGCAATGAATCTTGGCGAAAAATTTTTATTTCTGGTAACCCTATCTTACTTTAACTTTTGTGTGTAGCATCTTGTTAGTCACATCTTAGCGTAAAAAAAAAATCGCTAAAATATCAAGGGGTACTCGATTGTAAGCTATTAACGATATTTTTCCTAACAATAGTTTTCTAAATAAAATAAATCAGTCGTGAAGTTTCATTAGAACCCATCGCATTTTGAGTGAGTGAATAAAAGGGAATTATAAGAACCACTAATAAATACAAACGTCATATACTATCAAATAAGAACAAGGTACCAAAATTGATTATGATGCATTTAGTATTAGGAGTTTCTGTCTAGTTTACAAGGTCTAAAATCTTATAAAGGCCCATTAAGTATTCAAAAATATGCTAGATTTTTGAATACTTTATTTTTGAATACATAAGATACGATTTATTCTTTTTGATTAAATTACTATGATAAAGGTTTTAATTCTTCTATGATAGAGAGTTTTCAAATCTTCGTGTTGCCGAGCGGAGGCAGTGTTTGAAGTACGTACCTTTACAAATACCTTAGATAGAATAACTTTTATATATATATGAAGAGTAATATTATGAACAACAACACGTTTGTTACCATCAAAGCATCATATACATCGCATCAAAACCAATCTAATAATTTCCAGGAGTCACAATATTTTTCTGTAAAAGTTGATCACCACTGATGAGTTAAAATTTCATTTTGCGTTTTAGAAAAGATTGTGGTACTGTATACCATGACAATTGTCTCTCTCGTCATGTTCCACGACAACCATTTCCCTGTTCCAAGTGAACATAAGAAACCTTCTTTAAAACACTAACGACACAAAATTCTAGGGTTGAAATTTTTGACTGGGCAAATTATGCCGTTGTCTAGGATCTCAATGTTAAGAAGTCACTGTAAGCGCAAAGATGAAACTTACTCTTTTTTAATGAAATCAACAAGGTGAGGGTCTCAACTTTTTATGCAACCCAGCGGCTACGCCCAAAAAGAACTTAGAACTTTATTCATAATAAGTTAAAGTAATTTAAAATAAAATATTTTTTATGTATTTGTGGTAATATGCTAGATATCTACCGCGACTACATTCTCATACTAATCATTGTTACCAATCTAATAATTACAATAAATTTTAAACACACATTTTCCTACGGTATCGTATATATATAAACGTGTAAAGTTTCTCTATCTCCTTTAGCTTTTTAGAATGACACACAATCCTAAATTCCACGAAAGGATTATTTCTTTTGTTTTATTGTGCTACACCCACTTGGCTGTTCTTACGGGTAATGAGTGAACTTCTCAGAACACAAAAAAACGAACGAAGAGAATACACATATTTACCTGAAAAAGGGATGATGCATACAAGAGAGTGCCATCTCCACCTAAACACACAATGAAGTCGATCTTATCCGTCAGGTCATCCTTTCCTGAAAAAGATAAAAAAGTTACGAAATCCATGTACAAACACTTTATTTTTAGAGATAATTTATTATGGACGAAACCTATCTAGCGATTTGGCAATATTTAAAATGATAGGTTTTGCTACTTGAACCAACGCTTTCAATCATTTTGAGTTCACTGTATGATTAAGTTTTTCTTTTTATTGGAGTCAAAGAGCACTGGTAGGAAGTGCTCTTCAAAGTGAAAGGTCCAGGGTTTGATCCCAGCTATAGTTGAACAATAGAAGATGAATGTTGTGCTGGCTAGTCTGTCGGGGAGGGTTCTTAGGAGTTTTCTCGGTATGATCTCTTGCATCAAATGAATATTGCGCATTATCTACGGAAAGTCCTTTTGGAAGGGATTTTAAAGAGGTAGCTATTAAAATGCCTTAGGTGGTTAGGCTAAACACTATGCGATGTCAAAGGTTTCTTTGGGTTCACTGTAGAAACGGGTTTGGAGATACATCTTAGCGATAAAATTCAATTTCAGGAAACCAGGAGTTTCTAGACAATTTTCTTCTTCTTTAGCTAGTTAAGCCAAAACTCAACTTACCTATAATACATATTGTTACGAAAAAATGTAAATAATGTAAGTATTTGTATGACTGTCTCATATTTCTGTTCATTTTGTGAAATTAATGTTTAAACAATGCTTATAATGAGAAAATAGTGGATTTCAGAGCTAAGAAGTAAGTGCGTAAAATCTGAATCATCTTGGCGACATTTGGCGATATATTTTGGTGGCTTATAGACATATAATGACAAAATATTAGCCAATATTCTCGAATTTTTAAGTTGATAGGACCAATGGAAGCCGAGTTATCATTGATTTATCACAGGAATAGGGTTATATATATATATATATATATATATATATATATATATATATATATATATATATATATATATATATATACATAAGGGTTAGCAATGAATCCTTCACAGTAGGTAGAAATGACCTCCAAACCATCTTCTGGTGAAAGTCAGGAAGCTATCGCTAGCATGACTGACTCTCTGACCAGATGGGACTGTTTCAGCAAGACCCTATCTGCAGGAAATGTAATGTCATACGCAAGAGGAAACGACAAAGCATATCATTTACGAATGCGAGGCTCTAGCCCTCCCTAGATTAACTTCTCTAGGCATCATCCATACTAGAGAGTTACACCTAGACTCCATTAAAGGGTTATCGGACTTTATTAATAAAGTGGGTGACCCGAGCAACTGGAACTAGCAAACATTGGGTTTGGAGTTATATAAAAGAGAGAGAGAGAGTCAGAAAAAATTCTTTCATATATTTTGATAGTAAAAATCAAAATCTCTGAAGCAATACCATGAATTATAGGATCAAAACTATTAAAAATAATAAAACAAAATTAGGCATAACAATTAAATCAGTAGTACTGATTGGTATGATCTCCCTGTAAAACGAATAGTTATTACTAATTAATGGATTATTTACTTAATGTCAATGATTGATATTAGTTTAACTGATAATGTTACTCTCACTGAAGATAAAATCGCTGAACATTTTGCAAAGATTTTTCGATCTCACATTCGTAAGGCAGGAAACTAGAAAAAATTAGAAACAATAATTGTGACAGATATGCTAAATATAACAGATATTTCTCGAAGCTTAATAGTGGCTAGATTCGAATCTAGGACATCCTACTCCAAAGAGTCTGATCCTATTTCTGTACAGAGATATATTTGTTAGAGAAATGAAAAATTTAAATAAAAATCATTATCAAAATTAGCTAAATTAAATTGACAGGAGTTATGTACCACTAGATCAAACGCGCCAATTTATAAAGTTTGATATTTTTACCAGTATTCATACACATATTTTAAAAATATGATGATATAACCAACAAAAATTAAATGAGGCTAATTATACCTTACTACATCTCTCAAGTATTATTTATTGTTTAATGTATTCTTATGTGCTTCCAGCTTCTTATATGTGTCGGTCTAAACGCTGAACACAGATAACCACATTCTTATTTTGAACCACAATCAGTTGACGTCATCACTTAGGTTTGCAACGGTTTTATAAACTTTGAATCATACCACAGGATAACCTTCAAAATTCATGAAAGTTTAACGTGGATACTTCTTCTCAGCACGAATGGTATTTAGTAAGATATGGTATATAGTACTGAGAAGGACAAAGAAACTATTTCCATTTTTGAAAGAAAAGCTTTAAGAAGCATATTTGGTGGAATAAAGTGTGAGAATACATGGCGAAGAAGAACTAATTCTGAACTCTATAAACTATATAAAGAACCAGATATTGTTAAATTTATCTCAATACAGAGATTAAAATGACCAGGACATTTGAGCCGGATGAACGACAACTGGATGACAAAAAAAATTTTTTTCTTGGCTCACCACATTGGCACCAGAAAAAGAGGACGACCGAAACTCCGATGGCGTGACTGCCTTGAAAACGACCTAAAAACACTAAAAGTGAAAAACTGGATGACCTTGTCCAAAAATAGGGGGTCCTGGTATGCACTTCTGAAAAAGCAAAGGCCCTCCCTGGGCTGTCAGGCCACTGAAGAAGAAGATGGTATATAGTTCCTTACTTCCTTCAGAAATGGCAGAATGGTTCGCACTGATTATTATCATCAAGCAACTCTAGCTAAAAAGGTTATGGGTTTTGTGCTCCTAATTTCTATAAAACTCAGACAAACCAATCTTCTTTAATCAAATAACAAATTTATTAACAAGAAGTAATTATCTACAAAATAATGAAAGGACAAGAGTCTTTTTCCTAGAGCTCTTATCCCTACAAAGATTACTTTTTATCGATTTCCCTTTTTTAACCATGAAGTGATTGTTTCTTTCGTTCCAGTTGAGGTCATGGCTACATCACTTTATTACAACTCTCATTGGCTTAAAATATCGATGACATCAAATAAGGTTTCATCTGCATCACACATAATTAATTAGGTTAATCTGTGGTTTGGGTACCCCTTTCTTCCTAATTAGACGATTGACGCTCCACGAGTGGCTATTTCCTCCTAAATGCACTCTTTGTGGAGCATGCTCATTAACAACTCTTTTGTTTCAGTTTTCCTATTGGACCATAATTATTTTGATTTTGAAATAACCGTAGAATTTAAAATTTGATGCACGACATTTTATTACCGTTGAATTTGCCCTGGAGGTAGTACGTGAGTTATTTATTTGTTTCTGCGTATTTTTATTTATTAATTTTAAAAAATATGATAATTTTTCTCTATATTGTAGTGTATTTTTTGTCATACAATTCGTAAAAAAACCATTGTTTTTGTTTTCGTTGCCATACCAACTGTGAAATTCGTTAAAAACACGGATTTCGGTTCGTCGACATAGAAATGACGTTTTTACGTCTTTCAGAGCATTCAAATCCGCGAGACAACACGCGAAAACGCGCCAGTTGGCGACTTTTTGAAAATGCGCCAAGCAGGGGACACAAAGCACATTTTCATCATTAATTATTGTATTGAGAAGATGTCGTGAATCCGATTTATCGACACTTTTCTGTTCATCTTCAAATCACACTTTTCGACCGGCAGCAAACAAGGTGAAGTTCATCATCAAATATCTGTGTTGCGCACGAGCATACTCCATGAGCGGTAAGTTTTTCTGTTCGGGAGTGGCAACAGATGAAAAAGATAGAACGTTGGTAACGGTTGTGTTTTGAAAATTATGAATGTCGAAAGAGATAAGTGTTTTAATCTTTGTGCTTTGCTTTTTGATTTAAATAAACGTAGTTAATGTTTCCTTCAATGTTTTCATCTATAAACAAAACTTGCTCACATTCATTTTTACAGTAAATCCAAATAGGAATTACGACAATCTGAGAATACTGTCGTAGTTCATTTTGTTAATTAAGCGATTTTTTACATAAGGACCAAAACATCGATTTGAGGAACCGTTTTTTGTTGATTCAAGCTATTAACAAGTTGACAATGGAACACAAGAAAAAGCAAAATGAAAAAACAAGACAAAATATCCACTTCATAGTTAATTTAAATCGCAAGGGCGATTTAAATTTTTAAAAATCTCATTTATATACTAGTATTCTAAATTAATAATTGCAATATTTGCAAAGAATCTATTTAAAATCTTAAGACCAATGCCTTGCTTAACCCAACATCAAATTTTAAAATTTTCTTTCGCTTTAACCCTAATAATTATGGCAACCCTTAGGCGCCATATCTCTACCTACTTTTAAAATTAACATAAGAAAAGAGAAAAACTACAAAAATACATAAACAAAGCCCTTTAGTTGAACAGCTCTTGGAACTAATTTTGAAACTTCAGCAAAGCTGCTTATAGGAGTTTGGGATCTACTTTAAGTTTTTCTCAAACTTGCTGATGTGTGAAAAATAGACCGCCAAGTAACATACCAAACCATTACGACATCTTAGCCTTTACAATCATTAGAGTCTAAAATATTCGTGTCCACTGTTTTGTTCCGCGTCTTTTAGTGGAACACATTATTTTAGTGCTTATTCAAATGAAGCACAAACAACGGTCATTTACTTTTAAAAAAGGTACATTAACAGATGTAAAATAAATTTTTTCAAAAAGACTTTAGGTGTGCCATACCTTCTCTGAAAGTGCAGAGTTTATCTTTGATGGATGTGTAGGAGTTGTTGATGAGGAGGTATTCTTCGTCCAGGACTGAGGCTTCGACAAAGACAAGCATGTGTTTTTCCTGTAATAATAACTTAAAATAAATTACTGCCTTATTTTATTAAAAAAAAGTAAATGTATCAATTAAATTATTGTACAACGAATACGTATTAACGAATATAAAAGCGAAATATGATTTTATAATTATATCAGCGCACAGGATTTTTACATTTCTTTTTACAGGATTTTTACATTTCTTTTAAATGATTTTGAGACAATTAAGTTAGTTAGGTTGATGCAATTTAACATAAACGGAAACAACTAAGAATTACAACCAAAGCCTGATGCTATCCATTAAAACCATTCTATGCATGTATCATTAGCTATCATTACACTATAAGGATGGTAAATGATTACTATTTTATACTTCAGATGAACAGCTTTTGGATTTTATCTAATATTAGAGAAATCAATATATTCCTTTAAACATATATAAAACAATAACGAACACCAGTACTACAATTTGTAGCCTCTGTAACAAAATTAATTCAACGTTGTTTAAAAAAAAAATTGCATCCTATGGCCTCTAATGAAAATAGTTAATCATCAAAGGCAAAATGTGTTTGATAAGACAAACAATAAAAATAATTGGAGTCAAATTTTGTGAGGTCCAGTCAAATTAGATAACCAATGAAAAATATTGATTTCACATTTCGTGATATTTGACAGAAGCCGTTCTAGAGGCAATTGATCGATCACACATGACAAACAGTAAAGAATATTAATGCTAAGTTTTGTGGTTCATGACGACAGCAGTTTGTCGGCAAAGGCAGGCTGTAAAAAGGAAAATAATCAAAAACAAATAATAAAGAATGTTAAATATCATACTTTGTGCACCTAATGGACACAGTTTAATGTCAATTTTAAAATCTTGGACCAGAGGAGACGCAATAAGAATTAATTTCAAATTTTGTAAAATGCAACGGAATCGTTCGATTACAAAAGGCAATATGGTCCTTCAAACCTGACAACCAATGGAGAACATTTACTTCACGCCTTCTGTCGGAATCAATGTATCGCCAAAAATGAAACGCTTAATCAGATAAGACAAAGCATAGGAAATATTAGTACATATTTCAAGGCATCTGATCGAATAAACTCACCTTAAAGGATAATATGCTGTTATCAGAGAAGATCAACATAAAAGAATATTAGTAGGGCATTTTATAATCTCTGTCATTGCAAAATTTTAGTCTTCAATCAAACAGTAATGAAAATTAGTGGCAAAATTTGATATGGTCCATGCGATTTCACAACCAGTTCATCGCTGATAGACAATATACTGAGACTTGACAACGAATGAAGAACATTGCTTCCTTTTCATAGATTCTCTCAATGGAAGTAGTTACACGTAAATGCTCTCAATCAAACCAATTTTTTATTTTATGTTACTAGATGGAATAAACTCTTTCCAAAAGGTAATACGCTCCATCTGGTCAGGCAAATTATATAAAGAATATGAATTTCACATTTTTCATGATCCAAAATAGAATCGCCAAAAATTATGTTCACCTTCGACAACACAAAGATCGAAATAAATTAATCATACAATTTGTGAAATTTGACTTAATTAGTTTACTACAGAAAGCTATAATGATCCATCAGAATAGATGAACCTTAAAGAATGTTAGTGGCCACTTCATGGAATTCGATGGAAGACAGCTCAGCGCAAAAAGAAATATGCCTTATCAGATCAGAAGAACAATAACGAATTAGTTATTTGACATTTCTCAAATCATTTCTGATCACTGTGAAGCAATTACATAGGGACTACTTCAAAACAGATTCAATTACGAACTGGTAATTTTATAGCACTCTTAAAATAAGCCAAATTATTTACTAATCAAGGGCAGTATTCGCAGTTAATGTATATGTGCATTGAATTCATAATGATATAATAATAATACATGGATTAGTGTTTTCACCAAGCATTTGAAATTCATGTGCGAAAACATCCCTTATTGTTCTTTAAATTTAAGTGCTCAAATTTTTTATAATGCCTGCAGCGTGTGCTCGCAGTGGATAATAGTAATGTAATGTTCAAAGTGCAAAAGAAGACGCTTACGTAAACAAGCCATTTGACAAGGTCGATGAACGGCTGGATGACCGAGATATCGTGCACTTTCTTGATGACCAGAACTGTCAGCGGCGGCTTGTTCCACGTCAGGCGCTGACTGGCGGGATCCTGTATAGTCCTGCAACAAACAAACACTTGTCACCAATCAGGTACTCGTATGTGGTCACGTGATAGCCCATGGCGTACTACAGCTGAGCCCAAAGGAATCAGCTTCGATTTTCACGGTTATTCTAATGAAGTTTTTCACCCTGAGGCTTATTTACATAAAATTCTCAATGTATAAATCATTGAATTACAAAATGAATTAAAACGAATAATGTACTAAAACTAATAAGAATTATAAGAAATTACGTCGAAAATTCCCAACTATATTGTCTAAACGTCAGAAACAAAACATGTATTCTTATTCTTAAGAATGAATCAAAATTGAATATTGCTTACATTACTCAAGCAATATCAAGTTAAGTGTACAAAAAATAAATTTTATACTGAAAGTAATTTTTATATTTCAATTATATAAATGTTATATAATGCCATTTATTTCTTAGTGGAAATATAAATATAATTTATGCTAATGGAATAATCATTAATTTAAAACTTTGAATGAAAAACAAAACAAAGTTGATACAAAAAAGCAAGGAAACCAAATACATCAGCATGCAAAACAATTTTTATAATGTTAAAAAAATTTGCTTTTTTTATTATAAAAAAATACCTTATTTATATAAGGAAAGACTAAACACTACCAAAAATTTTTTGTTCTAGAGTTAGCACAACAAAGCTTAATATATTTTAAAAAAATAGTGTATATACATTAAAAAAAAAAAGGAGATAAGCGCATAACTAAAAATGCTCTTTTCGTCTATTTCCTGACTCTATATCCAGCCAATTCAAAAATTTTCTTCGTCAGTGGAAAAAAAAGCACAATTTTAGAAGAAAAACACAATTAAAACTGAAGTTTAAAAAGAGAAAATTGCAGAACGCTGTTTTTAGTTACAGACTGCACTAACGATTGCAACGCGAGTTAAGTTGCCGCAGAATAAGAAGCTGGAAAATTAATCCACAAATTTTTCCATGTGCCCCACAAGCAGGAAAAATAAAATCTTCCCAAAGGGCTGCGGTAGATGGGTTGCCATAAAAATCCGGAAATCTCTTTCCGGATAAAAATCTCTTTTCGTCCTGAATCTAGAGCAATTTTCGGAAATAGCTCCTCCCGATAAAAAGTAACTTTCTTTTAACCTTTTAGCAAGATAGATAAAAGAATTGTACATATACGTTATTTAAAGAGATTTTAGGAGATTTGAGGAAAAACTATCTGAAAAGAAACATTGGTAAAATCTAAGATATTCATGTGGGGATTTCATGAAAATTTGCCTATAGTTCATACATTTTATAGACTGTCTTAAGTGATCTCAAATTTAGGATTGGACAAACATCCGCATGGTCGATACGAAGGCCAATATTAAATATAGAAAACAACATGAAAGGTGGATATTTATCCTTAATAATATTGCTGTGAATAAATAGATTATCATGGTAACTATACACAATTTTCTTCTTCTCTAGCTGGCTAGGCCAAAACTTAACTTATCTATTAAACATATTGTTACGAAAAAATGTAAATAGTGTAAATATTTATATGACTCTCTCATATTTCTGTTTAAATTGTGAAATTAATGTTTAAACAATGTTTATAATCAAAAAATAGCGGATTTCAGAGCTAAGAAATAAGTGTGTAAAATCTGAGTCACCTTGGCGACATTTGGCGTTATTTTTTGGCGGCTTAATGACATTTAATATGGCAAAATATAACTTAACATTCTCGAATTTTTAAGTTTATATGACTAATAAAAGCCGAGTTACCATCGACTTACCATAGGAATGAGGTTTGAAGTATAATTGGATACCCCTTGTGTGGTTTGGCTTAAAATTTAGCGTAAAATTAGATTTTAATTTTATCCACAAATTTTACGATAAAATTAAAACTATGTTTTATCGCAATTAAATACTGGTAATCCTATCTTTGTATAGCTTTTGTGTATCGGCCATCTTGTTAGTCATATTTTGGCTCCTATCTTGGAGTCAAAAAAATCGCCGAAGAATCAAAGGGACCCAATTGTAAACCTAGGAATGTTCTAGAAGCTTCCAGGATCTATATCGAAGAGGTGTACATATCAATCTTATCCAAGCAGGAAGTTAGTTGAAAGTGAAGCAAGGAATCAGATGATTGAGCTATCAACTCTGAAAATTACAGAGTTTAGCTTTTGCATTAAAGAAACTCTTCAACAACATCTACATAGAGTTGGGCTGGCTTCCTCTGCTTCCCTTGTGTGACCTTGTGTTCCTCTTCTTCCCTTGTGTTCCTCTGCTTCCCTTGTGTGAAACTATATTGAGTTCTTCCTCCCTTGTGTGACCGTGGCTCTATAGGATGGACGTCATCTCTGGGAGTGTTCTGGTCTGAAAGACATAGACATTGGAAATATTTCCCCTTCAGTTCTCTTCGCATCTTAACTGGTCAGCAAGACAGCGCATGGCCGATTGGACAAGGCTGGACGTTGGACAAAAAAAATTATTAAAGAAACTATATAGAGTTTTTTTTTAGTTAGTGTAAAAGCTTCAAAAGCTGAAGTAATTTTAGTCATTGTGACTAAGATAATTATGAATAAAATTTTTGTTTAGATGAAAACTAATTTTCTTTATTTCTGGATAATCACATCCTCTTTTCTACGAAGAGAATCGTAACAATATTGACATCTAATATGAAACATTCATTAGTTATTCTATGGAAAATGTATTTGAGTGATAGCTTTGCAATTGACAGAGCTGAAATTAAAATTCTCAGCTTTATAATACAAAAAATTATAAAATACGTCAAAAATCACTTGAAAAAAGAATGATTAGAATATGTAAGTGAATTCAGCTCATTATGAACGATGCAAGAGGGACAAACGACACCTGAAGAACTGCATAAAAGAAAAGTTGTGCCATAGATTTCGCATACGGGAATCGGTTTGTAAAGTCGGAATTTTCTCAGAATATCATGGAACAAGAAATGTTTATCAGAAAGAGATAGAATTCGGTCAAGGCAGGATAATTGATTATTAAGAATGTGGATAATCGTTCTGCAATATTCTTATCACTATTGATTGAAATCCAAACAATGTCAAAGGAATAAAGAGCGGATAGTTGCTGAAGATCATACTGAAAGGTACGCAAGATCTCTGTCTTATACCTAAAGCTAGAGAGAAAAGACATATTGTGAAATCAACCTTGCAAAATCGTATATCACAGACCATTATTCTGGAGATGGGCTTGTTTTCAACGATCCAACAGTTCGAAGATTTTTTGGTTACTGAAAACAAAACTAGAAAGTTGAAATTTGACCAGAAATGTCTGTCAACACAGTGATCCTTATTTAAGTTTCTCTTGATATTGCTGCATGAGAACATCAATCTCGATGCCCTCAACTATACATATAGACACAGGAATGGCACAATGTGGTCTTTCGAGTATGATCCTGGTTCTGCATGCGTCATTCTGAAGATCGCATACATGCCTAGAGGCTCCGGGAAGAACGCTCATCGTTTGATTGACATCAGTCTCGTCACAGAGGCGTTTCACCAAGTATGATGGCATGGGCACCACAATATTGTAATAGTTGGATACACTTAGATTGCTGGTTTGGATACATGGTAATTTAAAGGCACATATGCTGTATAATCCAGCATGCCAAATTCTGAATTTTTTTGGCAACGAAAAAATGTTGCCAAGATGATGTAGTGTGACGTCTCGCGATGACGTAAATACTAGGGTTGCCAAAATAGAATATTCTACATAATTCTTATAGGTCTCCATCACAATGACGTAACAAAAATCAGGTTGCCAGATAAGCAAGAAAACCTGCCAAAAAATAAACCAATCTCATAATTTGACTGGCTGGATTACACGGTATCTGTGCCAATTTAAATGATGAATGATACATTTATACCATCTGGCCACTGATTGTGTCATATGGGCAAGGTGTGAGAAACGCCATCTTTTCGCAAGAAAATGGAAGAGTAAATGTTGCAGTTCGTGTTCCGCGATACAGAGAACATTTTATTGTTGTCCTACTCTATCACCAATTGGAAATCTTCTATTCATGGGTTACTGAGAGACTGGCCCACCACCTTCTCTAGAAACTATGGTTGATGAGGTTTGACTTAGACTTAAAGCACCATAGAATGAAAATTGCCCATTTTTACTATCTCAAACAAATTTAATCTCATCTCTAATCGGGCCAAGCCATTTTAGATACCAAGTCATTTTAATTATTGTTAATCTTTAAATGTTACTCGTTATTTCGCATTTATGTAATACACCAAACTGAGGACAAATTTAATAATTTTATTTTTAAGCCATCCATAAATCATATTGCTTATATACAACAATAGTAGTATATGCGTATATAAGTGTATTATATATATGGAGCTAGCTAAGTATTTCATGATGTATTTTATGTCTTCAGACTTTCATCCCTTCAGTGGGTCGATAAACTGAGTACCAAGCATGCTTGGGAACTAAACACTGGGGGTCTTACGTTAGGCTGACCACCTAACTGGGACATATGCTTCGCACCCCAGGGCCCACGGTCATGAAAACAGTTATGGGCACTGTAGGCCTTGGCCCACATGGGCTGTCGTGCCATGGAGTTTAGTTTATTTTTTATTTTATGTTTAGTCTTTAATTTCAATAAATTAAAATTTATCCCAAAATTTAAAAATTTATTTATTGATGAGAATTTTTATAAAATCTTCCTGAATTTATATATATAAAGGCTCTTAATTTTAATTACATTAGTTGATAATTAATATTTTTTCTCACACTGAATTTAAATAAAATTTAAAAATAAATTCTTAAACTTAAATCCAAGAGATTTTCTTACCCTTTATTTAAAATAATAAAATATCTAATATATTCTTTAAAAAAGAATTTTTTTTCTAAGGATGAACTGAGAAGTTTCGATGTTGCTTTGCTTTATAAATAATCAATCTATGAAAAAAAATTTTTAATTTGATAAATTCTCTATTTGGTTATGAACAAGAAAAACAAATAGTGTTTTAATATCGTATCAATAATTAAGTAACAAGATGCAATCCATGATTCTTTTTTTCTCTTTATACGTTAAACAAGGAAATATTAGTGATATCCTTTAATGAATAATTAATATATGGAAAAAAGTTATTCAATTAAAAAATTTTTTAAATTTAAAACAAAGAGAAAAAAAGTTCATACTTTCCGTACCATTTTGCAATAAACAATTAATCTATAAAACCTTAATTTAATGCATATTTCTTTTCTAAGAATAAATGGAGGAATTATTAGGTGTTATTCGGTTTAATAAGTAATTGGCCTTCAAAAGAAAGATTTAATTTGATAATTATTTCTTCTTTATTATAAAGAAAAAGTATTAAGCATTATAACGCCTAGTATAATTAATATATAAAAAAAAGCATACAACTTAATATATTTTCCTTTTTTATTTTTGAGTGGAGAAATATTTTTGTTACATAATTCCTAAATAATTATCAGTAATTTTTAAAGTTAGTTAGAAAGTATGAAAATAGGGAGATATTCTTTATAAGTGGCTTGTCAAATTATATAAAATTCAAACGTAACGATAATCTCCTTATAAAAATTAACCTGAGGCACAACAGCCCATGTGGGCCAAGGCCTACAGTTCCCATATCAGTTTTCCTGACCGAGAGCGCTGGGGTGAAAACCATATGTCCCGGCTAGGTGGCCAGCCTAACGTGAAACACCCAGTGTTTTGTTTTCATATATATATATATATATATATATATATATATATATATATATATATATATATATATATATATATATATATATATATATATATATATATATATATATATATATATATCCTCATCTTTCTATTTTTATATCATGAAGATTTTTCAAGTAATTTTAAATTTTTATATTTAACAATCACTTTTCAATAATAAACTACCAAATTAATTTATAATATTTCCATTGTTATTTAAAAAAAAAACATTTGCTGAGTATGAATGTGTCAAAATATTGTCAGCAGAAAATACATAATCAACAAGTTAAATAGTTTTTTTCCTAATGCCCGGCTACCCTTAGGATATACAAATTCAGTGCTATAATGGGCGATGTGATGGCGTCTCATAGAGTGGTGCACCTAATGGGCGTGCCATCTTCGCCCAGAAGGGATAAAGGAAGACAAACACAGAGAGGGCCGCCCAACTTGTCTACTGGTAGCGTGCCTGACTGCGGATAGGGAGGTCCTGGGTTGGAATCCCGGCTCGGGCATGGATGTACTTTCTCTCTCTCTATCTATTCTGTCTTTGTCCTTTCCTTGTATGAATGGGATGGAATGGTTGCCTATCCTATAAACGGGTACATATGGCATGTGTGTACTGAAGAAGTCGGACTCCACACCAAAAGATAGTTTAGTTGGAAAAGTGGAGCAGCACACACCATAATACCAGCCTAGCTACACACGAAAATAAACAACACAGAGAGGGAAAGGAACATCCATGCTCGAACTAGGATTCGAACCCGGGACCTACTGCTTCGAAGTTAGGGATGCTAACCTCATCGCCATCGGTCGGCAATAATTAAGAAGTTATAAAAGAAAATATTTTTTGTGTGGTAATGAATTTTTCTTCATCAGACATAAGTAATGAGTGTCATTAAGTTATGTAACATCATCAAACAACTTACATTACCATGGCTGAGTTCTTCATGATGCGACCACACGGTCCGAACTGGCAGATGGGGCTGGGAGCATTTAAGGACCTCGTGCGCCTAGGAGAAAAAGTGCACTTTTATAGTACCAGTAATCATAATATTGACTTGCATACTTAAATATAAATATGATTCACAATTATCTTCACACATTTTCTCGAATTAAAAGTCGAAAAACATTTTATACATTCCCAATCATTTACCAGATTTATAAGGGAAACAAATTTTCCCATTTACGTGTATTTTTATATAAATTAGAAACTTTATAATTAAGAATTAAAGGAATTTAATATTAGAAATTATAATACTATTAGAAATATGTACTTGTATACTTAAATATATAAAAATATGATTCACAATTTTTTATACATTTTCTCGAATTAAAAGACGAAAAACATTGTATACATTCCAAATCATTTACAAGATTTATAAAGGTAACAAATTTTCACATTTGTATTTTTGTAGAATTAAAAGCTCTATAACTATGAATTAAAGGAATTTAATACCAGAAATTATAATACATAACTTGCATACTTAAATATAAATATGATTCACAATTATCTTCACATTTTCTCGAATTAAATGGCGAAAAACATTTTATACATTACAACCATTTACAAGATTTATAAGGGAAACAAATTTTCACATTTGCGTGTATTTTTGTATAAATTAGAAACTTTAAGACAATAAATTATAATTAAAAGAATTTAATACCAGAAATTATAATACATATAACTTGCATACTTAAATATAAATATGATTCGCAATTAACTTTACATATTTTCTCGAATTAAAAGATGAAAAACATTTTATACATTCCAATCACTTACAAGATTTATAAAGGAAACAAATTTTCACATTTGCGTGTATTTCTATATATGAATTAAAATATCTTATATAATTTTAAGAAAATGTTAAATAAAAAAAAGATTTAATGTAACACACAGAAGATCTATTTTAAGAGGCATCATTATAGTCAGGAATATAAGTGTTGGCTTTATAAACTTTCAAATTTTTCAATTACAACATTAAAGGAATTATTAAAGCTCTGTTAAGCAGAAATTAAATAGTTATAATAATATTCTGAGAGTAAATTAACTTTTGGGGATGAGGAGAGTTGCAATTCAGAAAATTTTGGTAATTATAGTATTTACAATTTGATTTTATAATCCGGTAAAGTTAAAAACAAGTGGAGCAAATATTTTTGAATTTACTTTCTATGATCTAAGAAAAGTGAAAATATTGAAATTATGCAAGATATTTTATACTATTACGAGTGTATTCTCATTATTTCGAAGCTTTAGTAATTTAATTTACTATTTACGGAATCTATTGCAAGAAACGAAAAAACATTATAACATCAAAAACAACAATGATGTTAATACAATGGAAAAAGAATACAAATAAATATTTAGTGAATGGAGGTAATTTGAAAATTACATTAATATTCTAAATATTAAAAAAAAGAAAGAATTGCTTCCTTGGCCTGCTTGTTCTCCCGATCTATCGCCAATTGAAAATGTGTGGTCCGTATCTGCACAGATGCCCCGTGATACACAATCCGCAACTATATCAGATCAACTTTGTCAATACGTGGGAGTGCTGTACCCCAAAGATGAGCTCTGGTGACTCAGAAGCCATATGCCGCCTCTTGCTAAAATCAGCAAAGAGAGGCATCATTTGCTGAGAATAGTGATTGGGAGGGTGACCACTTACTCTCTCTCACTGGGTTGCTGGAGCCGCTTCCCGTTAAGATCAGCAAAGTGAAGCATCATGGGCAGTGGTTGGGAGTGTGACCATGTACTTTCCCTCACTGGATTGCTAAGAGCTCCGTTGGTTGAACACGTGTCCACGTTAATATGTGACGTCCAAAGTCCTTCCGCTACTCAATTGTGGATGTGCAAAGAAAAGGTGCCAGCTCAAAGTCAACCTCGTCACCTGACTGTGGCTTGAAATGACGAGGCGCTTGGTGATGGACGACTATTCTAAATCTGTTAAGCTTAAGGAACAGTGAAGAGCTCGCCTGAACCATTATCTATGTAATCCAGATTCTAGGCCGAAGCGTATGGCAGCGGTTATAGTCAACAATGGTTGTTGTGGTTGTTTTTCATCACCCAAGCTTCACACAAGTGACTGTAATTTCATCATTTTATCTTTGCATAACGTATCATCTACCATCAATTCACGGGGCTTTGTTGTTACATTTTCAATGGTGACATTTCAGATTCATAACAATAGAAAACTAATTAAAAGAAAAAATAATAAGTAAATACGACCTTCAATTCATATTTATATTTGACGCTATGCAGAAAATGGACAGTCTAACTGACAAAAGTAAATGAAGGGTTTCCGCTCCTAAAAAAAGATCCACCCTGTATTGTATTCCGGTTGTATTTTTCATATTTGGTAGACCGTATTTATGTATCGCAAGCGAGAAAACCAAGAAAATTCTCGTGCAGTGATCATGGTAGACATCCATGCAGAAATTTGACTGAGTTAGAAATGTATGCAGGAAATAGAAATGTAACTCTCCTCTCCCATTTTTCAACATGGGTTGTTACGAACCTGGGATCTTTCAATTCAAAGAGTGAGTCCATGTCACAAACCTACAGTAATTTTTTAGATCTTATACAGAAAATAATCTCATATATATAAATATCCTAATCAAATTTCACAAAAACGTAGTTTAAACATTATAAAAAATAATTTCTGATATCCTTATATAAATACAAGCGAGGCTTGCAAGTTTGATACCTATTGGTACCAAAAATTGTCTATTAAAAGATTTTTTAGGTTAAATCTTTGTGATAGGTAATTTTTCTTGAAAGTTCCGAGAGGAGAGTACTAGTTCAACTACAGATTTGTCACTTGGTTATAGTTCAAAATTTTGAATTGGTTGACCTATGTGATAAAGTGGTTGTGACCAATCTGATAGCACGAAACTAACAAACACACACGTACTTGTATTTAACATTCTATGACAATAAACAAGTATTGATCAAGATATCTGAAATTAAATGAGACGACAACAAATAGCTTTCACGACGGATTTTTGTCATCTCTATTTTTGACTAATTCCTTTTGACAAATATTAAATTAATCATGCAGGAACACCACAAATGAGCACAAATGTGCGTTATCAGTACACCGCCAGAGAAATGTAATTGATATCAGGTGACACAGTGCAGGTATTGTTTACTTAACTGTTTATTGAACCGTATTTATCAATAACCTAACGTGACTAAGCATTTCATGTCATTTTTGTATGGCTTTAATCAGGAAAAGAGGTAAAAGAAGATAAGAAATGACGCAACTTTAAAGAGATTTATAAAAAATAAAAACATTTATTTAGGCATGTTATGTGATGTAAACGTGATATGCATTTTATTTTGGTCCGCATCAGTAGTTTACATTTTGGGTTAGGTTAGGTAATACATTTTTGAGTGCCTATATATATATATATATATATATATATATATATATATATATATATATATATATATATATATATATATATATATATATATATATATATATATATATATATATATATATATATATATATATATATATACCGGCCAAAATCATTAAACACAGACAACCTTCTGGTCATTTTAAATCACAGTCGAGGGTCAATATCCGAGTTGGTACCCTTCTCTTTAAGAAGTTTTCGGTAGAATCTAACTCATAACCTTCCGGAGACAAAAACAGCACCTTTCCTTACAAAACCATGACGATTTTTGATTGATTTCGTTAATTTTCATCAACTAAAACTTCAGATGGCACGGATTTAAATTTGTATGTTTCATTACACTCGTGTTGGGATGTTTGTTTTTGTAGGTTCGTAGCTACTAAATGACAGTCATTCATCACGTTTTTTACATTCCTATGAAATGGTGAGATCGTCATTTGAACTAACAACCTTCCCAGTTACATCTGAGAAACGTTAGACCCCATGGAATTTTAGCATACAAAGGCTGATGTGAAGATGACGGTTTTCTGGATGAATCTGGTGTCAAATTCGTTATTTTTTAAGTGAGGGAACGTCGCCTTTCTTCAACATGCCAACGTGCTCCAAGAATCAATTGTTTTCACTTGGAAAGTCCTCTACTTTTGATATACTAAGTCGATGATTTAGCAGAGGTTTTCAAAAATGCGAAGATTTAAAAGGAGTCAGAAGAGTAGGGATATGTAACAGAATTTAGTAGATTAGGTTTACAAAACGAAGGCACTCATAACTGTACTAGTTTTATACCATTTAAAGTCATAAGGACACACAACACATAATAAGCTGGTTTATCCACCCATATCTAATGACTATCATGCATTTTAAAAGGATATTCGAATCTATCTTAGTTGTTAACACATTTCTAGTTTGTGTAGTAAACAATATTTTATTTTCATGCCTATACTTTCGTGATAACACATACTTTTACGTCATGTTTATAAAAATATTTAAATGATGCCGCATAGTGGATGGACTTAAAGTTGTAAGAGTTTTTGGAGTATTCTCTGCATATTTGCATTCACAAAGGAGAATTATCCATAAGAAAAGGGCTTGATTTTCATTTAGAAAAGCTGCAATTCAACATAAAAGATATGCACGTAAAAAAAATCCATTTTCTTTTTCATAAATATTATGATTTATTATAGAGCCCGAATCCTTCAATTTCAAAAGCAACTGCCCTACCCCAAGGTTGTAATGAGCTTGATATTTCAAGCTTTTGCAGTTGAATTACAATTGAAACAAGAAGATGGATTATCCTATCCTATGGATCTCTATGGATTATTAGACAGTCTGCTTTGCAAAAGCAATGTCAGTCACAGCGGTGTCCTGGTAGGTTAGGACGTTTGATCTCGAGATCGGAAAGTAGTGAGTTAGAATCCCGACTCAATCACGAATTCACCGAGTTCGCTAATGGGGGCCTGAGCACATTAAATAATGTCGTGGTCTCAATGTCTTCCATGTGAAATGATATCTCTGGGAGTGGTACACTAAGCATTGGGGAAGGGATTTTCTGCTTTGTCCTTGCTACTAAACAACGAAGACGCCCTCTCAGCTGTTTCTATCTGACTAGTACAGCCCAACTCAGGACTAGGCATACAGAAACATACTAGTGCAAGAACAACAAAGCAATGTCCAAGAATAGAATAAATAAAAGGGCCTCCCGCTGGTTCATTGTTCAGTCACTGTTGAACACACTTTCCTGTTCAGCAACTGTTGAACAACAAATGTTGCGTTCATACTTTCTGTATACACATCTGTCAGGATGCATACTTTTGTGACCAAAGCTATTTTAAATTATGCTAATTTCTCCTTTGTATGTTATCTTTTGGGAGAACTTTTCATAGATAGTGAGCCGTATTCACATGTCGCAAAGGAGAAAACACTGAAAATTCTCAAACACGTATACCGATAGGTGCGAAGGAGGAAAGAAGAAACGTGACATCTATCTCATGATATTCAACATGGCTTTGCTGAAAATCTGAATATTTCGCTCTAGAGCTTTGTCTTTCCACTTGGCCCCGGTGAGCGAAGGTTCATGCTCGAGAATTTTCCAGACTGTTTTCCCTTTCAATACATGACTATTTTATATATGCAAACATACAAAACGTAAAATACAATGTGTATTGAACAAGCCTTATAACAACCTTCAGTTGTAACATTATCCTCTATTTGATATCAAAACATTAGATTATTGTTGAAATTAAAGCATCTTTTACAACTACCAATTTTTTACGCCATTTTTATTTCGCGTATTCCTAAAGTTCAATATATTTAGAATTGATTTGAGACTTTGAGAATCAACTTTTAGAATTGATTATAGAGTTTGGAGAAGCACGTTTAGAATTCATTCGAGACTTGGAAACATATTTAGACTTGATTCAAACTTTGATAAACAACATTTAGAATTGTATTAGACTCTAAGAAACAATACTTAAAATGATTCGAGGCCTATAAAGTATATTTTGAATTGTCTGGAGGCTTTCAGAATCATATTCACAGTTGATTCAAATCTTTGAGAACAGGCATTTCGAGTTGATTCGAGACTGCAAAACACTGATTTCAGAACAAAAATTCTGTCCCCAATTATTGAAGAAGAATAAAAATAAATAAATAAAAAGTGACGCTGTTGATATATTTTCCGCTCCAGGAAAAAAATAATCGGAATGAATAATCAGGGGGAAATAATCTGACCTTGAGACATATTTAAAAGAAACAGACTGTAACAGTTTAATAACTCTAAACATTTAAAAGTGTCACACACAGACACGAATATTTTACAATGTATCTCTAAAAATACAAATATTAGAAACATGCTAAAAAATTATTATCTGAAGCTAGAAAGTAACATATGAGACATAATTCATTACTATAAAAAATACCTAGTTATATTAAAAATTTCCCATTCTAAAAAAAAAAAGTAAAAAATGATTTCCTAAAAAAATTTAAATAATAACGATTGTCATACAGGTGTGAAAAAACTCAACATTATAAAATAATTAAGAAAAATTCTATCAAAATCTTCATAAAAGTATTAGTCAAAACAAAAATTGTCTCAATCAATCTACCATAACGTTTCTGATTTGAAATTAATAGTAGATGTGGAAAACATAATCCGGTATCAAAATACAATAAAATTAGTCATTTCGAGATTATTTTCAAAAATTGGATCTCTTGCAAAAATACTTCGGATTCTTGTTCCATAAAAATTGTTCTGGTTCACCGATTCCCGCTTTTTTTAACCATGCAATAAATCTAGAGGGTATGGATATTCGGATCTACACACATCAAGCGATGAGATCTGAATTTCATGCACAATTAACGGTAAAAGGATTACGTTTTAGAGTTTTGCCGATCTCTTATGAAATAAAAATACAATTCATAAAGATCGGATTTCTACTCGCGAAAAATGAACTTCATAGTAAATGGCGAAGAACTTGTTTTATATAACATGAACTAAAAATAGAATTTTGTTTTATTCTTTTACTTAAATATTACTAAAATTTGACAACATCTGAATAAAATAAATAGGAAATAATATTTTTTTTCATATGTGGAATGGTTTAACTATGTATATTAAAAACACGTTTAAGTTTATATGCGTAATATGCAAAAAGCGATCAATATCAGGGGCGGACAGACTTTTCTAGATCACGAACTGCTTTTAATTTTTTATTTGTCTTGCGGATCCACCTTAGTGACGATTAGGGGTTAAGCAAATATAGTTTTAGGTATGCAAATCATAAAAATTACCATCCGCTATCATTCCAAAACGTCTTGGGGGTCCAATTGTCGATAGCGGTTACCTTAATATTTACCCCTGATCTACGTAAATTAAGTCGTTATTCTGTTTGTCCGCTGATTTTTTTTTGTTTTCTGAGTTGAACTGTGATCGTCTGCACGGAATGGAAGGACACTTGTGTTAGGATGTTGGTCTTCGGTCAATTTAAAATACAAACGAACTCATTTCGAAAAATTTTTCGCCAAACGAATTCATTTCGAAATTTTCTCGTAAAAAGGATTTATTTCGAAAAATTTGTAAGCAATTTTTCTTAAAACGAACTCGTTTCAAAATTTTTTTTGGAACAATTTTTTTTGCAAAACGAACTTATTTCGAAATTTTCTCAAACAATTTTTAGTAACACGAACTCGTTTCGAAACTTTTTCGAACAAATTTTCGCAAAATCAACTTATTTCGAAATTTTTTTCGAACAAATTTTCGCAAATGAACTTATTTCGAAATGTTTTCGAACAAATTTTCACAAATGAACTTATTTCGAAATTTTTTCGAACAAATTTTGCAAAACGAACTCGTTTCGAAATTTTTTCAAAAAAAAAAATTTTTTTTTGAAAAACAAACCTTTTTCCGAACAGTGTTGTATTATAATTTAAACAGTTATTAACGCAGATTTAAAATAATTTTAAAATTTGCCTACGTTCATGCTTCAAAAACAAAGTTTCCCTCCTTTTTTAGATTGTCATCTTAGCGTGAACGCTGGGATAGGTAAAAAAGGTGTGCAATCTTTTCTCCGTTTTACATTTCCGCTACTTAATTTAAAGATAAAATCAACAGTATCTACCACTTTTTGCAATTATTGGTATAATTTTTGCTCACAACAGCGAATGTGTTTGCTGCTTTTTTAATACGTTCCTAATCGGAAACGCATGGGAACAAAAATAAAAGGGGAATTTTACTATCAATATTTAATAACTACATAACCAAGTAAATTTTTTTAACATTCCATATTTCGTTCGATTTGTTTTTAATAGGCATTATACATTACATATTAATATCATATGCATTGTATATTACGCATTAATAACATTAGTTGGTTAGGGCACTGTTCTCATTATCGGAAAGTAGTGAGATCGAATCCCGGATTAACCAAAGATTCGTCGTGTTCGCTAAAGGCTGCTGCGATACGTTAAAACTGGGCACGGTTGCACTATCCTCCAAGAGAAATTATAACTCTGGGTGGCAGGCCAAGTATTGAGGGTCTTCTGGTTGGTCACGAAGACTCCACCTGGCTGCTTTTACCTAATAGGTAGAGCCTAACTCAGGAATAGGTACGGGGAAGCATGCTGGTGCAACAACATTAATAACATATACAATGAATATTATCCAATAATCATATATGCCTTATATATTATACATTAATAACATATGCATTATATATTACGCAGCAATAACAGAGGTACAATATACTGCACAATTATAGCATATACAGGGTGATCGTTTTTAAAGCGACAGTGTTTGGAGCGTCCTGTAGCGCGATCTAATATAGCCGAAATGACACCAAACTTGGTATTTAGGCTAATCAAGACATGGGAAAATAGATTCCGTGAAAAAAAGTTTTAGTTCAAAAGTCACCGCTAGGGCATTTTGTGTCGCTGCTGTAGTTTACAAGAACGAGAATCAGCATAAAACACAGGCATCAAAGCAAAATGCAAAAATTGTTTGATGTCAGTGGCAGTAATAGGGGCTATAAAAGCAAATATAGTAGAAAGCTCCGACAAATAATTTCAGCTGAAGTGAACGAGCTCCAGTGGCCATACCTCTCACGTTACCGGAACGTGCGTTTCTGTTGATGGAGTATCAAATTTGTCTATTCTAAAGGACAACATAACATAGACAGCGCGGAATATTCCTCATGATATGTTATGCACGGCTGAGGAAAGCGCTGTGCACAGTATGCTCAGTGCTAGTTCTGATAACAGTCCACACATGGAATGTGGTCTAATTCCTCACCGGGAAAGTTAATGTAGTAATTAAACATTAATAATTTAACTATACGATTGTATGTATTAGTATTTTTCTGTTCTCACATTTTATATATTGTAAAGCGCCATAAAATGCCCTAGAGAAGAATTTTCGAACTAAAAAATTATTTTACGGAATCTTTTTTCCAGTGTTTTGATTAGTCTAAATACCAAGTTTGGTGCCATTTCGGCTATATTAGATCGCGCTACAGGGCGCTCCAAACACTCTCACTTTAAAAAAGATCACCCTGTATATTGTACATTACGCATTAATAATATATTTAAATTTTTTTATGTGTTCATTTCATTCAAAAAGATTTTTTCCCTTACTATGGCGTTAGCACATCATTGACTGTATTTTTTTACTTATTTACTTTACAAAGTAATATGAAATTGAAAATCACAAGTTTTATTTTTTGATAATTAAGAAAAATGAAATTAAATATGAAAAATAGAGTATCAGCTTACAGAGTTTTGCCTACAATTATTAACATATAGAAATCGGAGTTAAAAACCATTTAAACACTTTCACGAATATAATAAGGATGATGATAATTTCTTAGATTTTATATTGGAGAACATATAAGAGAGAGAATATGTTCATGTTTTCGCGCGCGCGCGCGCGTATATACAAATTTTATATTTTTACGATTTATTGATGCGTCTAATCTGAGTAAAAAGTTAAAATAAGAAAACATATGAGAATAAACTATACGATTCACTGTGTTTTTAATTAAATATAAATATATTCATAATAAATAAATTTAATATATGGACATATATATCCTCAAAAGATTATTTTTTATACACATACATAAACATTTTAATATTAAAAGGTAACTTGAATTAGGAGAAACAAAGAATGAGATAACACAAGGAAAAATTACTTTAAAAAACAGCTCTTTAATTATTTTTTACCATTTTCCTTTTATTAATCATATTTAAATTTGCATATTTGAATTTACATTTTTCAAAAATATTTGATTCTTTAAACTGATACAAATATTTTCAGAGTTATGTTTGCAAATTCGTTATTGTTTCACATTCACATTTCATTGATTATTTTCCGATTATTAAATGTCTTATTTTTTGTTTTCAAACTCATTTTTTTTTAAACCAAAAGTGGTTGTTTCTTTCGTTCCAGTTGAGATCATGGCCACATCACTAATTACGATTCTCATTGGTTTAAAATATCCATGACGTCAGATAACGTCACGCATAATTAATTAACTACATCGTATTGAGATGGCATCGAAAATCCGACTCGTCCTCTAATTTGCTGCCTGTTTTCAAATCGCATTGTTTTTGCGACACCAAATAAGGCAAAGTTCGGCGTTATTCTCAGACATTCCATGATGAAGTTCATTTTGTTAATAAAACGATTTCTTATATAAAGGCACTAAAGCATCAGTTTGACAAGCCATTTTCCATTGATTCCAGCTAACAAACTGACTATAGAACAGAACTAAAAGCAAAATGGAAAAGACAAAGCAAAACACTTTATGGTTAGCTTAAATCGGCAAGGATGATTTAATTTTTTAAGAACTGCATTATAATTAATCAAATTGTAAATTAATAATTGCAATATTTGTAAACAATCTCTTTTAAGTCTTAATACTAATGTCTTGCTTACGTCAAAATTGATTTTCTTTTAAATATTTCAAAATCTTTAGCGTCAGTTTATTTGTGTAATATTTTATCTCTATTGTGTGTGTGTGAATTATTATGCATAAATATTTTCGTTTTTTTCATTTTTTATTATTTATACAAGTGAAGACAAAGGGATCAGTTTTACTGTACGGTCACCCTTGGCGCGTTTTTTTAAGCCAAATTTGGCAAACATTCGGACCGCCTTATTTTGGTCTGATGCGATTCTCGCGATATGCTCAGTTTGCCTCGCGAGACAAGTCTCATGCTGTCATCTCCGAATTTTCAGATTACTGATATTCTAACTTTTCTTCGCGAATAAAATTCTGTTGAGTAGAGTAAAATAAACAAAATTTGCGGTAAACAAAATATTGTCGCTGAGATTTTATTTCAACAGATTGTCTGCTGTGCGTTGCTTTTTTCAGCTATTATCATGCAGAATATGTGTGGAGGAAAAAAACTATAAAATGTGTGATAAATTCCTTGCATTCATCGATTCCATTATACGGGTCTACCCGCCAAAAACATCTGACCCGGAGCAGGCAGTAGCGGCTTCGATGGCAAAATAGGAGCTGGAGAGAGATATTTTCATTGTTCATTATTAACATAATTAATAATAAATTAAATGGTCTTCATGAAATGAATTTCTTACGAATATTTACCGATTTAAATTCATTAAAATAAAATTTAATCAAAAATTTTATGGATAATTTAACATATCAACTTTATGATTTTACCATTAATGTTTCAAATCTGTAAATTTACGTTTATTGTTAATTTTATAAAATTAGCCGAGCATATTGATTGTATGAAATATTTGTCACTATTGCAGCCATTTTCTTCCCGCCGTTTTACCCGATCGGAAATTCGCCATGCGGTCACTCGTCATACGTATGACGTCATACGGCCTTGGCGACTTTTTTAAAATTTCGCCAAGTGTGACCGTACGCTAAAAATTTACCAAGACAAATAATGAATCATCAATAGTCACCGTAACATTCTGTTTGTTTCCAAACATGTTTACTATAAGTCATTATTTTTAAATAAGTCTTGCAAATCGGAGTTTATCGCATTTTCAACATACACCCGAATTTCAACACTTTTATTATGCCATCTATTCATACCGTTGAATGTTACAAAATACAGTAAAACTCCAATTATTAAAACTCCGTCTATCCAAATCACAGATCGCTGTTAACAATTTTTTTCATACTAATAATAAAAATATCCTTTTATAAACCAATACGAATAGAATAAACAAAATAATATCACTATAAATATTTCGCATGCATACGAAATTCATGGAAAGATTTTCAAGTGTGTTTTCAGGCTTGCATGCCAACGATTGTGGGTTGGATTCAGGAGTCAGAAGGGAGAAAACTCAGAAAAACATTAGTCCGTTAAAGTGTCCACAACGAGATGACAAAAGCATCAGCTCCGGAAGTTTAACATGGCCTAGTGCTAGGATGACGTTCTCCTGAGCGAAAGGTCTCAAGTTCGATTCCGTCCATAGCTGAATAACTTCAGATGGAGGTTGCGTTTATGTATGCGCGTCTTTCAAAGTTGGTACGTGAGAGTTTCCTGACTTTCCCTATTACGATACTGGAATACGATCCATTATCTTAGGAGAAAATCTCCCGAAAGACATTAACATAATAAACATATTAAGCGGTCAATTATTAGGTACACGATGCCATGTAAGATAAATGCCCCTCTCTAAGTATTATTCGCAAGCAAGGACATTTGACTTTGGTGTTCCGACAGGTTGGCTTAGTTTGTTTGTCGTTCAACGGTCATTTTCTGCTCGTTAGGCTCATTAGACCGGGAACTGTGGTTTAAAGTGGATTTTGAACCACTGTAAACATCTAACCCAAGGTGCGATTCGAACCCACGAACTGTTGAACCGAAGGCAAGAGCGCTAATCATTCGGCTGCCAGCTCAGCGGTGTTCTGACGGGAACCGGCGTATAACTATTATGCCACTCGACATAATGTGATGACATTATGTCATATTATATATGTCATATGCATATATATTAATCATACTCTATTGTTGATTACAGAATAAATAATTTTAAAAAGATCTATGTGCAAAGAGTGATTGAAAACGCGAACTTAAATTTAATTATATTAAAAATTCGTTTTAAATAAAAAAATATAATGCAATACTATAATGAACATATTTTATCACAAATTTAATTAAAGAGATTGTCAAATTTTTCATCTGAGGCCTTGAATTAAGAGTTTAAAATAGAAATAAATAACCATCAGAAGATTTTCATATCTCAGAACTTTAAGGAATCAAGATTTCATCAGCCTCATCTTTTTTTTAATGTTATCAGTTCAAAATATAATAATTAATTACATTTTTTATTGCCAAAGAGAATGAAATCCTAAATTAATGGATATTTAACCGGTCGATAAGCCAACCTCAAACATGTGGCAATAGACTGAATATTTAACTCGCAGATTGGAAGTTGGTGACAAAATATTCTACTTCTAAAATAAAAAGGGCATTTAATCAATGAATAAAAAATGTCTTTAATCATCGAAATATTTATTAAATTGTTAATATACGCTGTATGAATATATTACGGTATCACGCCACCCCCATAACACCATATATTAGTCCCGCTTATTGGAAAACGCGTTGTGTGCGAGCATTCTCGTAAAACGCACTCGTATGACCTCGTATAATGTGTTATGTACAAATTCTTCACGTCTAATTTTTAAATCGAGTTAAAGGGGTTTTAATCGACTTAAAGGAGTTTTAAATCGTATATTAAAAAAAACTATGCTATGAACGATATATATATATATATATATATATATATATATATATATATATATATATATATATATATATATATAAGTTTTATTAAAATCAAACTAAGAAAATATTAAATAAAAAACTTATACATATGTGACTAAAAAAACAATTCATTTCAAATATAAATCAAATAATTAAAAAACACAAATTTAATAAAAAAATTTAGTTTAATTTTATAAAAACACAATTGACACAATTTGCAATTACCCTGCAACAGGTGGTCTCACATTTAAAGAGTACTTTTGAAAGGCCCCACTGCTTATTTGTTATTTGCGCGAATTTTACATAGATGGAGACACTTATTCACACGGGATAATTCTCAAGCACCCCCATCTGTAGGGGTAAGAGCTTGGAAAAAAGATTCTAGGTATGATTGAATATAAAAAAAAAACTTTAGGTAATTAGAATCACATATAAACTGAAATAAAATAATAAAAATAAATCATTAATAAAAAACGAATGTGAAGTCTTAAATTCGCAAACATAATTAATTTAGTTATCATTTTACAATATAGTTTTCGTGCCCAGTAATATATAACAAATAATTTTGTCAATTAAATAAAAAATAACGAGACAAGTTTTGTAAATAATAAATAACATTTTTGTATATTATTTATATAATAAAAATGATAACAAATAAAGAAATAGAAATTTTACTTCCAAAATATCCTTAATAATTAAAAATATAATTAAAAACATAATTTTAGTGGTTTTTAATAAAACAATCGTTGCTAAAATTTGTAAGGTAAACACGATTTTAATTCGTAGAATTTTTTTAAAAGATTTGATGTAAATAAAAAGTTTTTATTATTTCAAGAATTTGAATCCTTTTGAGGGATTTTTATGGTTTTCTGGTATCTTTGATTCAAATATTCCATTTTTATTTACGAACAAATTAACGTAAAAAAAAAAAAAAAAAGAATTAGTGATCACTTAGTTTAAATCTGAAACTTTAACACCTGCATTATATTAATTTTGCATTCATTTTACAATCAACACATTCCATTCAGCAGTTCATAGGTTCAACTCCCACCTCAAATACCATATTTATGGTTTAAAGTCCACTTTAAGTCATAGGATGTAGTGAAATTAGCCCTGATTTATAAAAATGAGAGCAACAAAACAAAGCAAATCCCATACATCAGAAACTTACAAAACTGTATGTAAAAAAAGAAAAATATTATTAATTAATTAGAAAAATATTATTAATTAATATTATTAATTAATTAATTTAATATGCTCTTGAAATATAATATTTTATTTTTATGAGTCAAATCATTCTGATTTTTATGTACCTATAGATAACTGTAATTAACTAAAATAGTACTTATATATATAGGATTGAGAGATAGATGAAGGGTTAAAACACATGCAATGATGAACTGCTTCTTTTTACGTGGTTTTAACTTTCTCGTGAAATATAGCAGTACACGTACTGTGAATCACCAAGTAATTTCCGGAAAATCCTAGATGATTCACAGCTGTATTTCTCCTCGTTCGAACCGTTCATTTAAAACAGGATAACCAATGCTTTTTTTTTTAGTGTTGGTAATAAAAGTAATGAAATAGAAACTGTATTTTCCCTTTCACTACTGTCCCATCCCTTGAAATTTTTACAACAAATTTAATAAGTTTAAAAATTAGATCCTTTTCAATTTAAATATTGAAATAACCTGCGAATATGCACACCTTCACAAATTATTACCTCATTAGAATACTCTTTCAAAGTTTAAGTGATACGCAATATTCTTTTGATCAAAAATTATGCTGAATTTAATGTTAATATTTAATGTGTTTTTAGTTCTCAAACTATAGCAGAGAGTAAAAATAATTATGATATGAATATTATTTACTAAATAAAAACTATATGTCAACATAATTATTATTTGAGGAATAATTTTTACATGTACTGTAGCATACAATTGTGTAGATTTAAAAAAATAATTATTAGATAATAGAGATAAAAGAAACTTTTATATATTACTAAAAAAACTTATAACTAAACAAATATTACATAAAATGGTGGTTTCAAATTTTTAATTTCATTGGAGAGACATTAGAAAAAAATAACGAAATTGTGTGATTGTAAATATCAAGGTATAGTCAAAATGCCTATACATCAGGAATTTAAACAGAAAAAAAACCTAAATACAATAAAGAAATAATTAATAATTATATTTATCTATATCTAAATCGATGTATTTGAAGACACATACATTGATATCGATAGAATATAAATAATAGTATGTATATAATATTAGAGATTTATTCACATTTCAATTAAATAATCCGAAAGATAAATCAGAATAATTTAAATAAATTACAGTAGGTTTACGAAATGGATAACAATTAAATGACACATTTGTGAAGTTAAAAAATAATATGACATACATTATCAATATGCAAACAAAGTAGTTTCTATGTCTGTAATTTCAACATATACTTTTCTTTGTTTATCGTTCGATAATATATATATATATATATATATCTATATCTATCTATCTATATATATATATATATATATATATATATATATATATATATATATATATATATATATATAGTATGTATATATATATATATATTAGAAACTGATTAATGTTTGAAAGAAGAATAAGAAATGCAAGAAAATTGAGTAAAAAGTTAAGCAATAAACAGTGTTTTGAAGGCATTTTTGTAAAATAATGTTGTAATTGGTAAAGAAAACCTGAATACCTTACCCTGGTTCATCCCCATGGGATGGACAGTGTCCATTAGGGGTCGCAGACACGGGAGGGGAGTTACATTCGGACTCGGTGGAGATTCTGATCCTGGAGAACCTGTCGGTAAACATTTCCACTCTGAATGGCCCTGGCGTAAGGAATCTCCCCGGGCCAATGAATTCCGGCGGAAACTGTTCCACTAATGCATCAGTCCATATCGAACGGTGATGTAAGAAGTGTGTTTGTAGACACCTCGTTCGCACTGAAAGGGGACGTCTCGTCTCGCTGACTTTGGAAGTGGTCAGACGAGGAATTGGCGACAAAAATGTCAGATTTCCTCGCAGAAGTTTGATCGAAACGGAAGCCAAGCCGAAACACCCGATAGGTACGTGTTCACGTGTTTATGACAAAAGAGTGACTTCGCGAATTCTCAAAACAATCGAGAGAAAAAGATTTTAATGGGGGGGGGGAACATCTATATTGTATTGTTTACTCAGACGAGCTTGGGAAGCGCCAAAGAGATCAAGGAAAAATTTCCATTTGGCGACGACATTGAAATTCTTGAGTTTTTGTTCCTGATTTTAACCTGATTAGAATTTTATGTGAAGGTTTGTAGAATTGGTTTAATGGAACGTATGATTTGGAAGAAGAAAGGAAAGAAAATGAATAGAGTAAAAAGTGGAGGAAGTAATGCAAATAAAAGTAATTACAAGAAAAATATGAATTATTTCCTTATTTTTTTCTTCTTTAAAATCGCATAATATGACTAGGGATTCATTTTGCTAACGGTTTTTTTCAGATTTTAATCTGATTTATATAAATTATTTGCAATGTGATTTTTTGATTTTTATTCTTTTATATTTCATAAATTTGAAAGATGGTTTTATGTTGAACAAGACCCGAAAATAAGCGAATGATTTTGTTGTAAAAATTGGTAAACAAAGCTTCCTGGTGTAAGTTTTGCACTGATTTTTGGTAAGGATACTCGGTGTGATTTCGTGATTTTTTAAACTCTCTTTGGTATCTTATAACAAAGCTTTTTCAGGAGGCAATCCTCTAATTTCTTAAAAAGTAATATAAAAAATAAATTCAAATTCAATTGCAAAGATTCGGGTGGCAGGAAATGGCCTGCTTTGCTTGTACCGAAAACCATTAATGGAAACTTATCCATTATCACTCCCTTTCGAAAATTTACCCTTTAATTGATACGGTTAGCCCTTAGGTTCAACAGCTCGTGCGTTCGATTCTCACTTTCACATAGATGTTTATAGTGGTTCGGAATTTTCTTTGAACTGAGAAGGTTCCGATTTGAGTAGCCCAAGTGTGCAATTTACACTCCCTTACTTGTAATTATTTCAAAGATATAGAGATTTCGTTGTTTTTTACTAGAACTTAATTAATTTGCAAGGACAATTTTTCACGGCAGACTGTTCAGATAGCATACCATTTCTTCACATCGATTTCTATATAAGAATTTGAGAAATAATACTAATTTCGTCGAAAAAAGGACATCAAAATCTAAAAAAAAAAAAATTCTGTTCAAATACTAACCACTAAAAATTAAAATAAAAAATGTGGGATAATGAACTTTTGGAATTTTTGTTTTTTCACAGAGGTAATTACAAAATGTTTAAGTGAGCGTGTGAGCGCAACTTTAATTAAAAAGAAATGTTCCTTGCATCACGTTTTCTTACGATAGACATTTCAAAATAACGCTGAATTCGAGTTTCTTGAAAGTTCCAACAAAGCGGAAAAAACGTTTCTTGTAGAAATCATCGCCAATTTAGGTAACAACGTTGCCACTCAGTGATTCAATATTGCACACAGCGGATTTATAAAGATGTATTCCCCAAATATTCCATAACTCAAAGTGAAGTCTCTTTCACTTTCGTCCCTGTCAGCATTTGACTGATGATTCAGAAATGGCTGGTAGATGTGAAATAATGCGTTTTCCACTTCTTCCATAATTCTTGCATAATGTTTCCATATTGAAAACGCTTCCGTAAGAGTTTTTATTATTGCATTATATAGCTACTTACCGAAGTTAGGATAGGTTATTCACAGCATTCTTCTTCTTCTTAGAGTTGGGTTTGTATGTCATTGGGCACTTCTGCTTTTATCAGCCTTTTGTACTATTAACTCCAAACCCGATGTTTCCTAGTTCCAGTTGCTCGGGTCACCCACTTTATGAATAAAGTCCGATATAACCCTTTAATGGAGTCTAGGTGTAACTCTCTAGTATGGAGGATGCCTAAAGAAGTTAATCTAGGGATGGCAAGGGCCTCGCATTCGTAAATGATATGCTTGTGCGTTTCCTCTTGCGTATGACATTTCCTGCAGATAGGGTCTTGCTGAAACAGTCCCATTTTATGGAGGTGTTTTCTGAAATAGTAGTGCCCAGTTATGAAGCCTACGATTAAACGTATCTGTCTGCCTAGAGCATCTTAGAATTTCAGAGGCAATCCTCGCTGATGATCCACAGATCATACTTTCAGCATGGGTTTGACCAGGAGTGTTGAGCCAAGCTTCATACATCTTCCGTTTTTCCCATCTAAGAACATTGGTTTTTGCAGTCTTCAAATTGATCCCACCAAAATGGTTCTGCACCGATGGGAGCAAAAGACGATCCTTGTTTAGCAAGTTCATCAGCCCTTTCATTACCTTCGATACCTTTGTGCCCTGGCACCCATACAAGGATCATCTTGTTTCTAGTTGCCAGTTCTGTAAGAAGGTTTCTGCATTCCAAAATCATTTTAGATTTGATTTCGAAAGACCTGTGAGCGCTTTTAAAGCGGCTTGACTGTCACTAAAAATGAGAATCCGCTTACCGTGGTAGCCCTTCCTCATATTTAGTCAATTCACAGCATTACACTTCCAGCTGCCATTTTCTGTTGATCGAAGTAGGCCACACGCAGCCAGCCAATCATGTTCAAGGTCTACATTTCAGCCTCTTGTAGTGGTGCGGTGGCCTGGCTGCTTAGGGAGTCGATCTCGTCATAATGGTAGTGACTTCGAATCCCGACTTCACCGAAGATCCGCCGTGTATACTAAAAGTGTCTGGGCCTCATTAGATAGGTGGTGGTTGCAATGTCCTCCATGTGAAATGATACCTCTGGGGTGTGGTAAGTGAAATATTGGGTGTTTTTTGCGTGGTCCCCGCTTTTAACTTACGAAAGTCTCCCCTTCAGTGGCTTCTACCTAATTGCTATAGCGTAGCTTTGGTCTAGGTACGTGGAAGCATGTTGCTGCAACAACAACATAAGTGTGTAGTGGACATCCCTAAGGCTCTGAGGCTTTTGTGAGGCATTTTTATAGACCAGGCATAAATTTCCTTCTCGGCGGTCCTTTCGCAGACGGTGGGGAGGACTTATGAGTCAGATGGAAAGAAACACTAAAAATTTCCTAGTACCACTTAGACAGGCGAGCATACTGCACACAAAAAGCAACGTTCATCTCCCGTTGTTCAATAATGACTGAATCGAACCCGAAAGCTTTTGTCCTGAAGAATACAGTCTTACTATATGGTTACGGAGTTGGCATACTACTCTTCCCGCTACACCAGCGGAAGGACATTGACCCTACTGACCATTTAACCTACATAGATTTTCAATACGTTGATCATCGGTTGGATCGATTATAGAACCTACAACCTCCTCGACATGAAGACGATACTTCTTTCAATTTACTACCTATTTTCCCCAGCTTTTATCCCAGATGTGTACTTTTGACGTACCGAAATTGCTAAACAAAGCTTGCAAGTATCTACCCAAAACAGTACGTGGGAACCCAGGAAAAACACTTCGATAAATCTGTATAGTGTATTGTAATTTTAACATACTTATTGTTTAGATTTCTTTTTCTTTCAAAATTTAGTTGTTTCGATAACAAATGTTATTATACTAGAAAAGTAAAAAAATGAAATATTATAGCATAATTTCCTTCATTATACATAAGAAATATCAGGTAATATAATTTTCTTATTGTACGTTTTATCTAAGTTTATTTCATACTAAAATAACTGTAATATATAGTACATTATGTTATATTATAATATATGCCGACCGATTGGCTGAGTGGTTAGCGTTCCTGACTCCTGAGCTGTTGGTCACGGGTTCGAATCCCGGTTAAGACATGGATGTTTCTTTCCTTCTCTGTTCTTTCTGTCCTTTCTTCTGTGATGTTGTATGAATGTGGCCCGCCCTATAAACGGGTTTGGGGTGGTATGACGCGGGTAACGCTACTCGCCTCCGTGACTTGGTTCACAGGTGCTCGCTGGGTATCGATAAATGAGTAGCAGTCTCTGGCCTTGTTCTGGCATAGGGATCAGTCACCCTTGTGTGCCCACCATTGGAAAAAAATATTATATTATATTATTACGTTATAATATATTACATTATGTTATATTATAATTATAACGCTACGTATGTTGTACAATATTAAATTATATTCTGTAGCAATCTACTGCAACACTACCAACTTTCTCTTAACTTCATCATTCTAGGCAAATTGATTATTTTTCAATAAATATACCAGAGAAAGGAAACGACTGCGTGACACAGTAAGATACATTATAAAGAGAGTACATGAATCAAAATTTGGTTAAAATCAAACCACTTTTTGCGGTTTTTCAGAAGAACTCAGTCTTAATTACAGTGTTTTCATGAAGAGACAAGAAAAGATTAGATCCTAGATACAGTGAAGATTGTTTTATGTATCATGTCTGCCGTGGTGAGCGCTTGAGAGTTTTCTAGGATCCCCCCCGTTTAACGCAAATAGGATTCCCCCTGTGATAAGTAGATTGAACGCTGGAAATGAACTTTAAAGTAATTAATAGCTGATAAGCAGTGTCATAGTCAGAGCTGGATCTAAGCAGGGGCAATTGCTCCGGGCTCCCACACCAGAGGAGACCCCAAATAGAAAAATTTATTTTACGTTGTCCCTCGAATAGAATCGTTTGCCACAAATCGAATAGAAAATTTATTGTTGTGAAGCGGAAGGAGCACCCAAAGAAGTTTCTGCCCCAGGCACAATTAGGCAAAAGCGGGTCCTGATCAAAGTTACGTAATATTATAAATAAGAAATTTGCTACGTTAAAATTCACAAAGCATAGCGCAATATCAAACTTTTAGTCATCGTACGGGAAAAAAACCATTGAGCGACAAATAAATCAAATCAAACTTCACAATTTCAGTGATTTTATTAACGTTTCGGTTACATTAGGTAGAGCAGAGCTTCATCTCAGGCAATCATTATAACGACAACAAAACAAATAAAAACAAAAAAATTTTCGTAATTTTTTTTTCTTTTTACTAAGACGTATCTTCCTTTCAGATACAGGAAAAGAATTCGTTTGTTATCGCATGGTAGTGTACTAGCAGAGTAGATAATGCAATAATTTATCTCAAGAATATAGCATCTTCTTAAGAGGATTTTCTTTGCCCTTTCCACAGAAGACGCGATAAGGCAAAATCGTGAGACAAGATTCAAGAAGAGAAGGTTAAAATTATCAACACAGCAGACGACTTTTTTTTCTTTCAAATTTATTATTATCGGTTTCAGTTCAAAAGATGACTGTGAGGAAAATCAACAGTAGTCATCCGGAGATCACGTGGACGGTGTTATGAAACTTCACAACGGAAATTCATAATAAATTACGGCCAGGGATTTCGAGAAAAAAAAATAGTTTTATTTTTATAGTGGATTACAACAATAAGCAAATATGTTATTTTTGGGGAAGAATTTAACTAGAGTTTAATTCACATGAAAAGACTATGTACATTTTATTATTATGTGCTTATGCTGTATTAAAGCAATGCAATGTTAATACTGATTGGAGAGCAGTTACAGTTAAAACTTATTCGTTTCTATGGAAAATAACATGTAAATATGAAATATCGTGAGACATATACCATAATTAAACAAAGATGCCTACCCAAGAGATGATATATTTTTAAATTTCATCAAAACACCATTTGAAAAGAAGTAAACCTTAAGTCTGAAAATAAATATAAGCCTTATCAATACGATCATTCTTGTTTGAATCTGGATAAAACTTGTGCTATTATTCAGCTAGAAGAGCTACAGTTTTACTGACAAGGTTATTATACGAGGTTCGTCCGGAAAATACGAATAAAAGTTGAATAATAACTTTATTTTACATTTATTCAGGTATTACTATATGGTCTCCTTCAAAGTACTCACCCTGAGACGAGATACACTTCTGCCAACGCCGTTTCCACTGTTGATAACACTGCTGAAAGTCTTCAGTTGTGGTGCTGTTCAGTTGCCGTGTCGTTTCTGCCTTGATGCCTTCCACATCTCCCAAGTGCCAACCCCGAAGCACCATTTTGCATTTAGGGAACAAGAAGAAGTCACAAGGGGCTAAATCGGGTAAATAAGGCGGTCACGGTTATTGAGCTTCCGGCCAAAAACTCACACACAACGAGCGACGTGTGAGCAGGCGCATTGTCGTGATGAAGGATCCACCAGCCCACTTTTGGCCATTCTTGCCCAGCTTTGCAAGAAACTAGATGTTGATGCGCTGTTCCTCAATCAGAGAGAGCTCCATGCCGAGGCAGGTGACAAAAAGTAACTTTCAACAAGCTGTCGCACACTCCTATTTACACGCAGAGCGGTCTGACTCGAACTGAGTGTTGATGGGATTGGTTACAACAGTAGTGCCACCTGGCGGTGACTGCAAACTGTAAAATAAAGTTATTATGCGACTTTTATACGTATTTTCCGGACAAACCTCGTGGAGTTCCTTCGTTCAGTTCGAAATCTCTGTTAAACTTGCCCGCCACACTTGTGGAAATCCATGAGAATGATATCACTTAATATGCATGGACACTATTAGCATGATGGTCATTACTTATACATAGATCTAAATAGAATGTTACATTTCAATATTACGTGCTATTCTTTTACTAATAGGGTTGCCATGGCTTGGTTGCGCATGTTATATTGAAGCATTCAAAAGCTAATTGAAAATAAAGATTATTTAATATTTATAGCTACAATTTTTTAAAATAAAATTTTCAGAATTTTATCAATGCTATGATACTGAAAAAATAAAGTAAAACAGGCTCCGTGGCTGAGTGGTCAAAGTATCACTCCGCTAATCGCTTGAGAGCGTAGAAGTGTGAGTTCGATTCCCACCGTGGCCCTGGGTGTTTTTTTCGTTATCTTCTGTGGTTGTACATCTGTCATTGTGCTATTTGTCCTATTATCGACGAAGACTTACAAGCGGATCTCAAGAATCAAGCATACAAGTCTGAATATATGTAATGTAATAAATAAATAAATCTATTTTGATTTATTGAATCTTATGCTCTATGTCGAATAAAAAACGTGTTGAAAACAGAAATTTTACACTTCCAAACTCCCAGTTGAAAAGTGGCTCTACATTTGGTTTTATATGGTACGAATGCTATTCCAGATGCGAAGACAACGTCACAATACGAATCGAATCACAAAATATCTTATTTTCTTTAAGTAACTTTCAAACCGTAATTAAAAAAATAATTAAAATCATCCTTCCCGATTTAAATTAACCATAAAGTGGATGTTTTGTCTTGTTTTTTTCATCTTGCTTTCTCTTCCATTCTCTTGTCAACGTATTAATGGCTAGAATCAATGGAAAACGGCTTCTCAAACCAATGATTTGAGATTTATATAAGAAATCGTTTTATTGACGAAATGAACTTCGACAATAATTTCAATTTTGATTCCCGCGAGTTAAAGCTATAGAGTCATTACTCGATATGGGTGTCCTGTCCAAAGCAATTCGACTATTATTGAATGGATTTGGCTATAATTTGGAGTTATTAATGCTTAGGTATGTCACACTTCAAAATGAAAAGAAGCTCAAAAAAGTGCTACATTATTTTAAAATCTTGCATTTAAATTCATCCTACCTTAAAAAAGTAAGAATTTTTTTATTCAGAAGTAGAAAGTTCTTTTTTTTTTCATTTGAAGAACATTTTTAGTTAATACTTCAATTTTATTACAATAATTTATTTTTCAGAACAGTATTAATCTAAATTCAGAACAATGTAGCAAAAAATTAAGGAAATTTAAAAATTCCTCTCCTTAAGGAAAAACAAGAAATTCATTCACTGAAAAAACAGCGAATTTCTCTAATGAAATTACTACACAAATAATTGAAAAGAACTTTATGTGAAAAATGTCATAAGCTAAAATACATAAATTACTTGTAAATAAAGTATGTAAGCTTTATTTTATATATACATATAACAATATAATAAAATAAAGTTAACTGCAATATTGTTTAAAAACAATGATAACGCTCATTTAATTAATATTAAAAATATATAAAGAACTTTATGGCTGTTATCTGAATGTCCAAATATACGCCTAAATCACGTCCAAATAACGTCAGTCTCGGAGGTACGTGGGACGTCCTAGGTACGTACTACTTCCGATCATTGGGATGTGCTATTAGAATGTCCGTAGGACGTCGACGGACCTCCATCGGACATTCTTTCACGTCCAAATTACGTCCATTTGGTCCGGAAAGGACGTCCTCCGAACGTCCTAAGGACTACCGTTTGCTATCTGGGAAGCCATTCCAAACGACTTTTCGAATCACGGTTTCGGATAATCGCTACAATCAATTTTTTACTCATAAAATGTTAATCAAATCCAAAAAAAAAAGAATTACAGAATTTTTCCTGGATTTCCAGAGAACGTGAAATGGCACAAGAGGCTAAAAAATTGGAATAGATCAAAGACACAATTAAAAAAGATAACAATCGAAGGAAATTTTTGAAGAAATATCGCTAAAGATTTAAAAACAAATTATTTAGTACAAATGGTAATTGTCATGATTTTGAAAATTTTTACACAAACGGAAAAATTTATAATTAAAATATAAATTTTTATTACTAGAGTAAAATCATGAATTTATTTTTTCCCATCACTGACAACTCTCAAAACCTTCGACGGTGAACTTCGCTTTGTTTGCTGCCGCTCCAAAAATGGAATTTAAGGGCAGGCAGCAAATTCGTCGACAAGTGGGAAATTAGAGGCCATCTCAATGAGCTGTGACGTAACTGGAATGTTATCTGACGTCATGGATATTTTATGCTAATGAGAATTGTAATAAAGTGGCGTAATCATATGATTTCAGTTGGAACGAAAGGAACAATCGAATTTATGGTTAATAATAATAATTCTGCCAATATTATTAACTAAGCACAGTTAAGCAATAATCAATAAAAATGTAAAAAATTAACAAACAATTATTTATAAATAATGATAATTTCATTAAAAAATTTTTATTAATATTTAATCATTCACTTATAGTTAACAATCGTAACTTCTAATGAAAATAATCATAATAAAAATACAAATGAATATTCTGGTGCAACCATTTGTAACTTTGTAATAATGAACACAAAAGCAAATAAAATAGAATGTTTCATATAACTTAAGATATACATCATCAATATTAAATTACATATTCAACAGCGAAATTGTAATTTCTAGTATTGTAATTTATTACTAATGAATAAGAAAAATTTAACTCATTAATATTTAATTTTTAAGTTAAATTTTTCCTCCTCCTAATTATGACAGATTTTTATGCAGTTGATTAGGTCGGAAGTTCATTTTTTTATCATAATTTATACTTGCCAAATTTTCATAATAAATTTCTTAAACGAGCAATGTGAATACTAAAATGGGTACTCCATTGCAACATCATATCGAATGTAACAATTTAACATGTGATATAATGACATAATATTAATAAATAGGAAAATTTAGTTTTTATCCAAAAAATGGGGTTTTTTTTCGTTCCAGTCGAGATTATGATTACATCACTTTATTACAATTCTCAATGGTTCAAAATATCCATGATGTCAGATAACTTTTCCTCTACGCCACATCGTATAATGATGGCGTCGTAAATCCGAATTGTCGACGAAGTTGCTGCTTGCCTTCCAATAGCATTCTTTGAGTGACAGCAAACAGGGAGAAGCTCACCATAGAATGTCTGAGAATAGTGTCGAAGTTCATTTTGTTCATAAAACGATTTCGGCACAGGTGCCAAATAATCCAGGGTTCCTAATTCTGATTTTTTTTTTATAGATGAAGAAATCTTGCCAAGATGACGTAAATACTTGGGTTGGCAAAAATAGAATTTACTATATAATTTTTATATGGCTCAATCTCTATGACGTAATAAAAACTAGGTTGCTAGATACATAAGAAAATCCGCCAAAAAAATCGCCAAACTCAGAATTTGAGATCCTAGATTATACGGCACATGTGCCACGATTTCTATTATAAAGTCCAAGACATCGTTTGAGAAACAGCTTTCCATTAATTCTAGCCATTAACACGTTGAAAATAGAACAAAAGAAAAAGTAAAATGGCACAAGTGCCGTATAATCCATGATACCAAATTCTGAATTTTTTTGGCGATGAAAAAATGTTGCTAAGATGACGTTTCGTGACGTGCGCGATGACGTAAATACTAAGGTTACCAAAATAGAATTTTCTGCATAATTCTTATAGGTCTCCATATGTATGACGTAACAAAAACAAGGTTGCCAGATACATAAGAAAATTCGCCAAAAAATCGCCAATCTCAGAATTTGGCGCATGGATTATACGGCACCTGTGCCAGCAAAATAAAAAGACGGATATCTACTTTATGGTTAGTTTAAATCAGCAAAGACGATTTACACTAAACAAAATTTACTAATAAAGTTCTAAATTAATAATTAAAATATTTGTAAATAATCTATTTTAAATATTAAGATTAATGCCTTGCTCACACCAACATTTAGTTTTTTATTCTACAATTTAGGATGGATTTTTTTTTTAACTTGTTTGTTTGCTTTCAACAGGATTTATAAGCACTTCTGATATCAAAATTTCAGCATAAACAAATAATATAATAACTAAATTGGATATATCTCCTAACATTAACAGAAAGAGAAACTTAAAGCTTAATTTAATAACTTGTAGTGACTAATTTTTTCCCTTGCTCACCACTGATTTTACTGCATTTGAATATATATCTAAATTAGAAATTTGAATATGTACCTACGTTACATATTTATTATTCGATACAATATTCTCCATTACTAATTTTTGACTAAAATATTCTTAAGGTACTTTTTAAAATGCTAAATCGTTTTTTATTCATATTGGAGAAACTAATTTCATTACTCATGATGTGTTTTTAGAATGCAACCTCCATAAACATGTATTTGCAATCCTTTAGAATGATTTAAACTAGTTTATAGATTTATAAGAAAAAAAAAAACAGAATTCCAACGAGAAATGAGTTTATTTATAAATACTTTGAAAAATTTTAACATATTTACAAGCAAGGTTAGATTTTAACATATTTGCAATGTTCAATAAAAATTACTTTCGAATTTCACTAATCTTGTTTTAGAAAAAATTACTTAAAATATTAATATTTTATTGAATAATTAAAAAAAAATAATTCGATATAACTTAAAATGTTTAGCAATTTTTCCAAAGCTAAATTGTTTGTCATGAGCCTAAATGGGATTTTATATATATTCTTTGTTTACAATTCAAACTAAAGAACCTTTCATAAATATTATAATAACGAGATATCTTATTAAATTATGAATTTTAAAACATTTATAGATATTTCTATTAAATTTTCCATCACATTTTAAAGAAAAAAAAGCTTTTCCAATAATATTCAATGAATACATCTACCAAATAAATAAAAGAAATAAGTCTAAAAAGTCTTTCAAATTAAAGTTTTTATGGTAAAATCAAACTATTTGATAAGCAATTAACAAATTACAGTCATTTATGGTTTTTCATAATAAAAAGGTAACAGAAGGATAATAAACATTTTAATTACTTCAATGATAATTTATTTATTTTCAAATCTAATTGTTAAGTGAATTTTAAGCAAAGTGAGAAAAGCTATCATTCTTAAACTAACCAACATGAAATCCTCTTTCTACATTTGTGTTTTAGTATTAAAATTTATTTCCAATTGAAAATATTAATTTGATTTGAATCTTAAAACAACACAAATGATTCGATAGCGATGATAAGAGTTTCTGCAAAACATTTAAATTTATTATAACTATCTGCTACTATTTAGAAAATTCTCATTTGTAAATACTTATATCAATTGTATTTATGGAATAAAATTAATTTTATTCCTTGTTTATTTTATACTTTTGTTAGATTCGCATGGCTTGTAAGTGAATTGCAATTCCATTAAGAATTGAAAGCAAGCCGAATGTTAAAGTTCGAAAGAGGAATTGGCAGACAGCTTAAAACGAAAACAAAGTGACATAATAGTTACTCTACCTGATCTTGCGGCAGACCCTCAGATACAGCGGCAGATGACTTAGCTTCTCCCTGCAAACTCCATCTCCGCTGCCGTTCGGTGTTCGAACGTCATCCATGTAATTAGCAGACGACATTTTCTTCCCTGAGCAGGTGAAAGAAAAGGCACCACCTCTCGAAAGTCTCTACTCTCAAGGTCGATATCTAACTCTTTTAAACTTCCTTTTTCATTTCGGCATTCGAAAACGGATGCTACACGGGAAGATAAGGCCGCAGCAACCTTATCAAATAGGCCTTCCTCTTCCAAAATGCGCGGATACTATGCAAGGTAAAAATGTTCTTTTTTTGTATCTATACAAGACAGGTTCACTGGAGGCAATATCGAAAAAAAACTGTGACAGCAAACGGAAAAAGATAAGTCTGTTACAAATTAATCTGGATTACATTGTGCGAAACACGTGATATTGTTTGTTGACACTGCAATTTTTGTTTTTGTTTTGCTTTTTTTTTTTGCTCACACGAATAAAAACGTCATTAACAAAATTCTATTATAGTTATTTTTTTTGCATCACTTTGCATTGTTACGAGTAGTGAAATATAATTCTATTTTTATCACAAAAGAAATTGATAAATACTAAAAGTATTCATCAACCAATTGATAATTAATGTTCAATAAAATAAAACTTATCAAAATCTGACTCTAATTGTTAATAAATAGAATATAAACAAATACACGTGTTTAAAAACCATGAATCAAAATAGCTAGATTGTTATTCTAAAAATTTGCATGCTTGTGCAAGTGTGATAAATCCACAAAAGTAACCATATAAACGAATAAAAAAAGCTTAAATTTTCATCACTAGAGGGCGTAAAGTCATAGATTAAGCAAAACATCTATGGAGCAAACGATAAATATCTTATAAAGCGTAATCTTTCTCTATATTTATTTTAATCTCCGTAATGTTTCTTGAAAAAAACTTTTTAAATTTTTAATTTAAAAAAAAATTCGAACTAATTTGAAAATTTAAAAATAAGTTGATTTTTGAAGATGTAAGATGCCTTGAAATGCCATTAAAGAGTCACCATTTTGATTGTAAATTTAAAACCAACAAATCAAGTTCTTTATTTCTATAATTTTGAAACAAACAAATATTAATTAAATTTACATAGTTTATAAGACGTCATGTATACGAAATACTACATGGTTTTTTTTTCAAAAGCGATAAAGAAAAATAATTTTGGAAATATGTGGCACATACAAATATTTCATATTTTCAACATTCTTTTAAATAATATTAGCTTTCTTCTATCTTCTTTTAATTACACGATGATTTTTTAAGCGTTTTTATCGCTTCTAGTGAAAAAATGTTCTTAAAAATAAACCAGCAAGGCCCATAATATTCCACATCATTCGAATAATAATCTATGTAATATGAAATTTAAGATTAAAAAAATTGTTCGATATACATTTTTTAAGTTTTACAAATATTGCATATGGTATATTTGAATAAAGCATGCTTTTTATTTTTAAATTAATTTTAAATATAAACTTTAATTTTTTTGCTACAGTAATTTTTAAAGTTAGTTCAAAAGTAGGAAAAAAAGTGATATTCTTTATAGGTGGCTTGACAAATTATACAAAAGTTAAACGTAACTATAGTTTCCTTATAAAACTGAGAATGTAGCATAACAACCCATGTGGGCCAAGTCCTACATTGCCCATATCGATTTTCCTGACTGTAGTTCTCAATATATATTATCATTATCATCACTATTCTATTTTTATTTATAAAGTGATGATTTTTCAAGCAATTTTAAAATTTTATATTTAACAAATATATCTTAGAAATAAAGCGAAAAAATTAATAAATAATTATTTATTTTTAAAAAATCGTTAATTTATTTTTTAAAAACATTCGCCGTCAATACATTGTCAACAGAAAATATATATTCAACAAGTTAAATAATGTTTATCTTGTTGACTAATTCTTAATAATTCAGTATTCTAATAATGACTCGAATAAAAAAATTTAAACCAGAAAAATTCTGTTTGCAATTTTTTTGGCTTTGGCAATAGGATACTGATTAGAATACAGCTTGCCTTTTGTTTTACAATTCTAATGGTAACCGTAAGTTTTCTGTATTTCAAAAATAATATAATATTCAAGTCATTTATTAACTTTGTTAGCCAAAATATTAGTAATTTAAATTTAAAAATAAGCTTGAAATTAAAAACAGCCTTCTTTTAAGCTTTAATCAAATTACATTCACCACGACTATATATAATATTAATTTGTAGCTAGTGAAATGACAAACACCACAATATTTTCCGAACAAATGCACCCAATTTCCTGATTTTGAATTGATTTTCAAAAGAAGCACCAATTCATTAGCCATTTCCTAGCAACATGGAACATTCTCCACCCCAATAATCACGTGATTTCCTTCTCGAAAGGTCAATGGGCTTACGATTCACGCGGTACCACGTCGTCAAAACATATGATTGAACTCATGCCACACTCTAACTAAATGCTGAAATGGCAGAAAGAGCATCAAGCATCTTTTCAATGTCAGTGACGTCATAATGAAAGAACAAACACCCAGAAGTAATCTGACATGTTCCATTAATCTCATCATGGAATAGATCAGGAAGCGGAAATCCTCATCAAATATTCTTGTTGATGTAGCTCTAATTCATAGAACTATGAATTAATTATGTTAAATAGCTTATTATTTTGATTTTATATAATATTTTTAGCGTCTTAGGATAGTGGTATTTGTAATTAATTCATAGCTCTAGAGAGAGAGGTCTATACAATGGGATGTTTGCAGACGGACTGGTTATCACCATGTGTGTGTGTGATTCAATTAAGATAACTACTTTTAAGTTCGGAATCCTTCAAATCATTTTGCTACATCTCTCTCTCTCTCTCTTTCACACACACATACATATATAGTTAATAGTATATTTTATAAAATACAATGAAAAATGTCAAATGGTGAATAGTACATTGAAAATACTAAATGGAAAACAATACATTGAAAATACTTTGAAAAATTTCAAAGAAAAATTATTGGAAAAATTTCAAGGAAAATATCAAAGAAAGATAGATATGAAATGGAATAAAGTACCAATATGGCCAGCTTCGTCAGGGGTTGTTGACCACATTGGCACAAATTATGGCTTTTCTGCAATGGCCCAAGACATAGTCTTAAAGGTATAGTTAATAATATTTTACTATAGTTTGGAATGTACTGGCTTCTTTAACCCCAACATCCCCTGATCAACAGCTCTTGACGAAGCTGGCCATATTGGTACTTTATTCCATTTTATATCTATCTTTCTTTGATATTTTCCTTGAAATTTTTCCAAATATTTTTCTTTGAAATTTTTCCAATTATTTTCAAAGTATTGTTTTCCGTTTAGTATTTTCAATGCATTGTTTTCCATTTAGTATTATCAATGTATTGTTTCCCATTTAGTATTTTCAATGTACTATTCTCCATTTGGCATTTTTCATTGTATTTTATAAAATATACTATTAACTGTATCTTAGTAACAACACTATTTTAGCTGCTTTTGCGCTAAATGTATTGCTAAGCATAAATGTTTTTATATATTCTTGTACTTTTCAGTTCTGTATCTAACCTTGCATTATATATATATATATATATATATATATATATATATATATATATATATATATATATATATATATATATATATATATATATATATATATATATATATATATATATATATATATATATATATATATATATATATATATATATATATATATATATGATCTTTTGCTGCATGCGTATTGGAATTTTCTGCTATAAACCGCAAAGAATTCATTAACTGAAATACAATGACACTAAAATTTATTTATGATAATAGCATCTTAGTTGGCAAAACACAAAATCCCAGCATATCACGGGAGATTAACTTTGTTCTATCCTAATACAAATCGAAAAAAAGAAAAAATATATATAATTTTTTGAACTATGAGATTAATGTTTATAAACTAATTAATGATGGATATTAGACCGCAACAATTAAGTACATCGGTAATTCATGGCCCAATGTCTCTTATTTAGTGTAGCACTGTAATTTGGAGACATGTGTATCAACTCAGGTGTTGTCTTCCTCCTAGCATGGGTCAATATTGTGATTCATTAGTACTACAAGTAGTCTAGAATTAAATATAGAAATACACAAATATAATTTTCAATTTTTTTTTAAATTTTAAGTGAGAAAGTGAAGTATTTAAATAAAAATAGATCAAGATTATTATTCATTAGTACTATTGGTAGTCTAGAATTAAATATATAAAAATACAAACACGATTTTCAATTTTTTTTTTTAATTTTAAGCGTGAAACTGAAGTATTTAAATGAAAATTGCTTAAATTATATTAAAATGAATGTGCTTAAGATGAAAAAAGATAATTCACAGGTAAATGAAGGTGACTTTGTTAGCATTTTTATAATTTAAAATTTTTGAGGTCAAACTTTTTTTTAGTTCTATTTTCAATTTTTAGCTTAATTTTAATTTTTTTTCTTAATTTAAACGTTAAATTTGATTAGTTAGTTATAAGAATAAACTTTTGTGCATCAACAACCCACTCGTGTGATTTTCTTAGCAGTAAAACAATCTACTAGTAGGTGATAATTAATTAATTATTGTAAAATAATTTCTTTGTTGCTAATTGCAATAAAATAAATAATTATTTATTAACTATTGTAAAATATTTAATTAGAGTTACAACCTCAAGTACTTGAGCAGTGAATAGACAGGTGTCTATAAGATACATATAATTTCATGTCTGACTTCAAACATAATAATTATGTTTAATTCTAACTATTGAACTAGAAAATAATGGTTAATGTATTAAATCAATAAATTCCATGTATTGTCATGTATTACATTAAGAGAACAAAGTCTTAAATGTGTCTATTTCAAATGTGGAAAGAAATATTGTATAATTTAATTTCGTAGTTTAGTCGGACATAATTTCGAAGTTTTGGGTATATAGTACGTAATGATACAATGTGTGTGTGTGCATAAGCACAGCACTTTGTGGATGTCACTACTTTAAATGTCGGTAGAATACTATGCTGTACATTTTAATGGATGGAAGTACACGGGAACATATGGAAAACAAATTATTTCATTGCTACAACTATTTAACCATTAATTATTATGTTTAATTAATACATGTTTCATTAGTTAAAAAATGTTGTTATGAAAAATTAATAAATAAAAAAATGCTGCATATATGAGTATGACAATCACATACCAACTACCAATGAGATTCAAATGATCGAATAAAGACAATTGTTAGTAAAAAAAGAAAGCGATTCTTGGTTATTTGATAACAAATCATTATCCATCGAAAAATAATTATTTTTTATCGCTGACTACATGTTTTTGTCATACACAGTAAATAAAATTTGCTGTCTCTTAATGTTATTGTTGTTACTTATGACAATTTGATAAGCCAAGTTCGCTATACCGTTGGCTATGCGAATTTAAGTCAGTAAAGTCCGTCTTTCGTTTAACCAAAGCACCACGAAGATGAAAGTACGATTTTACTCTAAACTCTTCCGATAGATGGCACCAACAGAGGATTGACTCTCTCAATTACCTTAATGTAAAAAGAGTTAGCGAAACGAACAAATAATATAATTGTTGAAAATTAATAAAAATACCAAAAGATGCGTGTGTGATGATATGTAACGCTGCAATTCAAATATATAGTTAATAAAAAATATATTAATAATAGAAGAACCGATGGCGCCATTTTATTACTTGAACGTGAGTCATTAATCAAAAAATAATCAATCTCATATTGCAAAGAACTGATGCAATGTATTGATATTAATTCAATTTGCTTCTTTAAATCAATGAAAAAAAAATTAAAATTATGAATTACAAATTTTCAACATCAGAAATTAATTTATAAAACAATAATGAGCATGTGCATGTTGCGAATGGTATCTATACAATTGACTTTAATTAAAGAAATAAAAAATAATTAAGGGTAATATTTCTTCACTTTATCATCAATCATTAACTTGAGAAAACAAACGTGTTTTGTGAAAAAGGCGCCATGCCATCTATCAAATAATTGTCAACTTTTGATCATGTAAAAAACACGCTTTTTGAAGAATTAAGAATTTTCATCGACATTAATTAATAGGTGTGATAGTATCCTTTTTAACAGCTACTGTTACTATCAGCGCGATGCAGATTAATTAAATAATAATAATAATAAAAGCATAATTATTTTTCGTTTTATTACCATTTTTTAACAATTGGTACCATGAACAACTTAGGTCGTGTAAGCGATTAAATAATTTAAATTTTATATCTATAGAAGAAAAACAACAATTTTATTAATAAAATTTTACATCTTCAAAAAAATTATTTATAAAAATAATATATTTATATGAGCATGGCGTGTTACTATTATCGGTAGAATTTTTATCAATTAAAGAAATAAGCAAAAGCATCATTTCTTCATTTCATCATTAACCAATAATTTCCCACCAAAAAGTTTTTAATGAAAGCAACGATGCATATAAGTTTGTTCGTGATGTCACTATGTTATCTCTACAATTCAGATTGATTAAAGAAATAAGTAAAGGTATAATTTCTTCATTCTACCATGAATCTTTAATTTAACACCAAAAATCAATAAAAGTAATGATGCTTATGAATGCGCGCATATTATCACCGTTATCACTGTGCAATTCACATCCATTAAAAAGACAAGTGAAGACATCATTTCTTCTTTTTATCATCAATCATTGATTCACCATCAGTATTTAATTAATAAAAGCAACTATGCCTATGAGCATGCGCGTGTTATCACCGATATCAGTGTAATTCACACCAATTAAAGAGAAATAAATAAGGACATCATTTCTTCATTTCATCACCAATCATTAATTTGTAAAAACAAACAGGTTTTTATCTGTCATGTCAACTTTCAAACACTTCTTATTTATGGGTGAAAAATCCACTATTTCATCAATTATATTTTTTTTACCGTAAATAAAAAAGCTTAATCAATAAAGTTGAGTATTCCTGTATAATTACAGTAAAATATTAATTAATAAATTAGTGCCTATGAACGCGCGCTTGATACAATCGTCATCGCTATAATAAATAAGAAAATTAATGGCATCACTTCACAATTAATCAATAAAAACAAATGTCTTTTATGCAACCTGGGTCACATCAGCAGTGAAATATCTTGAAGTATTTATTTATGAAAGAATTGGTGCAATTTTATAACTTAAAAACTTATCATCAAAAATTAATTAATAAAAGTAATAATTGTGTTTATGAACACGCTGGCGTTACGCAATTGTTATCGTAAAAATTCCTATTAATTAAAAATAAAAAAATAAAACATCATTTTTTTCGATTTATTATCTTTCAGGAATCTGCGAAAACAAACAAAATTATGGGGTATTTGGATCAAATCAATATAATAATTTGTGATATTTTTACTAAAAAAGACAGTTTTATTAATTAAATAATTTTGTCATTAAAAATTTATTAATAAAAGTAATTGCGCTTATGAGTATGTTAGTGTTACAACCGTTATTATCAAAATCCATATTAATTAAATAAGTTTAAAAAAAAAGAAAATATTAATGGAAATATTTATATGGCATCATTTTTTCATTTTATCATCATTCGTTAATTTGCCAAATAAAATAAAACTACCAGAGATGTGGATGACGTCAGCAATAAAATGATTTATTATTTTTTAAAGAAAAAACGCAATAATATTAATTGAAAATAATAATGGTCAAAAATTAATTAACAGAAGCAAAACGTGCTTATGAGCTTTTTAATATCCTTAGCATTAATTGAAAAATTAAAAAGCAAAGGCTTCATTTTATTATAAATCATCACTATGTGAAAACAAATGTGTTTTGGAAGCAATGTGGAAAACGTCAGAAATCAAATAATTTGATTTTTTTTAAACCACAATTTTATTAATGAAAATCTATGTCGTCAAATTTTTATTTATAAAAACAATTGTGTTCACAAGTATATAAGAAAAATACAATTAAAATCAAATAAAAACAGATATATGGAATTGACAATCAATTACGCCATTTTTTTTTCCATTTCACCAATTCCCTCCATTCTATTTCATGAGCACATGATGACTCATTTGACATGATGCTCAATTTAAGAATTAAGACATTCAACAATGAAAAAATAGAGACATAGTTTTATGTAAATAAAATATTTCTAATTGATAGGCAAACTATACAAGTGATTTTTTGAGAAATGTCCTTAAACTCTAATGTTACATTTGACTAAACATTCATTACAACCTGTGGTATAAGTATGATACCCCCTCCCCCAAGTGATTTCTCGCCAAATATAGCGTTTTTTGTTTTGATTATAGTGTTGCCAATTTAAGTTTTTGTTACTTTTCAGATTTTTTTTGTTGCCAGATTTAGTTTTCTTGTGTTTTACATCATTTTTACGTTTAATATGTTATTCTTTTCAGTGGCAACAGCACTTGAAGCTTTCCTTTTACTTTCAACTCAAAGTCATTTGACCGCTTTTTGCTGTTGTGCTTCGTTGTCGTCAGTGTCCAAATATCGTAAAGTGTTCTTTTTCCAATTTCTTTTTATTTATTATTTATATTATTATTTTGTTTATTTATTATATATGTTTTTTAATTTATTTTATATTTTCAACTCTTCTTTTTTTCCAATTTCTTTTTGTTTATTTATTATTATCTTTTTCTTATATATTTTGTTAATTTATGATTATATTTTCCATACGTATTTTTTCATAATTTCATCGAGCGTATTCGACACGTGAGTTTGACGTCATATCAAGTAAGTCCATTATTGTTATTTTACTTATATTTTACTGGTTGCTTTGAAGAGAAGACAAACCCAACAAAAAAAGTTTTCATTCATTTTCCAGTAATACTTTTTCAGATTTTTTATATAATTATGTGATTTATAAAATTTTCTAAAATGCGTAATTTTGGAATTTTGAGAAAACTCCCGCTTTAAAAAACATGTGCTTAACTTGGTGACAAAAAAAAAAGTCACCCATGGGATGGGGATATCCTACTAGTTCCCAACCTGTCCATAATCAGCTAAAATCATGAACTATCTTTGACCATATGTTCTAATCATAAGCAATGTTTGAACACAAGTCCTAATTATGAGCCTCTATCATAACCATGATTGGTCTTTGATCATGAACTCCAGTAAGTTTATGACACTGTTTATAAATTACTTTATATTTAACAATACATCTCTCTGCATAAATAAATATGTTTCATCACTTATATAACATGTTAACCATTGATAAATGCATGTTATCAATACTATTGCAAATATGCACACTCCACTTTCCAACAGGAGTTTAAAAAAGGAATGAGGAGAATATCCGGCAGCCTGTTTTTGCAGAGTGAAGAAATTAGACAAAACCAAATATCTCCTAGTTTTGAATCATGATCAAGTGACAAGGTCAACTCCTGAGCTGGAATCAATATTTCTTCTCCACGTTACACCAGATCACAGCAACAATTAAAGATTACGGAATTAGTGAGTGTGGAGACTATTAAATACTACACTGAATAGAAACTACAAAAACACTCACTCTGACTATTAGAAAACTATAGAACACAAACGATAAAGAGTACGAGAGTTAAGACTATTAGGGACTATGGAATTAGGAAATATGGACTAATAATAAAGACTACTTTTCAGGACTACGAACTATATAGAAGAATACTAGAGGCCGCCTTCGGTTCAACAGTTCGTGGGTTCGAACCCCGCCTTGGGCATGGATGTTTGTTGTAGTTCGGAATCCACTTTAAACCGTGGGTCCCGGTCTAATCAGCCCTCGTGTGCAAAAAATGACCGTTGAGCGACAAACAGACCAAACCAAACAGAACACTAGAGGCCACAATGATTATAGTAAGTGAACAAGCCTCTGAATACAATTTTCGGGTGATTCAGGTATCGAACTCGCAATTTCCCAGTAAGGAGAGTGTTGCCGATCTCTACAAAGCTATCATGGCTCTAAATTGAAGATGGTTCAATAAGGATATTAAGGCCCTAAATTTAATTTTTTCATTATTGTAAATTTTATTAATCAAGTAAGCGCTTGTTTATTGGCATTGTTGCCTCTATTAATTAATTTTGATGATAAAAAATTTTGAATAATAAGACGGCGTTTTTTTATCCCATTTTTTATCATAAATATCATTACCAATAACAAAAGAGTTAGAATTATTTTATTCGCATTCACACATAAAATTCTTGAACGAATACAAAAGCAGGATTTTGTTACATCATAATACAGAATCTTGTTGTGCAAATTCCAATATAAGAAATGAGCAGTGTGAACCATTTTGAGACTGAGTTATGTATAACAAAATAATCTTGAACTAAAAAGTAATAATAAACATCCCGTTATGAAAAATCGATAAGTCACGTCAAGAAAAACCTACTCAAGGTAACCATTAAAATTATAAGTCATATTTATTTACGGAGTTTACTGCTCAAGTAAATAATTGAAGTTAATCATAATTTATAGAGATATTGTTTATCTTATTATTGTGCAATATATCGGCTTGCCATTTTAAGAAATTAATCTCTTCATAGGTAAAAGTTCTAGTACTTTTCTATAAATACCTGCGTCGATAATCTCCACAACGGTAAAATAAAAAAATCATCCATTATTGTCGTAAATAATTTACCTGCATCGTGTATTGTTTAAAAAGGTTTACGTTTTTAAAAAACATTAAAAATAACACAAACATTTTATTTATATTTTATAAACTAGATAATCAACACTTATTGACAAAACTTATCTAAACGCCATTTTTTATGTTTGGCGAAAACAGCTTAAAATCTCATCGATGTTTGATTATGTAGGTATAATATAATATCACCTCTTTCTCATATTGAAAAAAGATTAAATAATGCTGTATTTGGCTGTTTTTTGCCTCTATCGATTTGTGTCCGTAATGTTCCTTTTAACCTACAAAATTATCACTAAACTATCTTTTGTACCAACTAGCTTTAGCTTTTGTTTTGCATTTAGATTGTTTAATTTTGTTTATCATTCTTCAGTCCATTTTTGCACCAAAAATCAATTGGAATATATTTAATTTGAAATAAAATTTTGAGAGCCATTAAAATCATAACTACTTTACATTATTTTCGCTTCTCAATAAGAAAATACTATTTTCTTCAGGTTCATAAGAGGGGATTTAGTGGAAAAATTCCCAATTTCCTTCCTCATTAAGTTACTTAGGATTCATCACTAAATTAATTTACACCAATTTAAACTATATTCAAGAATGAAAGAAAATTACAATATAAATTACATCACATTAACCTCCAAAATGCTTTTAATTTGAAAGGGAAAAAAATTCGGTTCATTTCTTGAAATTTATAATGCCACAAACAAAAAATCGTGTGAAGCATAAATTGCAGAATTTAAGCAATGATGATAGGCTAGGTGCAGGTAATGGTTGCAGGGTAATCTACCGGTTTGATCAGCACAAAATTTCAGGTCCTTACATAAACAGAAAAAGAGGTAAGAAGACTCACCAAAAATTGTTGAAGGCGATTTCGGCGATAGCCTGCAACAGCATGACAGGACTGCCAAACGCGCGAGGCAAAAAGTTGCTCACGTGAAAACAAGCACTCGTGCTGTCCCACTCGCCCCAACTATGTCACTGGATGTTGTCAGTCGCCTATAAAGGAGAAGATTTGGGTCATGCCGTTTCTTTCCACCCCTCTTCCCTCCCTAACCGTGTTTGTTTCCATTAAAACTGACCGCCACCATCGACTGGTCATTTCGGCGCCTTCAATCGAAATGGACTTTCCTGATATCGCGCTTCTTTTCTTGAAGCCACGAATTCGTTCCCGATGGCGAGAATTTGTTTTGCTGGACTTTCTGCACGTCCGAGTGGGTGTGTCTGAATCAACTGCCAATAAGATTGCTTTCTATCAATCAAACAATTAACTATAATTATTATTATTCAAGCCTGCTTGGGAACTAAACACTGGGGGTTTCACGTTAGGCTGACCACCTAACTGTTTCAAAAGGTCGTAAAAACTGATATGGGAACTGTGGGTCTTGGCCCACATGGGCTATCGTCCCACAGAGTTTAGTTTAGTTTATTATTGCTTAAGATATGTTTCCCTCTCCTTATATTTGTCGTTCAAATCCAGCTACCTTGTGATTTTGAATAGTGATCAAGTGACGAAGTTGACATCTGATCTGGAACCTTTTTCTACCAACTTCTTAACAAATGGTAGGATATTGGGCAATACTAATATTCGAAGTATCTAAACTTTCTCAACACAATTGCCTGAAGCTTTGTTAAATATCAAACCATCTGTGTCTTTCCTTATTAGCCAAGTATCTTCGACACTTGCACGATTAGAAGCGAGCAACGTTTATTAATTCCGCTCTATTATCTGCTGTCGAGTTTCTAGTTAATTGGCAAACACTGCTTTTACAGTCCAACAGACTGTGAATCTGATTCCCACCATATTGCTGGATATTTTTTTGTGATTTGAAATTCCATTTTAAAGTGAAGGTCCCAGACAACTCGTCTGTGTTCAAAGTAACTGTAGAACGATCATGCTTAGCTTGATTTAAGTTTGGTACCCTTCACTCTACACCACATATATAAACGGGGAAGCGCTAAATCTTTGGGAGCTTTTAATGCGCATGCCCAAATAAGTTTGCGTGGATCAGGTATCGAACCCTCTACTCTTTAGATGGGAAAATGACGGGCAGGCTATTAACTCTTCTATACTGTTGGTAAACGTGAAGAAAAGCCTTTGAAAAAAGCATTCGTGTACCTGTATTCCACATAAAGTTATCGATTTCATTATAAATCAAACCATTTTGGAAGTTTACATTCGATACCAGACCAAGATGTATAAATATGCTTTTAAATTATCTTCTTAAATCTTCATAGTCATCTTGTGATGTGGTCTCAAAGTTTTGCCCATTTCCATTTGCTTATAAAGTATTATGTAAAAATTAAACTCAACTCCATGGCACGACAGCCCATGTGGGCCAAGGCCTACAGTGCCCATAACTGTTTTCATGACCAAGGGCCCTGGGGTGCGAAGCATATGTCCCAGTTAGTTGGTCAGCCTAACGTAAGACACCCAGTGTTTAGTTCCCAAGCATTCTTGGTACTCAGTTAATCGACCCACTGAAGGGATGAAAGGCTGAGTCGACCTTGCCCAGCCCGAGGATCGAACATCAGACCTGTGTCATGGGAGCGTGAAACGCTGCCACTAAGAAAGTATTATGTAACTCTGCCCTTTTTTAATAGGTAAAGTGGCCAGATTAAAATTATAAGTGGAAAAATTTTATAATATATTAATATCCTACAAACGTATACTCTGAGCTTACCTACACGAAATCAGTATTTAGTAAGAAAATTCTCAGGTTCGATACCACCGTTGTTGAACAACAGAAGATGGATATTTTTCTTTTGTTTTCTGCATGGAATTTCAGAGTAGGTACTTGAGAGTTTTCCATGTTTTTCCTCTTGTGAAACATGAATGTGGCCTAGGATCAACGAAAAGCCCTCCCAAAAGTCAAAAGCTGTAGATGTTAAAGAAAGCCTTTTAATGTTGAATTCGTCAAAGTACTTCATTCCTAAATAAAGTAACATGTTGTTCTACTATAAAAAAATTATAAATAACATTTTTATAAAAAATATAAACCAAAAAAGACAAAAAACATAAAAGAAAAGTTTTTAATATTTGCGTAAGCAAGACATTAGTTTTAAGATTTAGAAGAGATTGTTTATAAATTGCAATTATTAATTAAAAATTCTATTAATTAACAAAATTTTTAAATCCTCCTTGCCGATTTAAACTAGCCATAAAGTGGATGTTTTGTCTTTCTTTTTCGTTTCGCTTTTTCTCCTGTTCTATTGTCAACGTGTCAATGGCTTGAATCAATGGAAAACGACTTCTCAAACTAATGCTTTGATCCTTATATAAGAAAAATATGTCAACAAAATGAATTTCGACTCTATTCTTATACATTCGATGGTGAACTTCGCCTTGTTTGCTACCGCTAGAAGAATGGTATTGGGAGGCAGGCAGCAAATTCGTCGAGAAGTCGTATTTACGACGCCATCTCAATACGATGTGATATGGATGAAACGTCATCTGACGTCATAGATATTTTAAGCCAGTGAGAATTAAAGTGTTGCAGCCTTGATCTGAATTAAAACGAAAGAAATAACCGTCCTATAGTTAAAAATCCAATAAACATTTTTTCAACAGCATGTAATTTTAATAGTTGAAATTTCACCACAAAACAAAATTCTATTTCCTTACAAAGACAATTGAATATCATTTTTGCATATTACATAAAAAAACAGTTTCGAATTTTATTCCAGGAATGACGTAATCATGTTTTTTCAAGAAAAGTTGATTGAAAAAAAGCAATTTAATTTTTTCCAAACATTATACACTTATATAATATTAGGAAGGAAAAATTCGGCTCAAGGGAAAATCAAATTAACCAATCAATCTATCAAGGACTGAGAAAGCAAATATGGTTTCATAAGCAGTTTCGATTAACGGCAATTTGAATAACGTTAAACACCATATCAATCTCAGAGCACTTGCAATTAATTATTTTTAATGCTTAAATTTTATTTTCTTGTTTAATACATTCGTTTCCACTCATTTCATATTAAAATCATGAATATAAATTGTTTGCTAAATTCTTAAGAAAATTAATGGTCTAAAAAAATCGCATGAATTTAAAGGGGGGATATGTAGAATATTGAAAAGATTGTACTCTTCAGATTGAGAGTAGTCAGGTTCAAACCCTTGTCACTGTTCAACAACAAGAGTTGTTGTTGACCCAGCATGCTTCCCGGTACCTAGTCCTGAGTTGGGCTCTACAAGTTATATATAAGTAGCCGGATGGAATCTCCCTGATTTTCAAACAAGGATCAAGCAGAAGACCCCCAATACTTGCCCTGCCACCCTAGAGGTATCATTTCACTTGGAGGACATTGCGACTAATTCCAGTTTTAACGTGACCCAATCGCCTTTAACGAATCCGATGGATCTTTGGTTAAGCCGGGATTCGAACTCACTATCTTCCGATAATGAGAAAGACACCCTTACCAACCAGGCCACCGCGGATCTCGAGACAAAAGTAAGTGTTGCATTTCTGTTTGCTCCTTCATTGGTGATGAAAAGACAGGAGTTGCTGGAAAGGAATAAAACTGGATTTCATTCCTTTCCGACATATGAATACTGCTCACTTATAAAGTCTTTTGAATATATTTCTTCTTAAATACAACTTATATTTGAGAAATTTTAGAAAAATATACGATCTTAGAAAGTTACGTGAACATAGCTTCCTGTAGTAAAGTGATAGTATCAAGATCTTCAGTTTGGAGGATCTCAGATTCAATCCTAGCCATATATTTGAAAAACAAGAGTAGATTTTGTATTTCTACATGCACATATACTGCAGTGCAAGCAAAGGAGTCATTCACGTTTTTTCCTTTAAGAAGAGTGAATACGGGATTTATGAACTTGTCTAACATTTATGAACTTGTCTACTCGGACAACTAATATGCTATATCTGTACTATAAGCAGGAATGCAACTACTAAACCAATACTCAGTTGTTTGTCTTAAGTTATGCTTTATGAACTTAAGTTACTACACTTCAAGCAACGCAGGCAAGTTGGGATCGGGCAGAAACAGGAAGGCTGGTATATGATGTCATACCGAAGGTCAGAAATAGAACACAATGCTTGCCAAGACAAATAACCCTGTTTATTACAGGGCACGGCCCCTTCCCGACTTACTTGCACAGAATAAGTGTCCTCCCAAGTGAAAACTGTGCCTGTGGGGATATAGGGAACCCGATTCATTACGTAACTGACTGCCCAATCACGAGCTCATGGCATTTCACCAAGTCCAGTGCCCATCTAACAAGAGAATGGACCAGAAACATAATAAACAATACCCATTCAAGAACCAAAGCGATTGCCTTAATGAATTTTATAATAGATCACAGAGATCTGTTTATTCCAGAGGATCAAGGAGAGGAGGATGACCAGCTAGGAGAATTGGACCTCCTGGACAATGATGAAGAAGTAAAGAGTACTTAAGCCTTGTAGCTCTGTGTAACGAACAACCTTTATTTTTCTAATTTTACTAACACTTTATTAGTGTCCAGTTTGTACATAAGTTCACTTTTCTTTTCTTTTTATACTGTAGTTATTGTAGCTAATGACCAATCCATCTGCAATTTTCTTCTTGAATTGTAAACTATAATTTTAATCTGTATATAGATTTTGTTGTAAGTAAATTTAAGTAATGTGTAATGTTAAGTATAACCTAGCCTTTCTCGAGAGAGAGAACCATATTATTTATATTTATATTAAACTAACCTAGGGAATAACAAGGAGAACTAACAAACTTGCTGAACCAAGTCTATTCAACAACCTATTTCTTTTTCTAACTTTACTAACTTCTTATTATTATCTTGCATGTTTGCTTAAGCTAAATTGAATACCCTGATGTTAAATTGTATATCTTGTAATTTCCATTGTGCCAATGTTTTATTGCAATGTATTTTGTTTTGATGTTCCATAAACTTGTCAATTGGGGACAGCCAGAGGCAGCAGAGGGGTGCCCTACAGATGTATCTGGAGCTGTTGCGTACGGAGTTCGGAACTGTTGCGGGGGCGGTGCCACTTTCTTTTATTCTTTCTAGCAACTCCCATCTAAACTAGTAGGACACTTCTTGGGTAAGGTACAAGGGAGTTGGCTGGTGTATACACTTCAAGCAGCTCCTCTCTTTTAAAGAGTTCAGGAAAGGTGCCAAGAAATTCTGCATGCTGAACTCCTCCTTCAGCTCTCTGACTAACCTCCACCTCCTCCTTTTAGCCGAGCAGGCAGCCGAATGGTTAGCGCTCTTGCCTTCGGTTCAACAGTTCGTGGGTTCGAATCCCATCTTAGGCATGGATGTTTGTAGTGGTTTGGAATCCACTTTAAACCGTAAGTCCCGGTCTAATTAGCCCTCGTGTGCAAAAAATGACCGTTGAGCGACAAACAAACCAAACCACCTCCTCCTTCCTTTGTACATATGTAAATGCCTTCCGTACACCCTCCGTATCTGTATAGATTTATGTTTTGTACTGCATCTCTCTCAATTAAGGCCATCCTCCCTCTTCCAGCCACAGTGAGTCTCAATAGAACGCCCTTTTGTCTTGTTTACCCCTCGGGTTCCCGCTTGTGGTTTGGACAGCCCACCACTTTAGGAGTTCTTCTCACCCACCCTGGCCAAGTGCTGAGCCTGGGTTCCCTACAGGATTACTGCCCGACGACGTTCTCAACCGTATACCTTTGGGTGGGACGGTGCTCTTTGGTAATGTTATGAACTTAAGTTGAGAAATTTTGATCTGAATGTCTCTATAAATATGTATATATTACACTAGTTCGTAACTATGCACTAAGCTGATTATTTTGTTAGCTGTACACAAAGAGTAAGCCGTATCTCTTTCTCTCTCTATATATATATATATATATATATATATATATATATATATATATATATATATATATATATATATATATATATATATATATATATATATATATATATATATATATATATATATATATATATATATATATATATATATATATATATATATATGCCGAACGATGGCTGAGTGGTTAGCGTTCTTGACTCCTGAGTTATGGGTCCTGGGTTCGGATCCCGGTTCGGGCATGGATGTTACTTTTCTTCTCTGTGTTTCTCTGTCCTTTTTTTCTGTGATGAAGTATGAATGTGGCCGACCCTATAAACGGGTTTGTGGTGGTATGGCGCGGCTAACGCTACTCGCCTCCGTGACTTGGCTCACAGGTGCCCGCTGGGTAATGACAAATGAGTAGCAGTTTGTGGCCTTGTTGTGCAATAAGGTTCGTCACCCAAGTGTGCTCGCCGTTGGAAAATATATATATATACAGCCATTTTGATTCGAATACCATATAATCTTTAATATACTACCCTACAATGCACAGTATGATGCCACAATCCACGATTGACAAAGATCATAAAAATTACTTTTTGTGAAATTTGAGTTCTGATTTATTATAAGCATAGCGTAAGTGAATATCAGCAATATCATAAAAAAACAACAGAATATTAAGAACGAGATTAAAATTTTCTTACAAAACAAATAACTTAAGCAGACTACAATTGATTGATTTTAAAATATGCTAATCTTGTTTACTCTTCCCATTTGTGTGTTTCCGCGTTTCGTTAAATTTATTATACAAATCAATAACATTGTCATGTGTTTATTTCGAACATAAAACGACCTTGTATAAATTTCTGATTATATAACTCTAGCTTCAAGTACATCTTTATTTGAAGAAGTTGGACAAGTCGTAAAGCTTGGAACTTTGAAAAAAATAAAAAAAAGGAAAACTCTTTCTTAAAATAAATAATCTTGAATAAATGAAAATTTCTTTAATATAAATGAAGGATAAAAAATGGTCGCATTTCATAAACAAGGTTTAATATTCAAGAGGACAAATAGTAAAGTAGCCTTAAGCATTAAAGAAAATAAGCCCAAATCTTAATATTATGACTATTTTGTTTGTAATTTTGCTTGAAAAAAAATAATCAATGCTTTGAAAGCATTTTAATAACAGATTTCCTAAGCAAATGTGAAACCAGCTGCAAACTAAAAACTTCAAGTGACCGCAATGTGGAAAGATACTTTCTTTCTTTTCTTATTATTCAAATAATTTGTGATAAGAAATTATTTTAATTACTTTTAGATCAAATTTATTTTTATTGATTATTATTAATTTTTTTTAAAAAAATATTTACTAGTAAAAGTGCAATGAAACACAATCAGCTGAATACTCACCAACACATTTTTGCGCAACTTCAAATGTAATGTGAGCTTTGTTTCCTACATTTTCATATAATTGGCGATATTTTTTAAATCATTATTTCAAAATTTATTTTTTAATTAATTATTAATATTTTGTTAATGTTTACGAATGATTTTCGTGAAGATATTTTGAAACGTAAATATGGATTATTTCCTGGAGTTTTTCATGATTTCCCACAGTGACGGAAGTCACGTGGTTCTTGTATTTTCATACCAATTTATAAACCCTTATTATCCATTATGTGTCTATCTAAAACTTAGGTGTCTACCAATAACTACAAAAAGAAGTAAATGGACTTTGGCTAGACACCTCACTCATCCATTAGACTAACGTTCATAGCAATTTTTAATTGCTTTTTAGAAAAGAATTAATGTGTTTAATAATAATTTTTTATTCGCAATAGGGCCCAGAATATTTCACCCAGCGGCTCAAAAGTTTCACACCGCTTCAACTAAATGAGAAATCGTTTCTTGGGGCAGAGCGCTCGGTTAGGGTGATCTCCTTCTTCCTCAGTGGGTTGGGGAAACAGCTCTTTAAGGGGTGTTTGTTGGTGTCGTGCTCACGTTAATTTGTGACACCCAAAGTGCTTCCGCTGATGTAGCGTGAATATATATAGGAGTGTGCCAGCTCATGTGTAACCTCGTCACCAATCACGTTTCAAAATTACAAAGTGCTTATGATAAGCTTGTTTCGAAACCCGTTAACCTTAACATAAAGTTCAGGGCTCGCCTACACCGCTACATACGTATGTAGGATTACGGCGGTCTGGTTGGTTAGGGCATTGTTCTCATTATCGAAGGTAGTGTGCTCGAATCCCGGCTTAGTCTAAGATCCATTGTGTTCGTTAAAGGTTGCTGGGGTACGTTAAATACGTCGTGGTCGCAATGTCCTCCAAGTGAAATGATATCTCGGTTTGGCGGGTCAAGTATTGGGAGTCTTCTGCTTGGTCCCTGCATCAAAGTCACGAAGACTCTACCTGGCTGTTCCTATCTAACTGGTAGAGCGCAGTTCAGGGCTACGTACGGGGAAGCATGTTGCTGCAACACGTATGTGCTCCTATTTATAGTCCTTCTTAAAATTTCAATCTCTCCCTCTCCCTTTTTTTTATAAAATTTTAATATCGATGAATAATTTAATTCAATTGACTTTTTGGGAAATTTTAAATTACTATGACAGTGAAATATAAATATTTCATTTCCTAAATTTTCATAGCAATTTGTGATAACTTTTTTAACTCCTTAACTGTGACATATATTTCAGAAAAATGGACCAAAAATGGAAAATTTTTTGACTGTTTAATTTTATTCTTTATATTATTATAAGAGTTAGAAAAAATGCTTTTTCATTACAAAAATAATGTTTTAAATACAATAACTACTATATATTTATAATTTTTACATACACATAAAACATTGATTATGCATACATGTTATTCATACTGAACAAATTAAACGAAATTTTGAAGCTAAATATAACTAGTATAATATAAAAACACAACAATATGATTTTCAATACATAAATTTTACAAATCTTTTACAGTATGATACATCCCAAAACAAGGTACTGTTCAAGAGCCTATATATTGCACTGTTTACAATAAACTCTTGTCTCATGCCTTATTCTCTTCCCTTGTTCATCGGTTTTACGACAGCATATAAAACACTGCCTGGTTGGAGTAGATTGATGGGATGTGTTCTGGAAAGTGTCGACCTGTGAGGCGCAGTAAGCTTACACAAGGACGCCCTGGTCCTGGTAGTTGAACATTTAGTTTATGTAATTCAACAATTGATTTCCTGAAGTTCATATTTTTCGCACCTCCTGCTGAAGTATGCAAAATAAAAGAGTAATTTATGTAACGCCTAGTATAGGAGATGAAAAAAATATTTTCTAGTAATATTTTTTACCTCCCTTTCTAGCAACCGGGAAGTCTGTAAGATGTTGATCGACTTTAACATCACCTCCCATAGTGTTGTTGTAGTCATGGACTACCTTCAGAACCAAAGTTGGAATGGGTAAAAAACTTGGACCACTTGTGTCATTTATTAGGAAAATGGGGAATTAAGTATCCTAAAGTAGAAACGAACTCAGCTCAGACTTCATAAAATAAAAACGTTAATTTTTCTTCTTCCCGATTTGAGTTCGGGCATCACAAATACTGCACGCAATAATTGCCTGAACTGAATTCGGGCGACACTGGCAAGGGGTTAAGAAATATATATATATAATTATTGCTTAAGAATATTCCGATTAAGGTATTTCGAAATATTTAACTACACTAATAATTCCTTAAAACGTCTAAATTCTACATTAAGAGGGATGTTTCTTAAATTTCTGGTTGCAATTTATAATTTATAAGCCAAACGATAGGGAAGGAGCAGGGTTTGCAGTGCCCATTTCTATTTTATGATCGAGGGGGCACAGGTGCGAGGCGTATGTTCCCGATTGGTGGTCAGTATAGCGTTTAGTTCCCAAGCATGCTTGGTACTCAGTTTTATTGGCCCACTGAAGGGATGAAAGTATAAATCGGCCTTGCACTACCCGAGGATCGAACCTCGGATCTGTGATTGGGAACGCGTACAGCTACCACTGCGCCACATTCATTTATATAAGTAAAAAAATATAATTATTGTACAGGAATAAGCTTCGTAAAAATGCTTCAAAATATTCGATTTCTTCATCATCAGCTAGAAACAGTTACAAAACTAAAGCTGTGGCAACACAACCCATGTAGGCAAGGTCTAATATACCCATCTCTATTTTCTCAACTGAGATTCCTGGAGTGCGAAGCATATGTGGTGATTAGAATGTAATCCTAACATTAAACAACCGGTGTTAAGTTTCCAAGCATGCTTGATACTCTATTTATTGACACATTGAAGGGATGAAAGGCAGAAATTTTTATGGTACCCCCAAATAAGGGAAAATGTTCCTTAAATTTTCCTTACAGCTTGTAATTTTCTTTGAAATGCAATTAAATTTTAGGAATAATTTTTTGTAAATGACCCTATATCAAACATGTAATCATCCCAAAATCTACAAAAAATTTTTACCCTCCCATCTGATGGAAATATGTTTTTAGTTTATTGCATTCGCTGTAAAATGGGATTTTTTCTAAAACTGTAATTTAATATTTGGGAAGAATTTTCATGAAAATATTTAGAAAATTTTCCATAATCGTTTATAAAAACTTCAATGAATTCCCATGTGAAATGAGTATATTTCTTGCTTCATTTTCAATGCAATTTGGAGTCTTTTGTGGGGAAAAAAATATTTTCTCATAAAGCCTCAATTACTTTAAAAAAATTTTCACATTTGCTTTAATCTTTTATATAAATTAATAAATTATGTGCGATGATAATTATATGAATTATTTATATTTTTATATTATCTTTATATATAAAATACAGTAATGTGGTGTGTATATATATGTGGGTAATATATACAGTAATATATATGTGGGTAATGTTTAGAAATTATTTCACAAAGTTGTCAAACATTTAATTACCCCAATTACTATTAAAGATCACCATGGTGTTTCATATATTTCAGTTGTATATTTTTCGTTTGTGGTATGGATTTTTATTGTATGTGATTTTTTTCTAAAAAAAATTCGATACTTTTATAAGAACATTTTATGCTATATTGAACTATATACACTTCAATAACTTCCCTCGTGATTTGAGAGTCTTCATTGCAATTAGGAGGTTTATTTAAAGCATAGTAAATGCTTAATGACAAATCTTCATAAAGGTCTTCGAAAATGGCTGAAATCAATATTATTCGTTATCAACTTGCATGCCCCCTCCTGCCTGAACTTAGTAATGGAATAGTAATAAACAGTACTCATCACATAGACAAATGCTTTTCCTTTTATGTAGCAGTTGTTATTTTGTTCCCCTGGCGATAATTTCGAGGAGCAACCGGCCGAAATGACGTCCACGCGGGATGACCAGGCAGAGAGCGGAGTTGAAGGTTACGACGAAAGAATGCATAAAACGTGAATCAGCCGCAAGCGTCGAGGTTAATAGGTCTGTTATGCAACCAACCCAGGGGTCACCTCGGTCTTCTTCTTCACTGTTCCTAATTTCACATTTCGTTAAAAACACAAGTTCCACGGTACATGCCTGCTTTTACGCCACGTTTTTTTTCTTTCTTTCTCCTCCCTCCCTTTTTGCTTTCACTCACACCATGGCAGAGCTGCGGGGCACCTGTTGATTACGATGTTAATGTTCGTTGCCACTCTGCTTGGAATATATTCTGTGGTGTTATTATAGTTATGGCTCCTAGCTCCAGGTTAATCATCCTGTCCCTAAGACATTGATTGTTTTCCTAATCCTCATTGAAAGACATTATGGTTCTTGTGCGGTTTTATGACTGTAACCGTGTTGTGATGTATAGAGGTGTCAAGGACTTGGAAGCCTCGATTGGCAAATCGACGTTTCCAATTGTTTATAGTTTACCATGGGGCTTATGGATTGCTTAGCAGTGTTACCTTTTCTTTTCTTTATACATGTACTGCATTTATATCTATATATGTATACCTATATATATATATATATATATAGTTGAAAACCTCGAGACAAATATAAAATAGTTACTGCATTCATTAATCAACTTGATTTTTCAAATAAATCCATTGTAATCAATAAAAAAAATCAAAAGTTAATTTTTTTCATCTTGACCACGAGTGAAAAGACGGCTTTACTTAAGAAGTTTAAACTTTGAATAAGAAAATTTCACCAACATTTTATCTTTCCCTACCAAATAACGAACTTTTTAATCTCAAATAACGGATATTGATTTCTTATAATATGTATCCAATTTTTTTTTATATTTTAGATGACTTCTGTGGCAACTGAATGAGAGAATTAATGCAATTTTCAGCTTGTAAAAGTAGTTTGACCCACTGCAAGAGATATTCAAACAAGTGAAAATGAATGTAGGGTTTCTTATGCCATTTCACAGCATTTCGTTTTTAAAAGAAGAATTTTCTGGAATGGTGGTGACACATGCTTATGAATTCAAGTGGAAGAAACATTAAAAATCTTTAAAAAAAAAAGAACCAGAAAACGATTCTAAAACATGTCAGACATGTAAGCAGAACTACAACAACCATCTTCAGTATTTCAACAAGGACTGGTGTCGAAATTCTGATTTTTCACTCAAGAAAGCATGGATGAATTCATTAACGAGTTGCATTGATATAGCGTGTGGTATTTTATATTTTTTCTAACAGTGGACACTGGGTAACTAACCTGTTGCCCAAACAGTGCTGGAAACTGCTACTTATTTATTAGTATCCAATGGGCACCTGCTGAATCAAGTCACGGAGATGAGTACCATTACACAAACCACACCACCACAAACCCTTTTATAGAGAGGGTTTGTGGTGGTGTGGTTTGTGTAATCTTTTCATTCATCCTCTCAAAAGAAAGGACTTAGTAGCTCAGAGAGAAAGAAATATCCAAACCTGAACCGGGATTCGAACCCAAGACGCACAGTGAAGGAGTTATGAACGCTAACCACTCAACCATTGGACGACAGTTTGAATTTATTGTGAGTCATTCGATAATCCACCCAGTATTATTTTCGAAGATAACTTTTGCTGGATAATACGTCGTATTCACGTGTCACAAGAAAATAACTCCCGAGCATCCACCCCCCATAAGAATACAGGGGAAAGCAAAAAAATACAACATTTACACTCCTTTTTGAATTGGGCTTGAGATCAAATCCAGTGTCTGCATACCCGAAGGAAGCAGATCATGACCACAGTGTATTAAGCAATACTAAGCAATATTGACTATTGACACAGACAAAATGTAACTATACATATATATATATAGTGATTCTAAATTGTTTTTACATATGAAAAGGGGTGATAGTACCCATCCAGACAAGCAATAATCGCATAGGAGCATAGGGTCGCATTCCACTCTGGGAGGCAGAAAAGAGGAAAGTAGAAACGCATCAAGAATCTATTACGTATGCAAATTTCTACAGAGAAGAAGCAGCATTTTGCTCTTATTGGTTACCGGAGAAAGCCAATCAGAGTAGACATTGTCCTTTAAAAACGCAATTAACTCTTTCGGTTGGACATCAATGTCCATTGTACAGTCATACCAGACAGACAAACAACAAAAGAAGAGGCCCTTTTCTATTCCTATTGGCTATCAGGTTGTGCCTCTACTTCAGTCTAGAATGTTGGGCACCCTGCACGGAGTGCCAGGTGACCGCTGGGAACTGTAATCTGGGGTACAGTCATACCAGCAGAAATTTTCCGTGAACATCTGGGCAGTTATACTTGTTGATTACCTGGTAGGCCCTTACATAATGGCAGGCCGTTTTTGACCGGCGCAACATACCGTTGCTTCATGGAACAAATGCTTCCCTGTTTATTGCAGGCTGTTCCAATCCCCATCCTGAGAGACTTGTGGTTTATGCACCATGGAGCCCCAGCACAATTTTCCATCGCGGTCTGCAACTTTTTGAAAATCTCATATCCCACACGATGATTGGACGTAGCAGACCTGTGGCTTGGCCTCCTCGCTCACCGGACCTTAACCCACTGGATTTTTTTCTTCTGATGGAACATGAAATCTTTAGTACACAAGACGCCTGTGAACTTAACTGAAGAAATATTATTGTTGCCGGGACAAAATTAATACGGCACCAGGAGTCTTTGAGAGGGTGCGCCAGTCATTCCTTCGCCGGTGTCATCTGTACCACGACAATCATGGGTGACATTTTGAGCATTTGCTGTGAGGTTTTCACTATTAATCGATGAATATGATTGTGAAACTTTTTGCATTATTCATTCGCTTACTCAACACTTTTATAAGTGTTGGGCAAGCGCTGTCAGGTGGAAATTCCTATTTTCTGCATCTTAGAGTGGAATGCGCTGCTATGTAATTATTGCTTGCCTGGATGGGTTCTATCACCCATCTCAATTTGTAAAAACAATTTAGAATCACCATGTATATATCTCTCTGTGTGTGTTGTTGTTGTACTAGCTGCCTAGCCCTAAGTTGGGCTCTACCAGTTAGATAGAAGCAGCCGAGTGGAGTCTTCGTAATTTTGAAGCAGGAACCAAGTAGAAGACCACAAATACTTGGCCTGCCACTCCCAGAGGTATCATTTCACTTGGAGGACATTAAGAACACTCCCAGTTTTAACGTGCCTCAGCCACCTTTAGCGAACACGACAGATCTTCGATAGGCCGGAATAACTTTGAACTGTACAAAATCTATGGAGAAGAAGACATCATTAAATCAATAAAACTATCTAGAAAGAGATGGGCAGGCCACCTCATGAGAATGAGTACAGATATAACACCAATGAAGGTCATTCAACACCACCCCTTTCTGTAGTAGACTAAGAGGAAGACCCAAAAATAGATGGAAGGACTGTCTGGAAGAAGACTTCAACATACTTAAAGTCAAGAACTGGAGGTCTATTTCTAGAAAAGGGGGGAATGGCAGAGACTTCTGAAGAAGGCCAAGGCCTACAAAGGGCTGTCATGCCAATACTGATGATGATGACGATCGTCAGAAAATAAACAACATCACCAATTGCCTAAAGAGACTACGGTTGGCTACGGCATCGTTCCCATTATCGGAAAGCAGTGAGTTCGAATCTTTTTTAATTCATTAATGGCGAATTCACTAACGACATCTGGACATAAGATCTGTCATGTTCACTAATGGCATCTGCAGCACATTAAATAGGTCGTGGTCGCAAAGTCCTTCATTTGAAATGATACCTCTGGGAGTCGTCAAATATTCAAGGGTCTTCTGCTTGATTCCGACTTCTAAACCATGAAGATTCTCATCCAGCCTTTTCCATTTAACTGGTAGAGATCAACTCAGAGATGCATGCTGCAGCAACAATAACAAATTGTCCATGGGACAGAGATCCCCGTCTCCCACAGCCTTCGTATTATTCACAAATAAAAAGTATTTCACAAGAACGAATATTATCAATATTGATAGCAATATGTGTATTCAATTGCGTATCCACATACCATAGTATTCATACTACACAGATACGTTTCATGGTAAATATATGAGCAAGTATTGCATGAGATCGTCTCATCAGAGCTACGCATTACCTATTCATTTAAAACTTGTATGATATTCTTTCAACAAATGTTACCAGACATAATAGACAACGCTGGCTTGCATCTATTTCTGTGGTAACCTACATACACAGCGGTGCACGCGAGCTCCAGACTGTACCTTAAGGTTAACGGGTTTGGAATACTCTACCATTACTAAGTGCCTAGTCATTTTGAAACACTCAGGTTACGAGGTCACACCTGAGCTGGCACCTTCCTCTCCACATCACGTCAAACATGTGAAAAAACTTCAGATTTCCCATATTAACGTAGACACGTCCAAAACCCCACGGAGCTCCAGCAGCCCTCCCAGTCACTGAATGGGTGATCACATTCAGTGATTGGGATTGGGATCAGTGATTCAGTGAATGGACCTGAGACAAATGATGCTTCACTTTATTGATCTTAACGCGAAGCGGCGTGAAGCTATTAGGCCACTGGAGCTCTTTCTATGGTACCAGTTGAATGGAGGTCATCCCATTCCAGCTTTTTTGTATTTAAATATTTGGCTGACGGTGGATCAGTCATGGTAATCCAGTATAGTATGTATAGTATATACAGTATGCCCGGACCAATCGCCAAGCCTATCGTGTATGGATTATATCTTTTAAAGGCATGAGAAATCTCTTGTCGGAGAAACCAACTTGATAGTACACACAGGTGACTTTACATTACTTATTATTACAGTTGCTGACGAAATCCAAGATACTCATGGAATATTTGAGAATATTCATACTTATATGCAAGAAAAAGTTCAAACTTTTATATTTAAGAGTCATCAATTCGAACAATCTTTTTAACAAGAATTCTATTTTCCTTTTGTTCCTTCTTTATGTCTGAAGAACCGCGAGCAAGTCAAAGAAAAAAATTCATTTCCGTTTCTTTTTAATGTTTTATGTGGACACTATCATGGCCATTATCTGTGTGTTCAAGCAATCTAACATCATATAACAGTTGTCTTCACTAGGGAAATAAAGATTCAATACAAGTGCATGCGTAAATATCGTGTCTATTTAATGCCCTCAGAATGAGAAAGAGGATCCGACCCTGATATTCTTACGTGATTCCAAGTAGTCTAGATCTATTCAGTCTCTTTTTGATTTAAGTTTGTAGCATCTTAACTGTGAGGCCCCATTGGTCTATTTGGATAGAACATTGTTTGCATTATCGGAAGGTAGTGAGTTTGAGTCCCGACTTAACTGAAAATGCGTCATGTAGACTAAAAGAGATTATGGTACGCAAAATAGGTCGAAATAGCAATGTACTCCAAGTGATATAATACTTTTCGACGAGGCAGAAGTCAAATATTGGGGATTTTCTGCTAGCTTTCTGCCTTTAAGTTACGAAGACACACCCTTAGCGTCTTCCATTAATTTGGGAAAACCCAATTCTGGATTAGGTACGAAGAAATACGTTTGTGCACATGCATCTCAGTTGTAACATCTTATGCAGGTACTCATGGTAACGGAGCGATTTTTCAAAGTTGAATATTATGAAATGGGGATGATTTTACTGCATGGTGAATGCACGATTGCAGTAAAGTTGCATGAACCGTTTCCTTCTCATCAAATTATCCTAACTGTTAATGGAGATGATCTGCGTGACTAATGCAGCTTGATCTTGTGAACTAGCTAAAGTAGAAGGCCAAGTTCAACTGGTATTAACATACGCATTCACATACCTTAAAAATAGCACAATAAAGATTATTCAACTCTTAAAGTTAATTTCGGGAATTTCGGGAAAATCCTACAAGAATTAGGCGCTCATGCATACTGATCAACAGGTAATACTGGATGGGATTGTGAGAGACGCTACTCATGGCTACTACTTAATCGTAAAGCAGACAGACGTACAATCAACATTCTTGGGAAATGTAGTGTGGTTAGTTGAGACATGCTTTCAAGGAACAGCATGCACAAAGGCCATCACTAACCAGCGGCAAATCATAGTTTTACTTATGTTCGGCATTATTTGTGGTCTGCAATTTACGTTTTCGTGTGCCATTTGCAATAACAAGCCGATAGTGAAGTATTTTGACATGAATCACTGACGAATATTCGATATTAACATTTGCTACAGATTGTGATATCCATTTTTGTGGTAAACTTGCCGTTGCTTAACTTCAGGAATCTATGGTTTTAACACGGCGGTACGCATGCACACTAGACATCTCCAGTGAAACATTACATTCAAGGAATTCAACAACCGAATAATTGGATATGGAGTTATCGAAGATTAACCTCCAGGTTCACCTGTTTTGACTCCATTGAACTAAACAGCAGATATATGCAGACCCATCCACAAACAGTGCAGTAGCTTCAAAGACTCATTACGAATGCTTTAGTCAAATGTTTTAATGCCATGCAACGTGTTAATGTATGAAAACGTGACATTCAAACTAATATCTAAACATGTATTTAGACCTCGTTTGAACTGATGGTGAGAAACAAACCTTTAGAGATTTGTTGTTGTTACACTTAGATAAGAAAAGCTCGCTATGTGCAGTTGGCTATACGAATTTGAGTCAGGAGGGTGCGTGTCTTTTGTTTAATTAGAGTACCACTTTGCTCTAAATTACTCCGATAGGTGGCACCACCAGAGATTCCACTTCCTAAATTTTGACATTGATCTGAATTGGGAAGAAATTTTCTCTAGACCATTACATCCATGTTAACTGTTTAACGACCGACCGCAGGACTTTCGATTCCACAGATATAACGAGTACGTATATCGCATGTACTTGATGGGTCTTTGGCGGCATTGGGAATCAAACCCCGCTTTCCGGCCAAAAGGCAGATGCTCTGACCATTAGACTACTGCGACCCAGATTAGAAGTTTGAACATCTCAAATAATGATGAAGTTTGTTTTTGTCCCAGATCATTTTATCACATCACAGTATATAAAATAATGGAAAAACATATTCACCTATTAACAATTAAGTTATTTGCATTAATATTCACAAGGTGTGTCTTTTCGTATTAAATCGATGATGCTCTACAGCAGCCATGTCAAATTCAGCATGTCAGGGATTCAGATAAATCTTCACTTAGGAGTGTTTCATCATCTGAAGGATCTACCTTCTTTATATTTGTCTTAGAGGTGGTTAAGGTTCTTTTACTCTTTAAAAATGATTTATGGAGCCCTTCTCTAGCATTCTTTAATTTTTGGGATCTTTGAGACTTAGATTTTGCAAAAGAATGAGGAGAAATTCCTTTCAGAATAGGTGAGACATTCGTATCAGAAATATTTGAGGATAAGTTTGGAAAATTTAAGAAATCTGTTTGAGTACTACAAGATTTCATGACTTTTATTTACTGCTTGTGAATAGCTAAGACCTTATTGAGGGGTAAGGGATGACACTGTACGTCTGGCTTCACGGTAAGATAAGTTTTGTTTTATTTTCACAGTAATAAAAAATTCCTTTTTATAATATCCAGGTTGGGCATGACCGGGAGTACGAGGTATGTTCACCACTGCTATTGACACAGACTATTCTCATGTTCAACAGATGCACATCGAACACAAGTTAAATGTCCCCTATAAGTAGTTTTTGCATGCCCGAATCACTGACATTTAAAGCAACGTATAGGATTTGGAATATAGGGTCGAACACTACAATTTAGATAACCATCTTTAGTAAATTGAGGTAGTTTAGGAGCTGAAAACGTGAATATGAGGCGCTTAGTTCTTATAATTTTGCTCTCTCTCCTGATTGTAACGCGCTGCACATGTTATACTTTTTGGTTAACAAGATTATCCAAAATTTCCTTCTCTGAAACATTAAATAGATCATCTGCTGAAATTACTCCCAGTGTAGAATTTAACCTACTATGAGGAGATACTATAACATCAATATTACCAAGACATTTTAGTTTTAGGATGGCTTTGGCCATTTTAATTGATAAAACTTCAACTAAGAGATCAACCCTTGCGAACATTTTTGACATTTCAAACTGTACCAATAAGACTCTTATTGATTAAGAAAGGGGAAACATTATCAAAATTGCCCTCAGTTCTTTTAATAACAAAATATTTCTGATCATGTATCATTTGTTGCTCCATAGGAAGTAAAGAATTGGAAGTACACTCCATAAACATAGGTTAATTACTTCAAGGCCAGACTGCACCATTCACCACCGAGGCCAACAAGGGAATGCAGTATAACTGCACCAGTGCTAGCCAGACCCTATACGCTTTCAATATATCTCTGAAGTGGCCTCCCCCTCATCAAGTCACACAGTAGATTTATGATTGCTTGATTCATGGAAGCTGATTGATGTGCTGAGCACCACAACACACCTCCCGTTTACCTGAAGCAGAGACCAAAGTAATGTGTTGGTCTATGGGGCCTCAATTACCAGGATCCTTCTTTCCAGGGACACGGGTCTCTACGCACGGCAAACACGTGGGTGATTTAGTCCTCAAGAGAAGCTAATAGCAACAGGGCGGCAATAGTTACTCAAGGGGAGCCCTCAACCTCTTACGAGGCAACCACAATGAGGGAAAAGAAGAAGAAAAACAGAAGAAGAGAGTAAGTTTCTCTCGTAATCATATCCAACTCTGTTTGCAGGGATTCACCACGAGGTTTAGTGTCACCTGCTTTTATCTCATGCTTGAATCAAAAGAAAGAAGAGGACAGTTCACTGGGGTACCTCGGGTGACACCCTTGTTTACCTAAAGAAGGTGAACCCCCTGAGGGGAATATTTTATCAGTAATTCTATTCCGTGATGACAGTAAATACACAGGCTTCACACATTTTTCACTGAGCATAAAATATCTGCATATATTTTAGCTTAGAAATAATACTAAGATAATATGGGATATTTCCATGACGTATAACAGTGTTTTAAACGGTGAAGATATTAAATTATAAGAAGAATTAGAATATCATTCTTCTCATTTAACTTCCATATCACCTTGAGACCACAGTTCTCTAATCCTTTCCCGATATAAAAAATGAAAGTACTTCCTCATAAAGTATCCTTGCTCTTTTTTTGACTAGGTGATTTGAAATCGAAAACAAATGCTGTAAATGTTCGATTCATTACTGTTTGAACGAAATTGAACTTAATCACTTCCGCATAATATAGACAGAAAAAAACATTTCTAGTTAAATTCCTCGAGGTCAATCTAGATGGCTCTGCGTTCGGTATAAGTTCAAAGTGTGGATGAAACGAGCTCTCTGCGGTCAGAAAAATTTATTTTTTTATGAAGATCGGGTTTCTGAAACAATGCAGTTGAGACTGAAGAGGTCGCTTTAAATCATATTCCAGTGGATTTCTAGGTCACTCCCACTGCAGGGGTTCAACCGCCATTGACGACCGACACCCAATCAATTCCAGCGGAGGAAAATGTCCTGTAGGTGGCGCTCGCGTCTTTAAACTCCTAAATGAAATGACTTCATAAACATAACTTTTAAATATGTGTGAGAATGGAAATTCAATATTTATTAGGTTTTCCAACTGTTCGTGAGAAATTAACAATTTTTAGGGAAGATGCCCATCTGAACTTTACATTTAATTGTTATCATTAAATATAAAAAATTCAAATATTATATAAAATAACATAAAAATATTCATACTTTAAATATTTTTTATTTTATTATATGTAAAAAGAAAAAGGCCACACAAATCTGGAATCAAATTAATCACTTAAATTTATTAATATTTATTTAGTTCAAAAGAGGTATATAAGTAAACTTTACACAATTTTATAATTTATTATTAAATGTAATGTACATTTTTATAAAAAAGATTATTAAACAAATATGCTGAAATTTGTAAATGTATGTGAGTCTTCTGAGAGAGAAAAATAATTCATAATATTATCATATATAATTCATAATATTTATATCCAATTCATAATATTATCTTAATATCATCTTATTTTTAATATTAAATTACATATTTTTTATTGATTTTAATTTGAAAATAGAATGCATTTAACTCCAAGATAAATGAAAGCTACTCATTTTACATTTATATGGTGAAAAATATTTTCCTCCGTATCAAGTACGTATTATTTTACGTAATAGAATTTTTATTTTTACGTAGTAGAGTTTTTACTTTTTTAATTTTCACGTAGTTAATTATTTAGTACGTAGAATTTTGCATGCAAATCTTAAAAGTCTTGATGTTTAAGATTTGACCACCCCATAGTTTAAGAGCTGAAAAACTACTCACAGATCAAATAATTGAGAAAGAAATATCTATTAAAATTACCAGAATTACCAGTTTCATTACCAGAATTACCACATGAGTCTTTTAATAAACAGCACCAATGTTATTGCTACAGAAACTTTAAATTATATCTTCAATGCAATAGCAGAAATAAAAAAAATCATGTGTTTCTCTCCTTTTGAAGAAGGAACACAGTAAAGATGGGAAAAAAATCGACGAGGTTAAAACTCCTTATGAAAAGAATATCTGATACTGGGAAATAACTAATGTATATAATTGGAATATATCTAGTTTTTTCCTCTTTATCTAAATTTAAAAAAAATGAACGCATTGATTGACGGAAATATTTTTCTAGTGCTTGAGGTGAGTTATGCTCTAATTACAGACTCCTGACGTAACGACCACGTGATTTTGTAATAGAAACGCACCTGAAATGGGGAAAAAAAGTTTTTTTTTTTTTTATAACTTGAAGGACACCAAGGTTTGGGGGAAAGTAGTAATTGAAGTTTGACAACTTAAGTGCATCTCGATCTTTTGGTTGGGATGAAAAAGGAAGATCATTATTTTGCCAGTTTCAACCTGGAATTCAAGAACGTCTGGAATTTTTTCCTGCAATACGTCCTTGAAAATGCAGTTTCATGGAGGAGATTGCTGTTAAATATATCAAGTATTGATGACATAAATATATTTATTGTAATGTCACTGTTAGTTTTGATACCAAATAAATATATGTTTTCGTTTCTCCATTATTGAAAAAATGAATTTTTATTTTTTGCCGCATTAAATAATTTATAATTATAATTTACAAAAAGTTATAGTATTTTATTTAATAATTTCATTTAAATAAAAAATTTTTCTTCCCATTCTTAGGATTATATAATCAGCTATTTGCTGTTCAGTTCAACATTTCATGCAGTCGTCTTCCGTATGTGGCGAAACTCAATATTCCAATGTAAATTTCAATTTAAGATAATATGATGAATGAGTTTCTATAGGTTACGATTTTATATTAGCTTAATATGATTATTTACATTTTACTGTTATGTAAGTTTTAAATACAATTTCCTGTTATTTTTATGTTAAATATAATTTTAAGTAGTCCTTAAAGGAAAAAAGAGATGGCGGAGTGACAAATTTAACTTCACCTAAGCGCTTTTAATTGGTGGATTCAAATATCAATTCCCCGATTACGATGTGTTTAATGGTCTGGAGAAAATTTCCTCTCAACTCCAGATCAATGTCAAAATTGGAAAAGTCGATGCTTTGGTGGTGCCATCTATCGGAAGAGTTTAAAGCAAAGTCGTACTCTCACCTTCTTGGTGCTTAAACGAAAGACTCACCCTACTGATTTAAATTCGCCTAGCCAACGGCATAGCAAGTTTGGCTTGTCCAAGTGTCATAAGTAACAACAATAACAAATATCAACTTCACTTATTAATACCGGTGCGCGAGCTGAGTTTAACTAATCACAGCACTTATAAAAGTATAAGTTTATAATAGTTAAAACAAATGACTTTTCAAAAATAATATTTTCTGAATTAAATGATGTTTATACATGTAAATTCTCTTCTACTTCAAGCAAAAATTATGACATCTAGACTTTCACCTAGATTTTAACCGACATATCTTCTTAGACTTAAACTACACTGCAGAATGTCAATGGATTCAAAAACATTAATGTACAGTAAAATTCCAATCAGCCAAATCAATTGCGACTTTATCCAATTCGGATAAACAAAAATTCGGTTAATTGGATTTTTTCGGAAAGAGTGTCCATTTTAATTATATATTGTATGACGAAAATGGTAGAAAAAAATTATATATTTCCAAATAAAAAGAATTTGATGAAAAGCTAATAATTTTACATGTTAAGGTACTTACAAGTGCTGTACATTAATACAGCATGCATGAACGATGTGTAAATTCCTTTACAAATTTAACTTCACCTAAGCGCTTTTAATTGATGGATTCAAATATCAATTTCCCAGTTACGATGTGTGTAATGGTCTGGAGAAAATTTCCTCCCTACTCCAGATCAATGTCAAAATTGGAAAAGTCGATACTTTGGTGGTGCCATCTATCGGAAAAGTTCAGAGCAAAATCGTACTCTCACCTTCTTGGTGCGCTGCTTAAACGAAAGACTCACCCTACTGATTTAAATTCACATACCCATAAAGGTTGTTGATAATCTCGGTCAGAGTAAGATGTATCGCTACCTTCATCCGTTTTCGGGCAACCACTTGACAGTGAGAATTTGCTTGTGGTTACACTCGGGCTGACGCTCCATTCACTTCAAAGCAGTTTCAAAGGCTGCAAGTGCTTCACTAGCTGATGGTACCGTGTCTGCTTCAACATGGACATCAAAGTCATCTTCTTAATCAACTCTTTCAATAAGTTAACCATCATTTGCAATTTCACATCTGGGGTTTCATTCAATCCATTCTCCTTCATCTTTAGTACTAACTATCGAGGAATTTTCACAAGAATGTTTCCGAAAGTCCCTCAATTCTCATCTTTTCCCTTCTCTACTTTTCCTTTTCTTGAGCTTTTTTTTTAAATCATATTCCATTTTTTCTTCTAATTTACTTTTCTGATATTCTTAAAGAGATTCGGATAATTGGAACTCTCTGTTTCACTAAATAATTGTAAAGAATATTAACGTAGAGCTTGAAAATATTTCACATGCGATAATGATATATTTGTTGTGTTGTTGTTGTTGCTTATGACACTTGGACAAGCCAAGCTCGCCATGCCCTTGGCTGTGCGAATTAAATCATGAGACCAGTGAAGGAGAGTACATCTTTCGTTTGGATCAGAGCACTACGAAGGTGGAAGTACGACATTACTCTTTTTAAGGTGCCTCATCATTTTGAACCACGGTCAGGTGACGAGGCCACACCTGAGCTGGCACCCTCCTCTCCACATCCATGCCACACCAGCGGAAGGACTTTGGACGTCACATATTAACGTGGACACGTCCCCAACCCACGGAGCTCCAGCAACCCAGTGAAGGAGAGTACACCGTGGTCACCCTCCCAACCACTGCCCGCGGCAAATGATGCTTCACTTTGCTGAGCTTACGGGAAGCGGCGTGAAGCTACTGAGCCACTGGGGCTCTAATATATTTGTTAATAATATTAACACAGTTTGAGTTTTAAAAAGTAGTTCTGACTTTATCTAGTTTTTATTTGTAGATTATTTATATCTTGTAGATTATTATATAAGAATATCTTGTAAATTCTTGCTCTTTTTGTCCACCGAAATTAATCTTAAAGTCGGTGTTAAATTGAGAAACTGAATTGGGAAAAGTTGAATTATTGAAAAGGAGTTAAGTTGAACAGAATGAAGTGAAGCTTATATTAGGTCTAAGTAGTCCTGTGGACTTGTTTAACATAAAATCTATCGTACATTTCGAAATTTTATAATTGGAGCATTTATACGTAGTTTTCACTGCGGAACTCTTCTCACATCAAGAACGAGGGGAAAGTTTTTTTCCCTACTTTAAAAATTATCATCTAGGTATAACCGCTAAAAGTTAAAAAAAATATGTAAAACATGGAATCATCCCTCATTCCTTTCATATTTCTTTAGTTTTTTTTTTTTTTTTTTTTTTTTTCTTTTCAATTTTTGAAAACCGTGTTTTTTCCACTTATTACAACGTATGTGTTTACGTTTTTCTCAATACGCCCCCTATGGCTCAAAGCCACCAAATAAATGATGAAAATGGGATAATAAATTATTCTTCGTGAAAAATGTGATATAAAAAAATGAGCGACTAGTATAAATGAATACTGAAATAGTGATGAATGTGTAAACTTAAAATATGTTATTCCTCCATTACAGTGAACAGTGAGTTTTTATGCACTCCCAACGAGGAATCTAGCTGTGCAGAATTTATGCGGTCGTTTTGGGACACCCTGTATGAGAACTATGAAAAAATTTTATTTTAACAATCCTAGTATTTATATCATTGCGTATGTCACAATACGTCATCTTGGCAACATTTCTTCACAACCAAAAAAATTCAGAATTTGGTAATCTGGATTATAAAGCATCTCTACCCGGAAATCTTAATTTAGATTTTATCAGATTTACTAATAATTGTTAAAATATAAGTCATGATTACGGCATTCACCCTTTCATTATGTATGTAATTATATAGAGTAATTAATTTATTCAAAAGACACTTCAATTAGATATGTTTTCTTATTTAATGATAATATTCCGAGTACTTGCATTCAAAGTTAAGTCCAGTTATTCTACATTAAATAATATTATCGACGAAAAATGTAATATTATATATGTTATATAAATAAAATGTGTAATAAAGTACATTACTTAATGGATATTGGTTTATTTTTCAATTGTTTTCTAGATATCAATATTAAAAGCAAGCTGACCGATTGGCTGAGTGGTTAGCGTTCCTGACTACTGAGCTATTGGTCCCGGGTTCGAATCCCGGTTCGGGCATGGATGTTTCTTTCCTTCTCTGTTCTCTCTGTCCTTTCATCTGTGTTGTTGTATGAATGTGGACCGCCTTATAAACGGGTTTGTGGCGGGTAACGCTACTCGCCTCCGTGACTTGGTTCACAGGTGCCCGCTGGGTAACGATAAATGAGTAGCAGTTTCTGGCCTTGTTGTGGCATAGGGTTCAGTCATCCTTGTGTGCCCGCCATTGGATAAAAAAAAATATTAAAAGCAATTGATAACTAGACTTAACTTTAAATGTAAGGGCATTTTTGATGCCTGTATTTTAAATTAAGTGTTGTTATTCTACATTAGAAGGTGTTATCAAGAATCACAGCACCATATTGATAAATATTATCGAGTACATTTAATCGATATTTGGTTATTTCTCAATTGATTTCTAGATATCAATATTAAATGCTTATGATAACTAGACTTAACTTTAAATACAAGCACATTCTTAGGGCTTGTATTCAAAATTAAGTTTATAATTATTGCTCACAAGATGGTGTTATTAACGAACTTGTAAATAAATATTACATATTAACGATTTATGCTATATTTGGTAATTTTAATTATTGAACTAATTCAGTTATTTTCATTTTTAGAAGACCAAGTTCTTTTTTCATTGTCTTACCTGAATGGCTTGAATTTTTCCTTAAAAATAGCTGTGGGGGTTTTCTCTGTTCCAACCTTCTCAAATTCTGGTTCCGTGTGATTGCTCTCCCTTTTAACTGCATCCATCTTACACCTGGAAGAAAGAGAATAAAAATTAATCTGTTGCTTTATTCAAAAATGTGTAATCTAATTAACAAAAGAAAACACAGACTTTTATATGGATTTTTAGTTTTTCGATATGTTCAGGATTCTTGCCTTATATAATGCAGAGGAAAACAAAATTTTATTGTTTATCGACTGAAGTTGGTACCAAGACAAAGTTTCTTTTTAAATTTGGGAAGCATATTTTGCATATTGAAACACATATTTTTTGTACCGTTATACGAGGGTCACTCTGATATTTTTGAGATACAACTAGGTTTTTAAAGTTATACTTACAAAAATTTAGGTGTGTTCAAAGTAGACTCTTCCAGCATCAATGCACTTTTGTAGACGAATTTTCCACAGATTAAATGCTTCAAGCCATTCATTTCTTCGAATAGATGAAAAAAATGCCTTTATAGCCACATCAATCTCTTCTTCTGAATGAAAACGACGTCCACGTAAGTTCTTTTTTAGATTAAAGAATAACCAAAAGTCGCACATAGCTAGATCAGGTGAATACGGCGGATGTTCGAACACTTTAATTTGTTTTTGTTTAAGAAACTCAACTGTTAATCCGGCTGTATGTGAAGATGCATTGTCATGGTGAAGCATTAGTCCTAGAACATTCAGTTCTTGTAGAATTTCTGGAAGACATTGAGTGGTATACCAGTTTGCTGTTACTGTGTTCTGTCCTTCCAACTTGATGGCTTTGACCAATCCCGTACTTCTGAAGAAAACGGCATACATCACTTTTTTAAGTGCGCGTTGTTTTTTCACCATTGTCGGCGTGGGATCATCTTCAAAGACCCATACTTTGCTTTCTTAACGTGTTGGAACGTCAAAAAACGGTATGTTCGTTTCATAACCTGTTACAATTTTAAAAATGATGCGGTGGCCACCATCATTCAGCATATTAAGAGTTTCTTTAACTGATTCTGACACGCTCCTCTTTTTGATGCTCAGTTAGATTATGGGGAACCCAACGGCAAACTACTTTTTTCATATGTAATTCTTCATGAATGGTTTTGTGTATGGCTGCGGATCCAATGTTAAGTTCCTTCTGTATCATTTGATAGGTACAGCGATTATCATCCATTAACATTTTCGTATGGCAGACACATTATCCGGGATGACTGCCGACGGCGGCCTTCCTGTGTGTTCTTCATCCTGAAGAAAATTGCGACCTCTTCTAAATTCTCTAAACCATCTGAATACAGTAGCACGAGCTGGAGATTCATCACCAAATGCTAATTGCAACCGTTGAACGCATTCTTCTTGATTTAATCCTGCTTTGAAATCGTAGAAAATCGTAGCGCGAAAATGTTCTCGCGTCAACTCCATTTTCTCTTCTGTTTCATATTTATTCCACGCTAAACAAGTTGAAGTAAGTCAGTAAAAAATCGTCTTCTGTGTTAAAATACTTTATACTTTAAAATTAAACCATAATTTTTATTTTGTAAATTCTCGTCTGCGCGTATCTCAAAAATTTCAGAGTAACTTTTCTTTTTTTTTTTTGTTGTTAAGGTCTTTTATTTTTTTTATTTCCAATGGCAGGGCAAATACAAGGAATAACACAAATAAATCACATGATAAATCACAAAATAGACATGAGACGAAGACTGGGCAGGTGAATACAGTACATAAATCGTAAACGAGATGACCGGAGTCATTGCCCCAAAAGTTCCCTGGCTTGCCAATAAAGCCATGATTCAGATCTGCCATGCAGTGCAGAACAGCGGTGGAGGTGGGTCGTATTCATGGGCTCTGCCAAGTTGCACAGCGGACAGTCAGTGAGTTTAAGATGCCAATGCTGTGCAAGTGTTCAGCCAGACAGACGTGACCGGTCAGGTGTCGAAACTGTGCCACAATTTCACGGCATGGACCATCAGGGATATTCAGAATGTCGTCTTTCCACCGCTTGGCTGAAAAGACGAGCTTAAGGTCTATCATGTTAAGATCTACCATACAATCTATGTTAATACATTCTATGATAACATACGTATCTATGTGAAGGTCTACCATACAATACTAAAGATAATACAAACTTTAAATTTTTGTACTGTCTTATAATCGTTATGATCAGTAAAAGCATCATCAAATGATATTATATAAGCCAAAAATAACGTATTTCGATATTTGATGTGAATTAACATTTTTTTTAAATACGAAAAGTTTGTCTCAGAGAAATAGGGGACATATGCACAAAATAATTCGAATGGCAAATATTTCGCAGCAATTTTATAATCTTCTGCTGTGATATTCATTAAAGAATGTGAATGCATTACGACGATTTAATGAATGTCACATCAGAATGAAGATATACAATAAAGGAAGATTGTCATGCATCATTTGAATTTATTCATCAGATTATTTGTTCGCCAAAATGTGCCGTCCCAATTTGACAGAAAACTAATAAAAATAAGATAAAATAATGCAAAACTTAGAAACTCTAAAAATTGTCGCCCCATTTTAAGTGACGTGTAACACTATTTCCATAAAAAAAATTTGAAAATATTTGGAAAGGAAATATTTAAACTAAAATTAAGGAGTGTCCCAGTAGCCAAGTAAGGAAATGCATAGTTTTCATGATCCAAAGACGTCAGGTGTCAACTTTGTCATTTGAACCTGGTTTAAAATTATTAAATGGTTGTCTGTTAAGAATAGTTTTCTCGTAACCTAACGCTATGCTAAATAAATGGGTTAGCTTAAGTTACAGCGATACATTTCTGAAGGACTATTTCTGATTACCGGAGCCACTAAACACAATTGGCAACACAGTCTCCTAATTTTGAACCACAATCGCGACGAGGTAAACATCTGAGCTAACAATTTACTTCCACGATTTGGTCTGCCATTCAACAGTCACTGTTTACACTCGAGAACTAGTTGGACAGAATCTACAGTTTAAAGTGGATTCCGAATTATTATAAAGATACATACCCAAAAAGGTATTCAAACCCTCGAACCATTGAATTCAAGACTAAGGCACTAATCTTTCATCTGCTAACTCCCTACTATCCACGCCACACCAACGGAGAGACATAAAACTCTATGGAACTTTCGACTTGCATTGGTTTTCTTAGAAAGACGATTGCCAATAGGGTCTGTAGCAGCACTAAAAAAGTTAAAGTTTAATTTTCGCCGTGTGGCAACAAAATTTCTTAGATTTTGTTTCTGAAAAATAAAGTATTATTCTAGTCTTGTGCTCATAGAGTCGGCTGATTTACCTGCTTTTGCAAATAATATAAAAAATTATTACCAATATCATCGTGCCGCACAGATCTGTTTTTGCATTTATTACCTTCGGGACATACAACGATGCCTTTAATTACCAGTTTATCGGACCAAAAATAGCGAGACAATTCTGTAAATTGCTGTTCGAAAGAAAAATGAATTTTGTGTTGCCAATACTCTGAAAAAATAACTGCAATAATGTTTTGTTTTGTTTTGAAAAATCATCATTAATTATTGTAAATCGTATTATTTTTGTTCTGCTTTTTCATCCAGTAAGAATTCATTTCAAAATTGAAAACTTTAAGGACCTTATAAAATTGCTTGAAACAAGCGATATTTTCTATTGTAAATAATCATGCTGTTGTAACTCATATTTATTTATTCTTTCTGAACTTTAACTTTTTAGATTGGCAACATAAAGTTTTGTTTGTTCTAAATTAAAGTTTAAAAGCAAAAGTAGCTAAGATTCTTCTAAGCATTTAAATTCACGAAATAAAGTATTAAAATGGAAATATCTTTGTTCTTCTTGTAATTAGTGTATTGTAGTGGTAGTTTAGTATTTAAATAAAGTATTTTCAATATCAAGAACGTCTTTTTTCTCGAGTCGTAACACCTGCTTCACTAAAGAAACATATAAAAAAATGAAATAAATTATATTTGCAATGAATTATTTAAACCTGGATCAAAACTTCTAAGATCTGAGAAAAAATAATTAAAAATTTATCATTCAAATTATAAAGATGGATGAAAGAGTAAAATTTTTTTTCTGCAGAAAACCATCGTTAGAAACTTCGATCTCACAACGATCATTTTCGATGATGTGACTAATAGGATATATCAGTTACAAAAGGGTAATTTATCATTCATTGATTTTTTTTTCATAATTCAATGAATCACTTTTGAATTAAATGTCATGAAATCTAAAGTACGTTCGTAAAAATATATATTTGGAACAAGGATAACTCGTTTTCTACCCACTTAGTCTAAAAATCGTTTACCAATATTGCACAACGAATATCCATTTTTGAATAAAATCACTTTTTTATATTAAATGTTCCTCAACAAATTTAAATCTATATTGATAAATTGATTGAATAAAATTATTATACTGGTATCACGTGATCAGTTTATTAGGTAAAACTGATTTCATACTGAAAACTTTCCTCTATTATTAATGATTATTTCCATAATCTCTGAAACCATGGAAACTGAAGTGAAATCATGATTTCAATTTCATTTTTCGTCACTTGATTCTTTTGATCAGTTTTTACAAATCTACTAACTACAAAGAGAAACCCAGTTCTTTATTAAAGAGCTGGACATAATGGTTTACCATAGTATCCATAGCAACCGGCTATGGATGTCATGGTAAATAACATAATAAAAAATTGCTATGATGCAGGGGTTTAAAAATAAACTTGTTTTCTAAAAATATACTAACCATACTCCATGAAGATTATGAAGTATTATTAGTAAATTAAGACAAATTAGTTGCTAGTTGATTTGTCACCATAGTTCTAATAAAGAGAGTTAACTTGTCTGATATCTGTGATCTAAAGCCTTCAGAGCCAATGCAAGGCATCAACGAACGACAGGAACTCAACATAGCCCAGTAGTAAAAGCACTCTCTTTGTTAAAGGACTTGGATTCGAACCCGGGACCTTCCACATAGAAGAGAGCAGAAGGTCTTGGTATTGACCCCCTTTTAACAACGGGAAATGTGTTTCTGCTTCTTGCATGCATTTTAATCGAGGTGGTTTCTTGTTTTCTTGCTTTTTCATGCATTTTAATCGAGGTGGTTTCTTGTTTTCTTGCTTTTTCATGGATCTTAATCGAGGTGGTTTCTTGTTTGAGTTTTTCAAGCTTTCTCTTTTGCGACATGTCAAGTATGAGAATCGAGATTATGAGATGTTGAGTTGAAAGCCTTATCACTGGTTATATTATTTTCGTCTCCTTCTCAAGATTAGAGTCACATATATCAAACTTAATAGAAGGCATATACATGGGGGACAAAGCTGATTGCAATTTTAAGTGAGCTCAAAAGAAGATTAGGGAGCATTCAATTCACAGATGACAGGCAATAAAGGCATCTCTTTCATTCTCTATAGAAAAAAAAACGAAAAATTCTTTATTCATTCTTTTTTAAGTCGTTAACCTATTTGTAAAATTACAATTTTGTTCTGTAAAAAATAGTGAAGGACAAATTTCTACAAGAGACAGCTTAAACTAGGTCATATCGTGCAATATCCATTGATCCATTTCTTTACCTATTGAAAGCTCAATAAAGAGTAATCTCATTACAAATGAATAGTTCTTCCATTAGCCCACAGAGGTCTCTTTCATCATAATTTGTAAATCGTTTTAACAATTTAAGACAAAAATAACACTTCTGTGATTATCGTTCTAAATATAATTGGAAAAAAATTCTTTTTTTCATACGACAGATTTTAGCTGCAAATGTTCCTATATATCTGTTTCTATTACACGTATTGTTTTCATCTTAATTTTTAATATCATATATGGAGAAACAGCCATTTTTCTAAATATCCGTTTGAAGACTTTAATTTTAAATTAAAGTGGAAAATACAATGCTATAGTAAACCATAGACTTAGCAACCTTGCTGTACTTGGATTATCCACTTACTTGATGGAAATTTGAACTGGAACTTAAGGTATCCGATTACGTTGGAGAAATTTTTTAATAAAAATTAATTTAAATTTTCTTTTTTCTTGTTTTTATATAAATTAGGATATAAAAACATAAAATTAGCTACTATTTTATTGATATATTGTATACTTGTTGTGAAATTGGTTATTTTCTGAAAACTTTTAAAGAAATTTTAACACTAATTGCTAATGCTCTTACAGAAAATTGTAATGCATCAGTCTTAATTTAATTTGATCATTAAGGTTTATGTTCTTTTAATGTTCTTTAAAATGAAGCCAAAAAATAAAATATAGTTAAAAATGTACAGCACTATGGATATCCTATGAAATTTTATTGAACACATTTCCTTTAAAAATAACTGTAAATGAAAAAATTCTTTATATATATACAAATTTTTGTTTCATTTTGTGGCAACAGCGCTTAAAAATAATTATAGGCTAAGTTTCATAGAAATATCTTCATTATTACTTGAGATGTCGTGTTTTGGACACATTTTGTGAAAAACATAGTTATGAGAAAATTGTCTTTAAAGTGATATAGAGTATCGCTTATGATAACGACTATGTTACCATTTCTTTGTGAATGCATAAGGCAAATAACGGCCTCATACTTATAACTATACAATCAACACAGTACAGAAAAATATATAAATATAAAAAATAGTAAAAAAAAAGAATATTACTTTCTTTACCACTTCCGGTTTGAATAATGTAACTTCCAGTATCCTTTTTCAAAGAAGTCTATGCATTTTAAAATTCCTGTAACTCAATTTGTATTTAACAAACAGTAAAATTGGAAAACTGTTTTGGAAATTGGAAAGCTCTGAGTACAAGATTCATAAACAAACAAAATAAAAAATGAATACATGTAATCAAAAATCAACTTTTCGTGGTAGACGGATACTTTAAGTAACATTTGTAAGTTTCGATTCAAAAATCCATGAGTTCGATTCCACTTTGAGTGTAGCTGTTTGGATACCTTAAGTCAATAGTTGAAAGTCGTAGCAAAATGCTTGAACATACACAGTTACTGAAAAGACTTCTTAAATTACAGTCCGTGTTTACATGTCGTAAAGGAAGAAATTTGGGATATTCTCAAGCACCTTCCCCTTAAGACGTGTATGCAGAATAAAAAAAGCACAATGTCCATTTTCTATTGTTAATTGTAAGTGGTATTGAACCCAGATAGCTGATCAACGCAATTAAATAGAAATATTGGTGGATCTGAATCACGATTAAACTGCAGAGTCTACTTCTGAGATGGCAGCTTTCACTTCCCACCACATTAGCAAAAAACACAACACTGTGACTTTACGACACTTAAAACGAGTCTAAAAGGCGCTTTCAAAACAATCTTTAGCTACACAGGAATCAAACACGACACCTTTGATTCGATTGACTACTTTCACAATAAGCCTCTCAGCACAAGCCAAAATCTGGGTTCGATACCACCACTGTTGATTGAAAAAGATGAGCAGGACAATTTAATTTTATAAAACGCCACACCGCGCGTGACGTATTACAAAATTAAACTTGGAGATTTAGATACTGCTCGGTAATGTTCTTCTTTGCTCCTCTTTCAGCATTTAAAAATAGTATATTATATATTTAAAAATAGTATATATATATATATATATATATATATATATATATATATATATATATATATATATATATATATATATATATATATATATATATATATATATATATATATATATATACTAATAAAATTTACAAACTTTATTGGAAAAAACGGCAATGATTCATTAATTAATTCTTTAAACTGCTACCAAATTTATATTTACCCTCTGTGCAAAACGCTCGCTTGAAAAGTAAACTGTGCAGCAAAGTAATTTCCTTACTTTTCAAAAGTAATTTCGATCGATTACAAAACACTAAAAAACACAGTGAATATGACAAATTAATCATTAATATTTGAGTGTCTCTTTTAATTTTGATTTTTAAGCTAACAAGAAACGACTTCGTTTCCTTTTTCTAATTTTAAATCTTCATTCAGCTTCATCTTTAGTAAGATAAAAAAAAATAAATAAAATAAAATAAAATAAAAAAGATAATAACACTTATGACGAAAAAAAATTTATGCTCTGAAAGTTGTCAATTTAAAAAAAATAGACGATTATAATATATTAGAAAACTCATCGAATTATTAGCTTTACTTAAGTATAACAGATAAAATTCCTGTGACGTCAATTTAAAAATAGTTCATAATAAATATTTAAAAAAAAAGTGATGTATTGCCAATGCAGCGATAACTCCGCTAAAATGGAATTCCTTCGACTTATAATAAACTTTACGTCATCGAAATTGCGGGTGATGAATGCCTTAATGATTTTCCTTGTTGTGACGTTTGAGCATAAGCAGTGTAGGATAATCCATGTCTAATTTCGTAATCATTAGAAATGTATTTGTTACTATTTGACGAGCCGTCTGACACCATTCAAGAACAGGGTTACTTTTATTTCCTTTCTTTTTTTATTCATTTATAATAGGAAAAATCAAACAAAATTGATAAAAAAATAGGTGCAAAGTCTTTGTAGTAATTAAAACATTTAAAAATGTCTTGACATTGAATGAAAAATGTAGTATTTGCGAATCATAATATGCATTTAAGAGTAAAGGTTTTGATTTCTTTCTGCTATAAATATATGTTCACGATTTTTACACAACCAATTACAATCACAGTTAAATTAAAAAAGAGAATTTCATAAATTAAATTTAACGGAATTTATAACAAGTGTAAGTTTTTCAGCTGACATGCTAATTTATGTTATTTATTTAGAAATGTTTTTATAGTTATTTTTTGGGATAATTTTGTAATTTATATTCACAACATAAACTTAAATAAACAAATAATCACATTTTAAAAGCATATTTCAATAAATTACCCAAAAACATGAATGAAAAACAAATTTAATTATATTTCTTTTCGAAGTTTAACAAAAAAAAAGAGCTTACAGTTACAAACATTTTTTAAAACAGCGAATCAAATTTCGCGCTAACTATGTAAATAATTATATCAATATTTTTGATGTCTATAATTAATATAATGTAATAATAACAATAAAGCAATTTCATTATTTAACATCATTATCTCCAAAGAATTTCAAACCTTCAAGATAAATGCTTGGAAAGCTTAAATATAGTCAAATGTTGGGGAGAAAAAGACCATTTGTCTCATTACAATTAAAATTTTTGAACATCTAAAAAAATTTTTCTCAGCTAAAATTACATTTTCTTTAATAAATGAAACATAATTATTTTCAATAAAAATTTTAACGCCTGATTCAAAAATAATTTATAGATGGTTAAATTGAAGATTATTTTACCTAAAATAATACATTTAAAAATATGCTAATTATACATCTTATTTTTGGTAGCCAATATTATGTAGGCATTCCTATTCAATATATATGTCTCACCAAATACTAATTAAATTATCGTAATTTCTTGCCTATGTAAAGAGAATTATATGTTTGTATGTAGTACATGTGTGTGTGTAATTGAAAATTATAAGAGATAAGATTAAAAAAAACATATTTTTACAATTATAGAAAATATAACTAATAAAGTCTCATAAGCAATCTAGCTTTAAGCATAGAAAATCTATGTAGTTACTACTGATACATTAAAAATATCGTTGGAATAACGTGAAATATAATTAAGGCATTATAGTGTAATGAAGCCCGGTGGCTTAGTGGCAGCGTTTCACGCTCCCATGACACAGGTCCGAGGTTCGATCCTCGGGCTGGGCAAAGTTGACTCAGCCTTTCATCCCTTCAATGGGTCGATTAACTGAGTACCAAGCATGCTTGGGAACTAAACACTGGGTGTCTTATGTTAGGCTGACCAACTAACTGGGACATATGCTTCGCACCCCAGGGCCCTCGGTCATGAAAACAGTTATGGGCACTGTAGGCCTTGGCCCTCATGGGTTGTCGTGCTATGGAGTTTAGTTTTTATTATAGTGTAATATACAATATAACAAGAAATATTATTAAAATTGCTTATAAAGTAAAAAATTTATGAGTTATAATAGACAGCATAATTCCTCAGGAAAATTATTGAGAACTTGAAAAATATATTTTACGAAATATGATTAACAAAATTTGAATCTTGAAAAATATGATTGATAAGGACTCATTGACATTACAACTAAATATTGAAAAATATAATTGATAATGTATGAAGAAAATTAAAGTTCTAACTAGAGTAATATGTTCAATAAAATGTATTTGTGATAGTGGACATTAATAAAATATAATAGAAATTATGATTTAAATCTTGGAAAATATAATTAATAAAGTATAACGAAAATTATAATTGTAAGCAGAGTAAATGGGATTTATGTATAGCTTCATGAAAAATTTAATTAATTTCACGAAATATAATTAAAGCAGAATCATGCATAATGTAATAACTAAAATATATAATCAAAGAATAAATATTTAAAATGATCATAAGAAAAATTTCAATAATAAAAGTGAACATAAAATAGGGTAATCAAAAGTTAACAGACAATATGCTTCATCACAGAAAAACCATCATTGTACAATGTTTGAAAACATGGAAAATATATTTTAGGAAATGTGTTCAATAAAATGTATTTGGATTAGTTGAAATTAATAAAGGATCGTAGAAATTGCAATTAAAACTTTGGAAATTGTAATTAATATATGATGAAAAATATAATTGTAAACAGAAAATAATTATTCAGATTCATAAAAACTGTGATTAGAATCACAAGAAATATAATTTAAGTATTCGTATATAAAACATGATAATAAAATATAATTAATGCATAAACATGTAAAATGTGTTAACAAGAAATATAATTAAAGTGCTAGAAGATAAAATGCATAATAAGAACACGATTAAAGAATAAACATGTAAAATATGATAATGGGAAATATAATTAAATCAAAAAGTTAAAAAGTATATAATACCAAAAAGAATAAAAGGAATGTAAGAATAAAACAAATAAAATATCGTCATAAGAAATATGATAACAGTAAGCATGTAAACTATAACAAGAAATATAATTAAAGCTTAAGGACGTAAAATGTGGCGAAAGAAATAGAATTATATCATCATGTGCAAAATGTTATTACAAGAGCCACATAACTAACCATAAGTATGAAAACAGGAACCTGGGGCCTGAGCAGCTACCAGGCGCGTCGGTAGGCGGTGGATCACCGAACGTCCTGTAGGAATGACAGGATAGCCTTGAATATAGAATCAGAGGCCGCGAACCAGCTCCCGTAAACCCTGGTGTTATGCGTTCCGTGCCTAGGGCTAATTGGCACCGCGGTATTGGTGTCTTAACGGAGCCTCTAGTTGCCTGGCAAACTTCTAGAGTAATTTGCCTTGCCCAGTATCTCAGGCAATGCTGGGTGGACTTATATTACCTGAGCTTATAAATTGTTATCTTGTGGCTGAAAAGACACAAGAAATAACAATCCTTTCTGCATCTACAGGTGATGCCTCTGAAGTTGACCTTGCTGAAAAAGACAAGTGAACTCAGAGGCTGTCTTGTAAAGGGGCAGTAATGAATCCTTCACTTGAGGTAGAAATGACCTCCAAACCATCTTCTGGTGAAAGTCAGGAAGCTATCCCTAGTATGACTGACTCTCTGACCAGATGGGACTATTTCAGCAAGACCCTATCTGCTGGAAATGTCATACGCAAGAGGAAACGGCAGAGCATATCATTTATGAATGCGAGGCTCTTGCCCTCCCTAGATTAACCTCTTTAGTCATCATCCATACTAGAGAGTTACACCTTGACTCCATTAAAGGGTTATCGGACTTTATTAATAAAGTGGATGACCCGAGCAACTGGAACTAGGAAACATTGGGTTTGGAGTTAATGGTACAAAATGCTGATAAAAGCAGAGGTGCCCAATGACATACAAACCCAATTCTAAGAAGAAGAAGAAGAAGATGAAAACAGGAATATGATAATATAAAATATAATTAAAAGATAAACTTGTAAAATGTTTTTTCTAATGGTAGATGCTGAATCGTTAATGCGAAAAACAGAAAAAAAGGAATAAAAAAACAGCTGTTACAGAATTCCATTAATCTAAGAATATAAAATGTAATAATAATAGTATATTGGTAAAAGTTTATAGTTATAAAGCAGATTAACTTAAAAGATAATATAAATTTGCTTCACTGGTGAAAGATCAAAGAAACAGGATTGAAAACTCGAAAATTAAGTTTTATAAAATATTCTAATAAATGAGAATAGAGGAAATATGTGATTAATAAATAATTTTAATGTTGTTGTCTTGTGCCAGCCAGGCTGACAATATAGGGTGCGCTACCCCACTTTTCCAAATGAACCATATTTTGGTGTGGAGTCCGACTTCCTCAGTACACACATGCCATAGGAACCCGTTTATAGGGTAGGCAACCATTCATACAAAGACAGGATAGACAGAGATAGGAAATACATCCATACCTGAACTGGGATTCGAACCCACGACCTCCCTACCTGCACAGTCAGGCACTCTGACCACTACACAGGGTAGTTGGAAGTAATTTTAGTATTACTACGATTATCGTGAGAAATTTAAGTAAAAAAAATTGGCGAAAAATATTACTGGAAACAAATAAATTATTATTCATACAATTTCATGAATATTTCTGATAGAATGGCATATGAAATATAATCAATGCATAAGCTTAGGAAATGTAATAATAAGATATATTATTTATGAAGATTTACATAAAATATAATAATTAAAGTATAAAATGCAGGATGTGCTATATTACCAAAAGATCATGACGAAAATATGGTTGCGATTCATGAAAATATATTTTATAAAATATTGTGAAATATATACACACAGAATCATATAAACATATGGTTAATCAAGAATAACATACAAATTACGAATAGAAAATTGGGAAATTTTCTATTCGTAATTTCTATGTTTTGATTTGTGGAAATTTTTTTTCTATTCGTAATTCATGATGGAAAAAAATATCATAAATTATGTGAAGGATATTGTATCCTGTATTAAACATCATAAAAATAAAATGCTACTTTTTTATCGGTATTGTAATTATGTGTGTGTGTTAATTTTAAAGGTTTATTTTTAATTTTAGTAACTTTACTAATACATAACGAAAATTTGTTTTTTTTATTATTATTTAATAAGGTATTTATGTATAATCCCCGACGAGCTTTATTGCCACAAAAATATGCCGGTCAGATTTTAATTTCTTTTTTCAAAATGTGAAGGAAAAGCAGAGTTGTATATTTATATATCTTTTTTCTAACAAATGGATAAAAACTTTATTTTAATTTATATGGTGCCAAATCGATTTATTAAACGATATATAAATTTTTTCGCAGATATGATCGACGGGATAATGCGTGTAAGTACTGTTTTAATAAAGTGAGTTAAAAAAATATTTGAGAGGGAATCTTGTGAGGATAAGTGTAATATATTTACAGACATTAACTGTGATGATGTTTGGCATTGTTTCAGCACCAGTTAGTTTTAAGTCTGTCCAAAACATATAAACGTAAAAAAGTATTATTTAAAGTTTAAAAAATTATTTTACTGTGAATCTCTAAAAAAAGGATTAAGAAAATCATAATTATAAAGATATTTATTGAATAAATCATTTTGTTTCGAAAGAGAATAGAAAAGAGAAGAAAAAAAAAAGAATGAAAACTATATGTTTATGTGTTATTCATAGATTAATTGGGTGGATTTTTTGTCTAGAGACATAACCAATCAGATTGACTTACAATCTTTGATTATATGCAAGTGTCATTAATATATATACGTATATTTTCATTTTCTAAAGACTCTGAATTACATGAAAGCTTGAAAACAATTAATTTTTCATCTGTTTAAGAACTCGAAAATGATAATGTTGTATGATATATTTTTGGAGCTTATATTAGTCTTTTTGTTGCTCAACGGTCATTTTTTCCACACGGAAGCTAATTAGATCGGGACCTATAGTTTAAAATTGATTTCAAACCACTACAAACATCCATACTCAAGGTGGAATTCGAACTCACAAACTGTTGAACTGAAGGCAAAATCACTAACCATTCAGCTGCCAACTCGACAAGCTTTTTCTAGAGCATAGGTTCCCAAAGTGGTCCAAATGGACCCCCAGGGGTCCATGGGAGACCACACGGGGGTCCACGTAGACGTGAAAAGAAAACAGGGATTCACAAGTTGTAAGTGGGGGTCCACGAAAATTTTTCTGGTTTTCATAATAAAGAACAAACATTTTAGCTTGAATTTACCTATCAACGTAGGCAGGTAGCATCCTTCACTAGGTAGGTACTCAAAAATATTCGAGACTCAGTTCAAACACAGAACTGAATAGAACAATAGATAATAGTACAAGAGTGTACACCACATGTCGAGACTTGCAAAGTGCCGCCCGTGCGCCTGCTCGTTGTGGATGCTTGTTTAGACCTGCAAAGGGATGAAATGCGATTTGCACTGTGCTTGCAATTTATATTAGTATAAATACGACTGCCAAGAACAAAATGTTACTCATTTGTTTCTGGGATTTTAGACATAAAAGTGTGACTGTGAGTGAATCGATGTCAGTGTTTGCAGTGCCGGAAAAAGTAAATATCTGCCTATTTGTTAAACATATTTTTATTGTATATTGTAATTATCAAACATATATTTGTTTTACTACTTGAGTGTTGTAGGCAGTTATGTTGTAAAAATTATATAAATACTAGATATTATTTTAAACTTCTATAAAAAAAGAACAAAAAGACAGGGAAGATTAAACTTTAGGTACCTAGATACTTTTTTGTTTAAGTAGTTTTTGTTAGTATCGATATATATAGGTACTTTTTGTTAGCAACAGGGAGTCTATCGAAAATAGTAAAACTTTAAAAGTGGTCCATGAGAAAAAAGTTTGGGAACCCATATTCTAGATATTTGCTTTCTCAAAAACATTTTTCATATACATCATATAGATATTTTCATATTCCTTCAAACATATTAATGCAAACTCTCGTGCATGCTCCTAATAGATGTCCTTGCAGGAAAGATAAAGTTAGTTTTTTTTCGTATTTCGAAAGTAGCTAAGACAGTAATGTGAGCTATATTCAGGTGTATCATAGTGAAAAAAATCTGACAATTGCCAGTATTAACAAACAAAAAAAATTTAAGAAATTTAACGAATTTTTTGAGCTTATGTTTTACAAATCTGCTTTTTATTATTTCAGCAATATTAATTAAAACAAAATATTTTATGTTGGCGGAAGCAAGGCAGTAGTCTTTATATTCAAAAGAGATTGGTTACAAATATTGCAATTATTACTTTAGAACTCTGCCGACCGATTGGCTGAGTGGTTAGCGTTCCTGACTCCTGAGCTGTTGGTCCCGGGTTCGAATCCCGGCTCTGGAAGGAATATTTCTTTCCTTCTCTGTTTTCTCTATCCTTTCTTCTGTGTTGTTGTATGAATGAGGCCCGCCCTATAAACGGGTTTGTGGTGGTATGGCGCGGGTAACGCTACACGCCTCCGTGACTTGGTTCACAGGTGCTCGCTGAGTAACGATAAATGAGTTGCAATTTCTGGCCTTGTTGTGGCATAGGGTTCAGTCACCCTTGTGTGACCGCCATTAGATAAAAAAAAACTTTAGAACACAAATAATTAATAGATAAAACATTTAAATCGTCCTTGCTGATTTAAACTAACCATAAATTAAATGTTTTGTCATGTCTTTTTCATTTTGCTTTTTTTCTGCTGTTCTATCGTCCATGTGTTAATGGCTTGAATCAATGGAAAACGGCTTTTCAAACCGATGTTTTCCTCCTTAAATAAGAAATCGTTTTATTAACAAAATGAACTTCGATACTATGCTCAGACATTCGATGGAGAATTTCGCCTTTTTTGCTACCGAACGAAGAATGTGATTTGAAGGCAGGCAGCAAATTCGTCGACAAGTCGGATTTACAAGGCCGTCTCAATACGACGTGATGTACGATGAAACGTTATCTGACGTCATGGATATTTTAAAACAATGAGAATCATAATTAAGTGGCGTACTCAGGATGTTAACTGTAACAAAAGAAACAACCACTTTATAGTTTAAAAAAAGTGCTCAAATCCAGCTGTAACACATATGCATTCAGAATACGCAATACTATTTCACTGTTCACATTTGGCTATGATCGAGCATGGGACCTTCTAATTTGAAGCTCCAATCAAATATTTTATTATCAAATAAATACAAACAAAATTTCATTTAAATAGGACGACAGTAAAACTGAAAGATTTCTTTTTTAATAGCCCTAAACATTTTTCAGTAAATTTTTAAATTAGGGACGAAATTTGTTTCGCTTCAGCTCACTGTATATAATAAAGTTGAATAAAAATAAACTGTAAGATGTATATCATTACATCTTATTGATTGATTGGATTTTAATATTCATGTATTATATTTAAAAAATAAAAATCAATAAATTGAGAGAGAGAGAGGTAGCTCAATAAACAGATATAAAGAAGTTATTTCAAACTAATCCTTCCAATGTAAAATTGCTTACTTAAAATAGAAAAAATAATCGGTACGCGATTGAGCACAAGTCCGAGGTTCGATCCTCAAGCTGAGCAGGGTGAACTCATCTTTCTATCCCTTCAATTGTTGATAAAAGTGAGTACCAAGCCATGCTTGAGAACTAAATACTGGAGGTTTAAACTGGCATAACTAAATACTGGCATTTTGGCTAACCACCTAATCAGGACATATGCTTCACACCCCTGGGCGCTTGGTCAAGATAACAGATATGAACACTGTAGTTGTTGTTGTTACTTATGACACTTGGGCAGGCCAAGCTCGCTAGACCTTGGCAATGCGAATTTAAGTCAATAGTCTTTCGTTTTAAGAAGAGCACCATGAAGGTGAAAGTACGTCTTTGCTCTTTTTTAAATCCTCCGATAGATGGCACCACCAGAGGACCCACTCCTCAATTTTGACATTGATCTGAATGGGGAGGAAATATTCTTCAGACCATTGCACCAATGGTAACTGCTCAACAACCGACTACAGGACTTTCGATTCCACAGATTTAACGAACACGTATATCGCATGTACTCGGTGGGTCTTTGGCGGCATTGGGAATCGAACCCCACCCTTCCGGATGGAAAGCCTATACCCTAACCACTAGGCTACAACAACAACACTGTAGTTCTTGGCCCCTTATAGGGTGTCGTGCCACTGAGATTGAGAAAATTTTGTCACTTTATTTACTGAAAAATAGCACTTTATTTCTCCCGTCGCCATAAGAGAATCAAAAATATTTTTAGTTTTTAGTTCATTAACAAATACAATATGTAACTTTAGTTGTAATTTGTTTAGTTTTAAATATATATATATATATATATATATATATATATATATATATATATATATATATATATATATCTTTTATAATAAAATAATAAAAAATATCGCGTTTTCTGCGTTGTAAACAAGACTAAAAAACAACCATCATTGACATCATCCATTCAAAGAAATAACATTTGATATCGGAAAAGTTTATAAAATACTATAGAATAAAAAAAGAAAATTAAAGAGAATTCAGTAATAATAATAATTATTATTATTATTATACAATAGGAAAATCATTGAAAATTTATTTGTTTTAACAGATACATGTATTTGTATGTTTTTTTAAATATTCAATGTTTTCTACGAGTTTTCAGAAATCTCTATCTTCCAAAATTTGACCTTTTTTAAAATTTAAAGCGTATTTAATAAGGTTTAATGAATTTCAACGCAAATTTATTTGTAAAATATGATATAAATGTTAAATAAGCATGACGGAAAAAATTATGAAATTAGAAAATAAATAATTTTAAAATTAAATAAATATGTTAAATATAAGTTTGAAAAATTAACTCTTAATTTATTTGGTTTAAAGGTTTGCATTTTGTGAGAAATGACATTCGATTAATATTATATTCCATTCGATATTATTACGAATTGATATTAATTGACTGAATTTATTTTGAATTGATAAATGTTTCTTCATTTATCATGATTTATGTATTTAGTTTTGATGGTTGACATTTGAATTAAGAATTGATATTCATTACAAAAATTTACATAAATTCAAGAGATTGAAATTTGAAGCTAGTTAAAATTGATATTTTATATTTAAATTTTGACAGCAATTAGAAGAATATTCCAATTTTATTATTAACTTTTAAATTGCATATTGGCATTTAAAATTTATAATCACACATACATCCATAAAAACAGATACTTTCAAAAGAAATTATCCGCTGACAATGATAGGAGTATTTGGGAATTTATTTGACCTCAAGGTTGGCATTATGAGGAATAACATTTACTTAATAATATCATAAGTAATAATATAAATGTTTGAAAAGAGAGTATTTTTGAAAAGATGATGCGAATGAAGATTTTACCAATGGGTTCAATTATCGATAAATAACTAAGAAGTAGAAAATATTTATGAAATCATTTAGTATATATATATATATATATATATATATATATATATATATATATATATATATATATATATATATATATATATATATATATATATATATATATACATACATACATGTATGTTCCAAAGGTTTTAGGTGAAATTTGATAATGTGAAATTCTTAAAAGAGATCTAAAAAAATACTGAAACGATTTCTCAAAATCTAAATTTTGAATCAAGATAAAAATGAATATTTTTTTCATCTTGGACCATTAATATTAATTAATATTATTGCTAAAATTAAAAAGTAAAATCTTTTTTTACGATGCATATTTTATAAAGAGCAATGGTTATATGTATGAGAAAAATTTTTGAATTAACATAAAAAGCTTATTAAATAACACCATTAATGGAATTATGTTTAGCAGTTATCCCCCAAATTGCTCAACAATTATTTATTTTAAGCATCATTTCTTAGATTAATAATACATACATAAAAGCGATGTATAGGTGCTAGAGAAAATTATGTAAGATATGAAAAATATTTTAAAGTTCCAAAATTCCATCAAAATTCATGTTAAGGAATTTAAATTACAAAAATTATGAAATCAGTAATAAACTTTGCTTCAAAAATAAGAACAATAATTTATAAAATATAATTAGTTCCATTAGTGCAAAATTAAAAATTATAAAAAATATATTGTTTGATTTTAACATTTTTAATTTAAAACTTTCACAATTTAACTATATAGTTAGAAATTACTTTCTTTGAATGGGTAGAAACGAAAAATGAACCCGATACTTCAGTTATAATATGTGATTTTTAATACCGCAATAAAAAACTGTCTTTTCCTAGGAATAATATTCCTAAATAAAAGTAGACCTTCATTCATGAGAAATTCGGTTATATATATAATATAAAAAAATACATCTTAGATTATTATATTAATTCAAACTTTTAAATGTTATTGTTATTGTCTGCCAGCTAGGCTGTCATTATGGGGTGCGCTGCTCCACTTTTCAAACTAAACCATATTTTGGTGTCAAAATTTTAAATATTTTTTTAATATTTACTCACACTTTTTATGTTGTTTGTCCAAAATATTAAAGAAATTTTGCTTTAAAAAAATAAGAGTATTATAATATTAAAATCATAAAAAAATCAAATATATTAATAATTTTAATTGGCATAATCTTTAATTATATATATATATATATATATATATATATATATATATATATATATATATATATATATATATATATATATATATATATATATATATATATATATAAATTTTAAAATATATGTATATTACATGGTGAATTTAGAATAGGACAGGTGCTTCTGTCCAGCGGTGTCGGTTAGTCAAGAATTTTAGAAGTTATTCTTGGGTGAGTCATTTAATTTAGTATTAATTTAGTAATTTCAATAATCACATCGAGTTAATAACAAATTTTGTTAGGAATGGAGTTTAAATTTTTCCCACGTCATGTAAATACGCTTACATTTTAATATATTATATGCCTATACATACACATAACCGAGCTGGCAACCGAATGGTTAGCGCCCTTGCCTTTGATTCAACAGTTCGTGGGTTCAAATCCCACCTTGGGTATGAATGTTTGTAGTGATTCGGAATCCACTTTAAAACGTAGGTCCCGGTCTAATTAGCCCAAGTGTGCAAAAAATGACGTTGAGCGATAAGCAAACCAAATACGTACACATATATACAGTTAGATAGAAAGAGAATGAGGAAGAAAAGGAAAAACTTTTGCACTCTTATTTTTATACATTTATTTAGTTTTTATAAGAAAAAACTTTAATAAATGATATTCATTTTAATTACAAAATATTCCAAAATACAGCTAAATTTTTAGTAAAAAAGGTAAAATCTCTTTAATGAAGCGAATTAATTTTCATCATTTATAGCCAATCAAATTTTAAAATATATCAACATATTTTATAATTTTAAAAAGCAGGAAAAACACAAATATTTCAAGAAGAAAAAAAAAAAAACAACAATCGTTATTATTCGAGTGGCTACTCACCTAAGTTGGTGTCCTTTGTAAAGGCTGTTAATTGCTTTTTTTTCACAATGGAACAGTTACCATTTCCATTTAACAAAGATTCCTTCTCTTTGAGGCTTCTCCGATGCGTTTGGCGATTAAAGAAAGAAAAAAAATTCGTTTTGGCTAGCAAAGGATTACGGAATCGTCTCGAGCACTTGGCGTCACTGTGAGCTCTGCGAGACCTTCTGGAAAAGGAGTTCAAACAGGCAGAAGACCTTCCCGAACTTAGAGAGGATGGCCCCGGGCAGTTGAATACTTTCCTCGGCTCATAACAGCCGGTCACTGCACTTAAAAAAAAAGTTGGCAACACTCTAGACGCCCCGACATTCGCGCTTTTTTTCCTTCCTTCCTGTTTTATTTCTTTACTTCTTCCTTCCTTTCATTTACCTTCACAAGAAACTTTTTATGCAAATGGTGGAAATTATCGGATTAGTTCTTGCAGTTATGTCGTAATGGTGCTATTTAATATTTAAACGAATGAATCAAAATTCCAAAAAGTCTCGATATATGATCGCTTAAATTAATATTCGTAAGGATAATAGCCTAGTAAAACTTAATAAAATTAAACGTTATTTTTTAAAAAATTTTTTAAATGTTTGGTTGTAGTATTATTTTTTCCATATGTACACATTTTTTTAAAAAATATTCATAAGGCGATAAGCACTTGTAAAAATAAATAAATAAAATATTGTTAGTGAAAATGTTATGTTGCGGCTTATCATTTTTAAAGATCTGACACTTGTCAGATCTTTAAGTGAATCAAGTGTTTGAAGACACTTGACACTTGTCAACTCCAATAAATTGTTGACAGTCAGAAAGCCGATGACTAGCAGGGGATCTGAGGATAAATTCTCCCGGAAAAGTCCGACGCAATACAGAATATGTTTCGGTGAAACTGGATGTTCACAACACTTTTTACAAGTGGGATAGTTTTTTGTACCACGTTCAAATGTGATAAGCATTTTTGATGTGATTAGTGTGTGCTTGTGAAAATAAAAAAAGTAAAAGTGTTTTCAATAAAATTCTAATACAAAATTTAATATTTTTCTTTGTTTCCGAATTGCTTTTTTCTCAGCATCTATTTCTCTTTATTTTTTTTTCTTTATTTATAAAAAAACTAAACTCCATGGCTCGACAGCCCATGTGGGCCAAGGCCTACAGTGACCATAACTGTTTTCATGACCGAAGGCCCTGGGGTGTGAAGCATATGTCCCAGTTAGGTGGTCAACCTAACGTAAGACCCCCAGTGTTTAGTTCCCAAGCATGCTTGGTACTCAGTAAATCGACCCACTGGAGGGATGAAAGGCTGAGTCAACCTTGCCCAACCCGAGGATCGAACCTCGGACCTGTGTCATGGGAGCGTGAAACGCTCCCATTAAGCCACCGGGCATCTCTTTATTTATACTTGATTAAAGATCTTCCCGGTTCTACTGTTCACTTATATGAACAATTATTTTGAGCGAAAAGACACTTATTAAAATGTTCTAAAATGTAAAGAATATCTTTTTCTTAATGCGCAGCAATTTCTGATTCATTTAGAACCTTTTGGCGCAAGGTAGGGTGAAACTTTGATAGTACTGAACACCAACGGGATGTCCTCGCAAACTTGAAGCTGAGCCTCGTAATTCCGAAGCAGTGACCAAGCAGACGCATACAGGACTACAAAATTATAAATTTCATTTTTAAACTTAATAAATTGCTTTTGACTATACAAAATCTAATAAGGAAGAATTTCAAAAATTAGTCAATTATTCCTTAATAATCTTTAGAGTATTAAACTCAATGAAACATTTTTAGTATTTTATAATGAAATGTAATATTTAATAGTATTATGAATATTATATTATAGTATTAGTATTATAGTATTAGTATTATATATTATTTTTATAGTATTATATTAATTTATTATTAGTATTAAATTAATAATACAATATGTACTATAATAATAGTATTATATAGTATAGTATTATAGTATATAATACTAATACTATAATGCTATACTATATTATTTAATTATAATAGTATTATTAATATATTACTATTAATTAATAGTATTATTAATAGTATTAGTATTATTTTTAATTATATAATTAGTATTAATAGTATTTAATTTAATTAATAGGATTAATAATAGTATTATAGTATTATTACTAGTATTAATAATAATATTAGTATTATAGTATTATTAATAATTTATAGTATTAGTATATATTAATACTGATAAAGTATTAATAATATAATATATATTCAGCATAATAATAGTATATAGTATAGTATTGTAATTAATATAATAGTATTATTATATTAATAGTATTAATACTATTAATATAATTATAGTATTAATAGTATTATTGTATTATAATATTATTATGAATAGATTTTCTTTACTTATTTTAAAGGGTAAAAAAGTCTCATCGTGTTTTAATTGTTGTTGTACCAACATACTCCCCTATACTGAGCCCAAATTTGGGCTCTACCAGTTACTGGAAACACCCAGGTGACAGTAACCGTAGTTTAAAAGCATGGATCAAGCAGAAGACCCCTCTTGATACTTGACCTGCCATCACCACAGATATCATTTCACTTGGAGGACATTGCGATCATTACGTATTTAACGTGTCCCAGCCACTTTTAATGAATACTAAGGATCTCCTGTTAAGCTAGGGTTCGGACCCACTACCTTACCATAATGACAACGACTGCCTAACCAACCAAGCCACCGCGGTATTATCGTGTTCCAATGGTAATAAAGCAATCCTTGAGTGAAAAATCACAAGTTCAATACCTGTCACTATTAACAATAAAAGAAGGATGTTTCTCGGTCGTCTCTCATGCTGTATGTGAGTATTGCCCACGAAATATGAAAATCCCCACCCTAAAAGTATGATCTGTGGATCATCAGCGAGGATTGCCGTTGAAATTATAAGATCCTCTAGGCAGAAGATACGTTTAATCATAGGCTTCATAACTGGGCACTACTATTTCAGAAAACACCTCCATAAATTGGGACTGTTCAGCAAGACCCTATCTGCAGGAAATGTTATATGTAAGAGGAAACGGCCAAGCATATATTAAGAGGCCCTTGCCCTCCCTAGATTAACTTCTTTAGGCATCATCCATACCAGAGAGATACACCTAGATTCCATTAAAGGGCTATGTATATATATCGGACTTTATCAATAAAGTGGGTGACCCGAGTAACTGGAACTAGGAAACATTGAATTTGGAGTTAATGGTACAAAATGCTGATTAAAGCAGAGGTGCCCAATGACATACAAACCCAACTCTAAGGTAACGCTACTCGCCTCCGTAACTTGGTTCACAAGTGCTCGCTGGATAACGATAAATGAGTAGCAGTCTCTGGCCTTGTTGTGACATAGGGTTCAGTCACCCTTGTGTGCCCGCCATTGGATAAAAATAAAAAAAAACTTTAAAAAATACAGCTTTATATTGTAAGTGAAAGAAAAGGTCTCAGATGCCTGATTGATTAGGGGTCGCTCTCGTTTTCGTAAGGTAGTGATTTCGAATCTTGGCCTTACCGAAGACTCTTCGTGTTCACTGATATCAGCTGCGAGACATTAAATGGTCGTGGTCCTAATGAAATAATATCTTTAGGGGTGGGGTCAAGTATTGAAGGGGGGTCGTCTGCTTGGTTAGTATTTCTAAATCTCGAAGATCTGCTCCGGATGCTTCAACTTAATTGGAGTATCCCAATTCAGAAGCATACTGGTGCAACAACAACAGTTAAAGAAAGATGTAAGCTGTACACCTATTCATGACTTTTCTTAATTTAAATAACGTCAAAATATTAATGTGAAGAATAATATTTGATAAAAGTATCTTTAAATACGTCAATAACTTATTCATTTATACTATTCTTCTCTCCCCTAGCAGAGTAAATATCAAAAATCGTTGGTTAAGTGTGGAATCAATTTAACAGTCGAAAGATTAGAACAAGCCACTGATTCGATCTCAGAGCGGGAAACTCATAGTTGTTCGAAATCTACTTTAAACAATAGTCCCTGGTGACCGTAGAGTGACAAACCACAAATTCTATCCTCCCTATCCACAAAGTACCTTTGTCCAAAATAATAAATTTGTTGATTTCTCTCAATAAACAGAAAATTTTTCGCCAAGAAATGGTTTGAATTTCAAGTCTCTTTTTATACCTTCTTTTTGAAAAACAAACCTTTCAAAAAGCTGGAAATGAAGTTTTTCTTACTGATTAATTAAAAAATAAAAAAGTTAAAAGTCTTAAAAATAACATTAGAAATGACTGCCAAAATTGGATCCTAACTTTCAGCGTCATATTCTTAACATATTCATCAATCAAAATCTGTTACAATGTAAAAATAATTTGTTACAAGTAATCCAATAGTGTTAAGGGTCTTTTAAAAAAAAATAATAAGTCGAATACATCCTAATCGAAATATTTACACCTCGAATATGCAACTGAAACTGTAATACTATGTAACTAATACCACCCCATATATTCACTTGGTTCTAATCTATTTCATACAACCTTTCTTGCTTCTAATTTTGGTGTCGATAACAATGGGTCTAAATCAGAAAAGCATGTTTAAACCAAAGCAGAACAAAGGCAGCACACACAAAGGAAAAACACCCCAGACATCACGCCATATAATCGTGATAGGTGTTATCATGATGACAAGCCAATCTGTAAATAGTTGAAGAACCGGGCCGAAATAATTATTCACCAGCCGCACGATTTGTTTCTTTTCTTCTGAAGACTGCAAGGAAACAAAACTCAAAATGCCTATTCATGCCACCATGCTTCCTGTTGTAGGAGTTGCCAATTTTCATTATACCATTCCCTTGACCGTGAACTCCAGCTAACAGTTCAACTACTTTTTTGCTTCATATCCGGATTCATAACTCCATCGAGATGACGAATGCAAACTATGAATAAATTATAATACGTTTCAAACATTTATATTCTCCCTCTAATAGCATTCACAAATCGTTTTTTGTTCGCATTAATTATTAATAAATAAAATGTGAGTGTGTTCGTTCATAGTTGTATTGCATATAACTTATTCAAGCTGAAAGAGAATATTAGAGCTATAACATTTTATTCCTCGTTCAATTCCACCATTTTATAATTTGAAGTTAAGAAACTATGACAATTCTACTCTTCAATTTAATATAATATATAAATATTGTAGTAATTTTCATATTATGAAATAAATTATAAATGCTTTCTTAATAAATTATTCTATGTCTACAGAAGATATTTACAAATTATACATATTTTAAATATTTGAAAGTACCTACATTTAATATGGCAAACGATAATTGAATTCGAGTAATCTGTAAATATAATTAGAATTTTTTTAGAAAAATATATTAGAATGAGAATAAATTATTTTCTACATATTCAGTTCAAAAACTTTTTTCCGTTTTATCAGTGTTAAATTATTATTCTAAAATTCGGGTTTCCGAAATTAAATTGCTATTCCGGATATCCACTTTTTTTTATATAAATAATAATTTTGGAACTATTTATACATCATTCGTGAGCATTGTATCACGTTATCAGTTTACACGGTAGAATTGAGTTTCCACTAAAACTATTTTGATAATATATATATACACACACTCATGTCCATAAATTAAGGATAATTCAGAATCACACAGAAATTGAACTCTAAAAAAAATTTCCTATGTAGAATTATCAAATACATCTTGAAGAATAATATGCAAATTACAAGAAACAACCAGATGGCGCCGATAGTACGTCACAATGACGAGAGTGTAAGAGAGGGGTATATAAGGAATGGTTGCAAAGAAGTAAAATTGTTCACAAGCGATTTAAAAGTACTCCAGAGCAATAACCGCAAAGTTATGGCACAAAGGAAGCATTTGGATGATGTTTTACGTGGTAGAATTATCCGCCGTCTGGAATTTGGACATACCCAGCTGGAAGTATCCAAGGAACTTGGAATAGGCCAGAGTTTCATCTCCAGACTTTTGCAACGGTTCCAAGATGATAGTAATGTGAGTAGACGTTACAGCACAGGTCGCCCCCGAGTTACAATGCCAAATGAGCATCGGTATTTGGCAGTTATTGTGAAAAGAAACAGATGGAGCAGATGAAAGAAACAGATGAAACATCAGACCTGTCTCGTCAGCTCTCTTCAGCTACCAGTACGACAATTTCAAGGCAGACCGTATACAGACGCTTAGGACATATTGGTCTAGATGCTCGTAGGCCTGTCAGATGTGTTCCACTAACTGAAAGTCGCTGTCACCTGCGGTTAGTCTGGATTAGAGAGCCTACATTGTGGGCACCGACGCAGTGGTCTTGTGTAATGTTTTCCGAAGAGCCCTGGTTTAGCTTCAGTCTGATTCTCACCGGACATTCATATGGAGAGCGCCAGGTACCTGTTACCACCAAGAGAGCACCATTGAACGACTCCGTTACGGTGGTGCAGGATTGCTCGTTTGGGGAGGAATTATTCTGGTCTCCAGAAATAACCTGCATGTTCAGAAGGTAACCATGACAAACCAAATCTATCCAGAAATGTCATTCTGGAACAACATGTACGTTTGTTTCGAGCCGACATGGGTGCAGAATTTCTATTTATGGATGACAACGCCCGTCCTCACCGTGCAAACATTGTAGACGAATGCCTTCAATCGGAGGATATCACCCGTATAGACTGGCCAGCATACTCACCGGATTTGAATCCAATAGAGCATGTGTGAGACATGCTTGGCCAAAGAATTTCATCCCGTCAACCCCCTCCCAAATGTCTACCGGAACTTCGGAGAGCATTGCTTGATGTGAGTGGTGTAATATTCCCTAAGATCAGATCGATAATTTGATATTTAGCATGCCTAGGCGTTGTATTACATCGTCTTGGGGTTCATACTATGTATTAACCATCAAACCAATAATGTTATATTGGTTTTTGTAAATAGGTTCTTTTTTTAAATTTGCTCCAGGGAGTAAAAATTACAATTTTTATTAATTATGTCAAATATATATAATCTTTTTTACTCTTTACCTTTTGTTTAAAAAATTACTTAACAAATAAGTCACATTTGTTTTGCTTCTGTCTCTTTCTTTGCCTGAACTTTCATTATCATTAATTTATGGACACGAGTGTATATATAACCTCAATAAAAGTACTAATTTAAAATTTTCTGATCATAAACTATAGTTGAAGTGGTTAATAAAAATTATTTCATAAGAATCTGCAATCGAATTAATCTGCAATCATAATAAAATTAAGTAACATTAAATTAATATTTTAATTTCATTCTTGTATATAACTATGTATATAATATATATTTTGATTTTTATATTCTTCACTCTAGTTAAGATTGTAGAATTATTTGTAGCTAAGATTGTAGAACTAGAAGATTGTAGAAAGTACCGAATTAGAAATTAGGTCGATGCCTCCTACGAAGACTGTGTTCTAGCATATAATCTGGATAGTTCAAATGACTGAAATAGTTTACAATTTAATTTGTGCGTGTGTGTGTGGTTAAATTCAATTGAAAATTTAAAATTTGTGATTCAGAATTTCGAATTAATAAAATTATAATAAAATTTCGAAACTTTATATTTCGGTATTTGTGTGTGTAATATCTTAATCTCTCAAACATTTAGTTATAAGGCAAATACAAAATTAATAATGGCAAACTCCTCTATTCCAACGTTGAATTTTTGTTCTAGTGGTATCTAGTATCCATCATGAAGTCGGAATCGTTTACATAATTTGGAAACTTAGTAATTTGCTTTTCGTGGTCTTGTCAGCAGTTAGCCAAAACTTCTGTCATAAAAGAAAAAGCAAATGTGATATTAGCAAGGATTAGTATACAAATAGTAACTGCTATTGACCCGACAGCATAGACGCAAACGTCTGGAATTGTGCCGGATTAGAGCAATTGTGGACGACAGCCTGACACAGGATTGTTTTCTAAGATGAGTCACGCTTCTGTATCTTCAGTAATAGTCACCGCGTACAGGTGTGGTTTCGACGTGGAGACACGTCCAATCCTGCAGCAAATGTGAAGAGCGCCACCACGCGACAACGTGGCATCAAGGTTCGGGGCACCATTGCGTACGATTCCAGGTCACCTCTAGTTCGTATTCACTTCACTACAACAGTCCAACCTTACGTAGATGATGTGCTGCGACCGATGACACACCTCTACCTTCAGGTGCAGCCTAATGCCTTTTATCAGCAGGATAACGCCCCACCGCACATTGCTCGCATCAGCCAACATGCTCTGCAAGGTGTCAGCTACTTCCCTGGCCAGTGCGCTCACCAAATCTCTCACCTATCGAATATGTTTGGGATATGATTGGACTCCATTTTCAGACGCTGCCACTGCCTCTTTCAGAAGATACATTTTCGAAAATGGTTGACAGGGAATGGAGAGACATTCCTCAGGACAACATCCATACTCTCTTTGATTCTGTGCCTAGATATGTTGCTTCGTGTATCGCTGTCCACAGTGTTCTTACAACCTTTTGACCAGAACCTGTTCTGTATCACCCTCTGTTTGCCGAGTTTCGTCACTTTCTGGCATCTTCTTTTTGGTGTTGCATTTTCAATGTCATGTAGTGCATAATTGTAGATATTAGAAACATGGTTATAAAATATTTATACATAATATTGCTATGTTTGATTATATAATTTAATATCAGAAGAATATCTTTTTGTTCATAAATCAAACAATTTAACACATTGATTATGTTGTTACAAATTTGTAAGTACTGCTTATATAGGTCTTAAAATGTTTCAGACAGATGCGAAATATTTAGATTTTGGACAAAAATGCGAAATTTTGGCGTATTCTACATTAAAAATGGTAACTTGGAGATTTAGCCAGTACTTGGCAAAAAATAGATATTTTTGAAAACTTTCATCACCGAAACCTACGACCAATATAAACAAGGTAGTCTAGAGCCTTCCAGAAATCTTCCCGAAATTCCTAGATTTTCTCTCCAAAAGTCAGATATCAATACCGTTGCCAGACATAAAAGGATTTAATTAATGATGACGATCATTCTTGAATGCTAGTCTATTGCAAAGAAGTTGTTACTTTTCGGAGATATTACAAACTTCTGTATCAGGAAGCTGTTTTCTGTTGTGTTAGCTGAATTGATGCTGATGTGTAATTGTGACTTCTACAGCTGAAATTTCCTGTATTTAGTTGAAATCTTCAAAGATTTTACTGTGACGGGAGACATTATTTATAACCGACTTGGCGTGAAAATATAGAAGTTTTCTCAAATTTCTGAAAAGTTCTAGCTATCTTACTCAATATAAATACTAGAACATTCGTCATGGATTTTTCTAAAATTATCTATTTCTTGCCAAGTCGCCAAGAATCTTACCAAAAGTCGCCAAATCAGTAGAAATGTCGCTTTTAACGTAGAATACGCCTAAATTACTTACAGTTTGCCTAAAATCTGAATATTTCCAATTTCTCTGAGATATTTTAAAACAAATAGTATTTATAAATTTGTAACAATAGCATAACGAATGAAAAAGAATTTTCAGATATTAAGCAAAGAGAAAATGATATAGCTGTGCGACCATCTGCAATATAAGCAAATTAAATGCTAATTAGATTGAAATGAAAAATAGCAGTGAACTGTTTTTCTAAATCGGAAGTTTAAAAAAATATGTTCCTAAAAAATGTAATTTTTAAACAAAAAAAATTGAAATTCATCAGTAAGTGAAAGTAAATATTTTTAACCATGAATTTTATTTTACATGTGTTTTTTAAATAATGTGCTTACTTATTTTTTTTTCTAATAAAATTTATTTATTAACAGGGAGTATTAAAGTAAAAAAATGAAAATAATAATAATAATAATTTTGAGATATGAATCTCTTATTTTCCTATTTCACGAACTTTCAATTTTAAGAACTATTTTACTAACCATGCAAATCTACTTACTTGAGAAAACATGATTTACTTATACTTTTTACTCTTTAGTTACTTGATAAAACATGATTTTTCTAATATTTTTATTTGTACCTTTTCCACTTTAATCTAGATAACTAAAATTTTTACAATACATATTTATTTCTTACGAATTTCTAATATGTATCACAACTGATTATAATTTAAACATTGTTTTTACTATAACATAGTTTACTATAATATCCTTCCTTGTTATAAAACTCAAAAATACTATATTATCACCAGATAAGTGATAATATAGTTACATATTATCACCAGAAAAGTGATAATATAATATCCGTAAAATGCATGGTTTGAACTATTAAACTAGCTTATGAAATACATATTCGCTTGGGTTCTATTAAATGTTTTAATAAACAAACACAAAAAACAACAATTACATAAAAACAGAGCACGAATGAATTAATTATATTTTACAACCAATAATAGGAAATAACTCATTAAGAATTTTTGCTTAGTCTACATAAATTAGTCAATGACACCTGGGAAAAACTAGCTTGTGATTTTTGCTCGATTCAAATTATGAGACCATAACGCTATATCAGTAATAAAAATTACTTAGCTTTCGAAGAAGTTTCTTTTTAAAGCATTAAAAAAAAACAGAATTTTTCTCTTTATTCATTCAAGTTTATCATGATCTAATTATTGTTCATTTTAATATAAGCCTGTATGGAAAACTTAACTATGTACTGCTTACAATTTTTTTCATACGCACAGTTTGTTAAAAAAATCTTTATTTATTTCATTGGTTGCTTACTTATATATTTTAAGGTTTGTGTTTCATATTACTTTATTAATTTTTATTGAGAACATTTGAAGAAAAAATGTACAAAATTAAAATTTTATTCATATTTATTCAATCAAATATTAAATACTATTAGAAACTGTAAGCTTATTATGGGCATTAAAATAACAAACTCAAAAATATCCTTAAAAGATGTTAATATTTTGTAAAGATAAAGTGATTTTGTGTTAAATTATTTTCCAAACATAATTCGCGGTTATTTCTTTGCACATTTAAAATCGCTTTTCGTTTTAAAATGTTTCATAAAACAAATTTCATCAAAAATAAAAATATTTAGTACTTATTTAAAATTTATAAACTCGGTTTAATAAGTTTTCCCGGTGGAGTAAATAAATATATTAAATGTATTACGTATGAATATTTTAATTCCTTTTATGTATGCAGACTGTTATCCATAAGTTATTAAGCACCATGAAATAAAAAACTCACTGTAAATATTTAGAAGATAAGAAAAATGGTTATTATTAAATAATTTTAACTTATCTGTCAGCCAGTTAAAACATAAAAATCAATACTTACTGAACTTAAATATTACATTCCAGGTCAACATCACAAGACGCTTTTAAAACAAAATCATGATCAATCAAAGCAAATAAAATTTCTACGACTTTTGAAGAAAAATATTAATATTGCTTATCGATGGTTAACGCTGGTTTGAGAAATACACGCATGCCCATAAAGAAAAGGATAATGCCGGAACTGACAAATAAATGTGAAGAAATATAACAAGCGTGATTTGTTCAAAAGCAAGTGTATTAAATAAATCAAAAACAACAAAAGATATGTTGTATGTGTATGATACCAGGTATACAAACCACAATTTCTGGAACACTTACACCACATTGCGCCCTTACAACAAGTGAACAGCACGTGTTAGATGTGTTGGTTAAGACATCGTACGTCTACTACACGAGGAAATATAGTTCGTACAACGCTAATGCATGCTGAAGATCACATTATCAAAGTGCGTTTTGGATCAGAGAACTCCACGCAGCAAGCATTCTACTTCGAACGTCCGGTAGAGATGTAGGAGATGGTAGACTAGCTGTGATTCGTATGTGAAGCATATCCCTCACATGCTCTTTTGGATTCAAATCTGGTGAGAATGCCGGCTATTTCATAAGGGCAATATTCCCAGATTGAAAGCAGTCATTCGTGATGTTCGACCACAAACACAAATTCAGTGCCCAAGGCATCCTTAAACAAACGGACATATTGTTCCAGAACGATGTTCCGATAAATTTGGCCGGTCATTTTTACGATTTGAACTTGCGAATCTGTCACATAGCCCAATATAATGCCTAGCCAAAAGAGCACTCATGCACTTCCGCAACGATGGTGTTCAATCATGTTATCTTGGTGGTACTGGATACCTGTGGCGTTCTCCATATGAACGTTCAACGGAAATCGGGCTGCAAGCTAAACCTCAACCTATGGAAAACATAACACAAACCTACTGTGATGGTGTCCCCACATTGCATTTTCTCTATTACTGGCTAACCACTATCTACAGTGAGTTGCCGTAATCGGAATACATGTGACAGCTCTGTCAATATAAGCCACATAGTCACATATAGATAGCATCAGCATATAGACCATATTGTCCCAAAATGTCCGTACATGGTTTGCCTTGAAACGAGCGTACCCGTAGCTGACGATAGCTGATGTGACAAGTCCGCTGCTGTGCTTCATTTGTTTACTTTGGAAGTCACTGCTAAATACAGACTGTCATTAGGCGTAATCACTCGGAGTGACCTGTACTGTAACGTTTACTAAAATTACCATTGCTGCTGCTTCAACCTAGAGATGACACATTACGCGATAGAGTTCCTCGGCTACAATTATGGTATTAGCAATGAAGAATTTGGTGACTCATGGTAAAGGGGAAAATTTGACAGTTTCTGTTGATCCAGAGACCTGGAACACCTTGTTCTATGTTAGAACCTAAGGTAGAAGTCTGACTTGGCTCCTATGCCTGCAGACCTTAGCTGAGCATATTGGAACAGCCTTCAAGCCTTGGGTGATCCTACCAGGAGATTACTCTCCCGACGTACTTCACCCATTCAGCCCAGGTACACCCCCTCGCCGGCTATAAGAGCACTCTTTAAGGCCGCCTGCAGGACTTTAAGAGGGACCTGGAGCCGCCACAACATTTAAGAGCTTCAGAGTACATCAGACGACACTTTCTCGACTTTCTACAGGTTACTTGAAGTGTATGATCTTTGAGGATGGTGAAAGAAAATACCCATCATGCCCCAAGTGCGACAATGCTCCGTTTTGCCCGCAAGACATCTTGAAGTGCTTGGGGTTTTCTCGTGAATAGGCTGTGAAAAGTCCACGTCTGCTTTTGGACTTTTCGGCTATCTATGATCTCATGGATCTGGTCTAGTTCAACCAGATCAGATGGGGATTAGTCCCACCACCCACCACCACCAGAATTTGGTTTTTAGAAGATGTTGTAATTCTTCATTTGATCTTTGATATAAGGGTATTTATTGCTTTATAATCACTAGTTGGAAGAAAAGATAAACTATTTTTTGATAATGCATCAGCAATTGTATTCTCTGATCCAGAAATATATTGTATCTCAGTTGTAAATTTGGAGATGAAATTCAAATGTCTTAACTGATGGGGTAAAGCCATTTCAGGAATTTGATTTATGGCAAATATTGAAAGTTTATGATCAGTAAAAATTCTGAATGTTAGGCTTTCGAAAAAGTAATAGAAATGTTTCACTACACAATAAGCAGCCAGCAGATTCCTGTCATAAGTACTGTACCGTTGCTCCAAAGGATTAAGCTTTAGTGAAAAGAAACCTAACTGTTCCCCTAAATTACCAATTTTCTGTTGAACCACGCTATTCACCTGAATTTGATATGCGTGATACAAATGTATATTTTTATTTTTTCGTTTTTATTTTCGTTTGGTAGGTTTGACAAAATGCCCTCAATAACATCTAAAGTTAATTTAAACAATGCAGAATAACAATATCATATAGTTGCATCTTGATTAATTTTTGAATTAATTAATTGCATCTCTGACTGTAGAAGACAAAGTTGAGGTTTGTTTCTCCAAAATATAGGTGTCTTAACCAAAACTGAATTATAAGATGCGTACTTTGATTTTTATTTGCACTTGTCAGTTCCAAAGATGACAATATCGATGATCTGATTAATGAAAGCAACAAGCTCTGTCGGGAACTAAAGAAGAGAAATAAGGCAATGAGAAATAAATTCCAAGAGATCTATCATAAAATTAAGAAAGAGATTTCTGTTTGCAGGTATAAAAAATGGATTGAGTTCTGAGAAACCTTAGATCCTAGAAAATCATCGCAACATTTGAATATTATCAATTCTCTAAACAATCAATCAATATGTGAACATAAATTCAAATATCATCTCTTCATCGAGAAGAAAGGCTGTCACCAATGCAGAAACAGCATCATTAATTGCAGCACACTATAACAACTAACCAAACTTTAATACAAAAGACAAAAGTCTTCTTCGAGGTACAAGAAAACCATTGCAGCCTCAAAAGAATATAATCATAAATTCATCTTCACAGAACCTTTTCCCTTGGGCAATTAATCCCAGTAAGTCCCCTTGCTCAAATTTAACATTTGGTCACATGGTGCGACACTTCGGGTACCACGTGAAAATAGAACTACTCGATATTTTCAACCTCTCTTGAACATAAGGTAAACCATCAAAAATCTGGAAATCATCCATCATCATAATTTCAGTTCTGAAACTAAACAGAAATATATCAGATTACAATAACTTCCGGCCTATTTCTCTCACTCACAATTTATGTAAATTTATTGTAAGATTATTCCCCGCAGACTTATGGACGTGCTCTTAAAAAAAAAACATACTCCTATTCTATCAAATATCATACAAAACTAATATAGCACTGGAGATCAGCTCTTTTATCTGAGTTAGTTGAAAATGAATGATTTCCCAGAAAAACTTAACAGGAAAGCAATAGCAGTGTTCTTAGACCACACAGCTGCATTTGACCAAGTCTAGTGTCAAATGGCTTCTTCATAGCACTGGGATTAATAAAAGCACGCATAAATGGATCAACGATTTTCTTAAATACAGGAAATTCTCAGTTGAGTTTAATGGAGCGCTCTCGGGCCCACAAATGATGAGTGCAGTAGTGCAACGGGGCTCATTCTTAAGTCCTCTCTTCTTCCTCATTTTTATGAACACCACCCATTCCTATATTCCTCTCGAAGTAAAAATCGAATATTATACTGATGATATTACTGTGGCATTCACACAAAGATTTCAAAGAGTTAGAGAATGCTTTAAATGCAACTCTGAAAGCTATTGTCGCATAAGCAGACGAACTCAAATTATCCATCAATACAGACAAGACAAATTATAGACAATTATTAGCATTTTCTCTACCGATAATCGAAGCAGAAGCACCTTCAATGCTCTGATCAAAATCAAAGACTCTCAGATCAAAAAAGTCAGATTCCCATCCTATCTTGGCGTCGCCTTAGATCTGAGCTCTTCTTAACGCAGCCTAGGGAAAAAACTGCTAATAGAACTGTAAGGAGATTAAATATTCTAAGTAAATTTTGCGCTACAACCTGAGGCTCAAGACTTCAAACCTTAAAGACCATTTACTGCTCTATCATTAGATCAGCGTTTGAATATGGGGCTCCAATATGGACTTCAGCCTCCACTTCTATTAAAAAGAAAATAGATTCTGTCTAGCACAGAACTTCAAAAATTATCATTGTTTCAGCTTCATTAACCAACAATAAGAAAGTCAAACAAGAATATGCGTTTTACCCCCTTTGGAAAATAGGCATGATCTCGACACAATCAAGTTCACTAACAAACTTCTGTGCCACAATTCTGACTATATCTCTACCAGGGTTTTCAATGAATAGAAAGGATCAACTGCTCTCAAACTATCCTCAACTCTTCAGCATCATAGAAATATCAGATGCCTCATCAAATTGAAACACTGTCTTTAACTTAACTCAAGAGCCAAACATTCCCAAGAAAAGATCTGAATATATTAATATTAATCTGAACCCGCTGCAACCATGGTCTTATACAAGATGGACTTGATGCGATTGAACTTTCTCAAGAGAACCTGGCAGTCACCTACACAGATGATTCTTCAGATAAATCACTCCATGAAAGCGCTGCTGGAATTCTCTTCCTTCTTTCAGATGGCAAAAGAAACGAACACAAAATCAGCACTAGTTTAATCACTTCTAACTACACCAGTACTGGCGAGCTCTTGGCAATTAAAGAAGCCCTCACTTTTTAACCAACTGACTCGCAAATTATAGATATTATCAATGGATTGATGATACTTTCAGATTCTAAATCAGCCTTTAAGGCCATCATTAACAGAGTAATTAACATTGCCTCATCTATAAATTTTCTACTCGAGCAAGGACACGGCAAGGAAAAATCCAGGGTGCTGTAATGCATACTTGCAAATGTAAATATTGAAGGAAATGAGTGCGCTGAATCTTTGGCCAAAGAAACCAGAGACCATGATCAACTTGGTGCAACAATCACACTATCTGATGCAAATGCAGTAACCAGATTTACCTCAATCCTTGAAAAAATCCATTCATCAGAGACTTCAATCCCCCAAGAATTCTAACATCTACAATTGCAAGATTAAGGACCCATCAATTTAAGGTCATGAGGATGTATCTGATGTAACCAAATCCAACATGCCGTACAAAAATTGCCCAGATTTTCAACCTCTCACACTAAAGCACATTTTCAAGTGCCCATATTTCTCTCTTAGAGTACTATTGCTTGGCTTGGAACCACTTATGGACCCTCTGCAAGATGACCTATATAGCCAAGACGCTCTGGATTTTGGCAATCGCACTCGTTGCTACTTTCGGTGGTATTTAGCGATTTTTATTTTCCTTTCCTTTTCTTTTTTTGCGGGAACCATGGACACGAGAACAACAAGAAATCATTTTCAAAGTCATTCATTTCACATAAACGTAGTTTTCAAAAAGGAAACTTATCCTTAAAATTTGAGAAATTTTGATAAACTGACTCAAAATGCACTGAAGCCTCAAAAACTAAGCTTTTACAATTAATTGAATTAAACTCCTTGCAATGAGAGTTGAAGCTTTTACTCATGAACGATTACATTGTGTTATTAGTTATGGAAACTGTGAGTGTCGAGTGTCGAGTTTACTTTTTTTAACACTCCATTAAAATAAACATGCATTTTTTGTCTTTATATATATATATCAAAAGGGTATATCCCCTTTATAGCAACGACCAAGTGGTTTGTGCTTTAGCTGTTAAAGGAAATTATAGCCGTTGCCACAAATCATATAACAACCTTAAATTCGCAAATTGAATTTTATGGTGGAGCAGCTGTATTGTATTTTCTTACTTTTATATTAAGATGACATGTTTCTTTAAGTGCTTAAGTATGATGATTTTAAATCATGGAGGAAGGAATATAAGAGGAGCCGTTCTAACCGCGAAATAGCGTGAGCGCCGGTGAAGTAGCTAGCAGACGATACCACGCCCACCTTGACTTTCAAGAGAAACGGTACTTTCTTATTGAGGGCACTGTAAAAGCAAGCATTATTTTCGTTTAAATTACACACATCGAAATAAAACTGATCTAAAGTACTTACTATTTGTAAAAAAGTTATTTTTATTGATAGTTAAGTGCTTAATTTGTATTTTTTCTGCTTATTAATATTATGTATTTCAATAAAGAAATTTTAGGCGTGTTACTCACCTTATTGACTGAGATACACTTGAAAAATTATGAAGTAAATTAAATATCATATAATATTTATAATCATGGGAAAAAGTGTCAATTTTTCTTTTCTTTGCTGTTACTCAGTGGCAAAGTTTCCTACCCATGTTATTTCCTGTGGTTTTATCTATGCATGCAATATTCTGCTACTTGGTTATAATTTTTCTTTTTATAAGAAAGAATTATACTTCTGTATATAAATTTATTTATATCTATATAGTAAAAGTATTTTTATTTTGATGTATTTTGAGTCCAATATTAGAACAAAAAGTTTTTATCAATTATTTGTAAATAAATTTCGTTAAATAAGTATAAAAAAAATTAAAGTCAACTGTAAAAACCCTAGAAACTAAATATTTTAATCTAAAATTGATTTTCAATAAATCTTGATTTATTATATTAAATAAGATTTATACAAGATTAAAATATCTTCTCAAAAAGTATATTTTAATATTAATGTAATGTTAAAAACTAAGTACTTTAGTTTAAAAAAATTGGAATTTATTCACTAGCAAAACAATTAAATGTATTCCTAAACTTATAAAATTAATCTCCTTCAAATTAATTTTTTTACAGAGAGATAAGTTTTTAATATAATGCAATATAAAATTTTAATTTTATTTAAAATATAATTTTAAAACATTAGTTTAATATTTAAATTTGCCTATTTTTTTTAAGTATGCACACACATGAAAGCATTTGTAAAGTTAAGAACTTGGTAATGCTTAATATTACACATAATGTGAAGAAACTTGTAGAATTAAATATGTAAGTTGTCATTAAGGTTTTTTTTAAAAAAATTCCATTTGAATTAATAAACAACCTATATATGGAAAAAAAATTTAAAAATTTTTAAAAAATCAGTTTTTAATTTTTTCACGCTTGCTTTTGGCATATAAAATTGAACAATATGATGCACATGCAACAGGATTAGAAACATTATTTTTAGTAAGCAAAAAGTTTTAAAGATTAATGAAATTACCTATGAAAAGTTACTCCAGGAATTTTTTTGAAGGTCGACTTGTACATCCATAAGCACAGCAAGCAGCCATTATTATTTAAAATTAGAAAATTCCGAATAACAACAAATTCAACAAGAAGCTTTATAGTAAACAACAGGTTTTAGTGTAATGTTTTGGAAGACAGAGGGGATATGACATGCGTCAAGCGCTGACCAATAGGGCGGCTCCTCTTATATTCCTTCCTCCATGTTTTAAATATAGAAAGTAATTTTGGAATAATAGTACCAACCAATAAAAAATTACGGGTAGAGCGGTAAAAAAAAAAGAAAATTGTGCTGCGTAGAAATGTTTCTCTAAAATAGTGATTCCATTTCCCGAAATATTTTTTGATGTACGTTATTAGCTTTAAAAATAGTTATGAATTGTTTTCAGTTTTAATTATTCGTATAATTAAAACTAGTTTCTATTGAATTTTTCTTACCTCTACAATGGAACGATCAGAAGTATTTGTGAAAAGAAAGCGATATTTCTAACTATATTGTAATTGTGATAATTTTTTTATATTATCAGTTCTTTTATTTACTTTTTAAATCGAAAAAGTATTTATATTCTCGATTGATCAAAGTATGGCCAACAATAAAGATTCGGACGTTGAGGGAAGTTCTGATTCGGAAGTATATACTATTGTTGAAGAATCTAATTGTTCAGATTCTTCTGATAGCAGACCAGCAAGTTCTGCAGTATATTCATTTGATAATCTCCTGTCAAATGGCAATAATTTATCAGAAAAGGAGTCACTTTTGGAAGGGAAAGCGAACACCTATGAATTCGTTGACAAATATTTCAAGTCAAAACCTTTGAAGAATTTAGCTTCATCAGAAGAGGAAATGCTAGTATTGGATGAAGACCCAGCTACTGGAAAGGAACCTTTAGTGAGTGAAGTCTCTTCAAAGAAAAAAGAAAGTAAACAATTGTCTGATGATGAATTGACATTACCCATTTCACTTGCAAATATATTACCAAAATTACACACAACATGTAATGCCTCTGGGAATGAAGAAAGTTCTATAACAAACACAAAATTTATGGAAAATAGCCAATGGGAACCTTCCACAGATGGGGAATTGAAGTGTATTAGTCCACACAATTTTGTTCAAATTGATTCTACACTTCTAGCTCAACCAATGGATGTAGTTAAGACAGGGATAGATAAATTAGAAATGAATGAAATCATGCCGAGTGAAAATGCTGATCAAAATATAAATATAATTGGTGAAAAAATCTTACCCTCTTTCTCATCTGCTGATAAACTATTTTACTCAGAATTACAAAAAATTCATGAAAGTCCAGAAACAAAAACTACACTTAGGGATAGCAAATCATTGTTGACAGAAGAAAAAACAAAGCAAATTATTGATAAAGATGAAAATAATACAGTAGATAGTGGTATTGTTGAAAAAAACTCAATTGAAAAGAGAGCTTCAGAATGTGAGACTTCCGTAAAAATTCCTTCTCAAAAATTCACAAGAATCAAATGTAAAGAAACTATCAGTAACTCTGATACTGATAGTAATTGTAGTATAAAAGTGATTAAGGAAGGATTGGCAAAAACTATTGAGGATGAGCAAAATATACTATGCGACTTGCTTCAAGAAGATAAAACAAATTATTTTTTAAATAAAAATTTGTCTGAAACTAATGATTTTTCAAATAATGTGGCATTAGGTGAAACAACAAATAATACTATAGATACTAAAGAACAATCCAAAAATTTGAGAAACATGACTATAATTGTTGATAAAAGTAATTGTCATATTTCGGTTAATCCTGAGATTGTTATTGAAAGTGAATCAATTTACCAGGAAGATTCTTACAGCAAAGTGAATGGTATTTCATTGATTAAGCCTTGTACTGTTATATTAAATCCCCTTTCATTAGAATCAATAAATTTAAAAGATGAGCCTTGCTCTGTCTATAATACTATTTTCAAAAATCTTAAAGACATTGATAATCAGAAAAAAATTTATACAAAAAGTAAGAAGAATAAATCTGGTGTTTGTGTGAAAAGTGATAAACAAGCAAAAGCTGTTGTGAAAAGAAAGAAAATTTTGAAAAAGTCTATCTCTCAACATACTGCTAAAACAAGCTCAAATCGTAAAAAAACTTTCAAAATTTCTAAAAAATGGTTGGAATCTAAGAAACCTCCTTTGAAATTTGATGATATTGAGAGTAACATTGATAGTGAAAAAGATAACATGAAGCAAGATGTACAGACTCCAGAAAACAATGAAAAACTAATGAATGTAACAAGTATGGATAATAATGAGGAAAGTATCATGATGCTAGAAGTGCAAATTCCAGAAAATGAAGAACAGGTAAATGTGGCAAGTACTAAAGATAATCAAGAAAATGTCATAATGCAAGAAGTACTACCTCCAGAAAATAAAAAACAAATAAATGTGACACATATTCATAATATGGGTAAGTTTTTATTAAAAGAAAATGTAAAAGTAACAGATTTCAACTTGTCAAATGCATGCGTTATTAAGCCATGCAAAATTGTGTTACCCAGACTTCCCTGTAAAAATTTTCAAATGCTTATGGATAAAAAATTTGACAAATGTTTAAAATCTGATAATGAGGAAATAGGTATTGATATTGATGATGAAATAGATCGAAAATCAAATAGTTCTATTGAAGAAGATAATTTTAGAATATTAACACCAAGCAGGGATTTACGTTTAACAAAGTTTAGTTCAGTTCGTATTAAAGAAATTGAATCAGGTACTAGTATAAAAAACCTGTGCATTTCAAAACAACAATCAATAACTAAATGTGATCTACTTAGCAGTGATTCTGAGGATAGTGATGATGTTGAAATAATTTATAGCATTCAAAACAAAAGAAAATCTAAAAATAAATTTTCGAAAAGCTTACAAAATTCGACCTTTGGGGAAATTGACGAGAGTGATGAATATTCACGAAAAGCAAATAATACTGATGACATAATAGAACAAAAAAATGTAAAATTGAAAAATTCAAAATCAAAAAAGAAAATTTACATGAAGCAAACTTTTAAACATAAAAACATTGACAAAGCAAAAGAAAATTTAGACAGCAGTATTAAATCAAGGAGAATCAAGAAAAATACTTTGCAAGTATCAAAAAGTGATCAAAATTATTTTAAAAGTGATCTCAAGGATTCGGACATAAACAATAAAATAAATGCTATTGATACAGAACAGCCAAAAAGAAAAGCAGAAGTTAGGCCATTTAATTCGAAGAAGAATACTGTAGTAAAGTATGATGAATCGGAAAATGAAGTGTCTGGTGGTGATGAAATAGTATTTTCTGATTCAAATCATAGTACCATATCATCTGTTAAAATTTCATCACTCGGTGATTTATATAAATCATTTGACCCTTCTATGAAGAAAAATTCTTTAAATAAACAAATTCCTAAACAAGTAGCCGACAATTCTGTGAAAAAAGCATTTACTAATTATAAAAAATTAGAGCAATCTGAATATGACTTAGATTTTAACTCTTTAATTAAACCATGTAAAGTTGTTATACATCCCCTGACACCTGATCAGTATCTAACTTCATATTGTGTGGAATTAAATATTCCTCACTGTAATGATATAGATGATTGTAGTATTCAGTATCATTCAAAGAAGTCATCAAGAACTAAAAGACAATTTTTAAAAAGTGATACAGATGAATCAATTAATGATTTCAAAGTAAAATCAAGGACTAAGTCATTGAAGAATTGTAAACAAAATTCAAGAATTTCTGGTGGTAAATTAAATGATGCTAATAAGAACAAATTGAACTTTGAAAAGCAAGATGAATTTGAAGGCAGAACTAAACAAAAGAGTACATCAAAAGTTACAACTTCAGATCAAAACAATGAATCACATTTTGAAGCAAATGAACTGAAACAATTTAAAGATGGTGAAAAGGAAGACATTTATTTAGAAAATAATTTAAAAGGTGAAAGTTTAAACTATAAAGGAAAATCAAAGCCTCGTTTAAAAATTTTATCTCATACTAAACATTTTGCCAATAGCATTAAAAATTATATTGATTATAATTCAGATTCTAATGAAAATAATATAGAGCATGAACAATCCGATAAACTTGTTATGCACAGAAAAAAATATCAACTTAATGATAAAAATAATGACAAATTAAAAAATTTCTCTTTCATTGATCAAGAGGGTTCATTTTCAAATTCATCTAACATCTTACCATCCTTAGATGCAGTTCCATCATTTAATGAACTTTTAGCAACTAATGATCATTCTTTAGAAGAAAACAGTTTAATTAAGAGCCACCAAATTTTCAAAGAAACTTCTGAAAACATTGCTGGTTTTGTAAAAGAGGGAAATATGCAAATCAAAATAGATCAAACTACTGACGCATTAAATTTTAATTCTTTAATTAAACCTTGCAAAGTTATTCTGCATCGATATTCTTTTGAAAATAAAAGATTGGTAATGGAAAATTATGATGAAAATTGCAAGTCATGTAATGAACAATTAATTTCAAATTGCAATAGTGGATGTAGTAAAATTTCAAAAAAATCTTCAAAATATAAAAAAGAAACATTAAAATTTTCTGATAGTGATGATGAATTAGATGATGTGCAAGATAGAAAAGAAAAGTTGAAAAAAGTTAGAAATAGTGATTTTAACAAAATGCAGTATAATTGTGATTCTGAAAGTGACAATAGAAGTTCATTACCAACTAAAAAATCTAAACAAAACAAAAATTCATTTGATGATAATAGAAGTGATTCAAAATTTAATAGATCCAAACATAATGCTATATCTAAAGTTAAATCTTTATCAAAGCGATTACAAAAGGAAAACTTACATCAAGAACATGATGAATTTCATTCGGATGACAGCATAAGATGTGAACAGGTAAATTCAGTGAGGAAATTAGGAAATGACTCAAGTGCTGAGTCCTGTTCTACAAAAAATGATGAAATATCTGATTTTAATCTAATTAACTCAGGTGTAAGTGATAAAAAAGATACTGAGGTTAAGAAAAATCAATCAGAATTTGAACTATCTATTTCTAAGAAGTCACTGCAGGATAAAGTACATAATTCTGAAGAATTATTTTCTGTTAATAATGAACTTACATTTACAGATTCATCATGTAGCTCTGTAACTGCTATGGGGATTCCAGCACTTGATGAACTCTTGACTACAATCGATAATTCTTTAGAAAATGAGTCTTTCTTGATGAAAGATATTCCAAAGCAAATTTCCAACACCATAGACAATTCCATACAACAAAAACATTCAAAACCAGTTATTGAGAAATTAAATTTTACTTCATTAATTAAGCCCTGCAAGGTGATCCTGCATCATCTTAAATCTGATATTGAAACAGACTATCAGATTATTTTATGTAATGATAAATATGAAAAAGAAAAAAATGTGAGTAAAAAATGTCAAAAAATATTAAGTCACCAACCAAAAAAGTCTTTCAGTAATGAGGATAGTTCAAAAGAAAGAAAATCTGATTCCACACAATTCAGAAAGAATAGAAAAATACCATTTGCTAAACGTTTTGAGAACAAGCATTCAAACAAAAATGTTAAACAAGCTGATAAAAGAAATAGAGGTGAATCAAAATGGCAGAGTAGTATTATAAATCATGAAAATAGCCATAGCAGTGATGATGCTGAGGAACAAGAACATAAAGCAAAACGCTTAGAAGAGGATCAAAAAGTCTACAAAAGTAAGACAATGAAGAATTCTTCTAAAATAAACTTCAGTGCTATCGAAGAAGATTTAGAAAAAAGGACAAAAAAATATTCAAATAAAGCAGAAAACAGAAAAAAATCAAGTAAAGTAAGTTGTAATGTCAAAAATATTACATCTTCAAAAAATAATGATAACAGTGACTCTGATCAAAATATCAAAAAGCAAGAGAAACACATGGAAAGACACACAAGAAAAATGTCTTTTGAAATTAATTTTAGTGATTGTGAGAATTCAGAAGAACCATTACAAAAACAATCAGATAAAAGAACTGGAAAAGAACATGAAAACAACTCAAATGCATTAAAGTGTTTTGTCAAAAATATGATTTCGGATAATAATGACATTGATCAAGATTCTGAAAGTCAGAAATGTAAAGCAAAAAGAGCAACAGGAAAATTAGAAAGTCAGTTAATAAAGAGACTTAGAAATGATATTAATGCTAGTAAAATAGAAAGCAATGATGACAATCAAAGTATTGAAAAACCCACAGAAGGAGTGGAAAATCAAAGGAACAAATATAAAGAAAAGTTATTCAAAAGAAAGGCAATATCAACATTTCTCGAAATTGGTTCTGATACCAGTGAAAAGGATTCTGATCAATCAGAAGACGAACAAAGTGAAGAAAATAGGAAATTAAAACTTGAGAAACTATCAACTAAAATAAAGCTCCAAATGGAAAGTATTTTGTCTTCTGAAAATAGCGATGATCAAGATGATTTAATAGGACAGAGAAATAAAAATAGGCCTGTGTTAAAGAAAACATTGAATAAGACTCTGGTTAAATTAAGCAATCCAAAACTTTCTTCAACGGTTAAACAAAGTATTAAATTGACCTCTGATGATGAAATAAAGTCAGATACTGATTTTATCAAATCACTAAATCAGGGGAAAAAAAGAAAAAAAAGTTTAAGTAAACATAAAGATCATCTGAAAATTAATGCATCATCTGAAAGTGATGATAGTTACAATCAGGAAGAGGAAATACAATTGAAGAATAAAAAGAAAAAAATCACCAGAGCTTGAAGAGAAATTAAATAAATGTAAAGACAAATTAAAGAATGCAATGATTTTTTTCTAATGTTAGAAAAAAAGCTAGTTATTCTTCTGAGGAAAGCACAAAGTCAAATTTTCAAAATCATGGAATAAAGTGAAAGTTAATTTTTCTTGATTCTGAAAGTGATTCAAAATTTAATTGATATCCTTAGTGGAAAATTGATTTTTTAAAAAGTTGATTACGTTAGATGAAGTATTTTCATTCATTTACTGAAAATTTTTGAGCTGTTAAAAAAGAATTAATTAAAACAAGTCAAAAAAATTTTTTAAGTATTTTTCAAGAGTTACTACTTAATTTCATTTTATGTTAAGCATAATTTTTTGTAGAATTCATTACTATTTTATATATTTTAAGAAAAAAAATACCATTGAATACTACTATTTGAAATTAGTTTATTTTATTCTCATTAGCCTCTGTAAACAGATGCTGATGAGAATAAATGATGCAGAATTTTACATTTTTAAAAGTGAAGTTTGCAAAACCCACCTGATGATACTACTTATGTGTATATTTAGTGTAAGAACATTATAAGAAACTTGTTTACTTAAAAATTGTTTTCATTTACAAGTTTTGGGTGAAATTTTTTTTATTCGTTTTTGTGTAGATTAAAATTAATTTTGCACGTGAAATACGTGTGTAAAAATTATTAGTGAAATTTTAACAAATTTTTTTTTCATTTTTCAACAATAATTTTATGATCATTTAAATTGGAATTTATTACCAATTTCTAACTTGAGAAAATAGAATTTCATGATATTTCTGCCATTTTAATGTAAAAATTGTTAAATTTATAATTGATAATTGGACCTTATATATTGGTTTGACAAATAATCTTATTGATTTATTTTAGTTTATAAGGAGCATAACAGTGTTTCCATTTTAAATGTTGAAACCATTTTGTGAAGTGTGGTTTAAAATATTAAAAATTTTATCAATGAATTCTTTAAGTCAAATCATATTTAAACTATCCCAAATTTTTTCCTTAAGTCTAAATAATAATTGTGAAGTTTAAAAAAATTTTTTATGTAATATTTTGTATAGGTACATAGAAAGAAAATTTGTTATTTAGAATTTTTCTGTTATTGTGTGATACAAATAGTAAAAAATATTTCATTTACAATTTAACTCATTATTATTATTTGTGTATAAAGCTTTCTTTTTTTGTATGAATTTAAGTGTGAAATTTTAGTTTCAGTTTGAAATTTAAATTTTCATATCTTTTAAAAATATTTGATAAGTTAAATTTTGGAAAATCCCTATATTATCCTTACTTAATATTTCTTTTTTAAATTTAATAAATAACCATGAGAATGCTCTAAGTTGAGATTGATAAAACTGATCAATTAAATTATTTTTATTTTGAATTAACTCCTCTGCATAATACAGTTACATTTATATAGATAGAACATAATTTTTTTACTATTCCATTTGTGTTGTAGTATTTTAATTTAATAGTTTAATATTCAGCTAATTTTAAGAATTCTTGTAATTAATAGACTTGGGGTTTCTCAGACTTTATGAAATCATGTCCCAGATTTTCTCCTGTTAATTGGTATTGCTGAATAAAATAAATTTCTGAACTAAAAATGCTTAGACTGTTAATAAGCTCCTATATGATAAAATTCAATTTTTATTTTAATTCTAAATTTATTTTGTAATCTTTTTAAAGTTAATTTAATTTAAAAGGAAAAATGTATTTTGTTATTTATAAGGATTATATATTTTTCCTTATATCCTATATTTTAAAATTAAATTTAAAATTCTTATTTCTGTTATGTAGCTAACAATATTGAAAACAGCTGTTACTATTCATTATATTATGTTTTTCCATATATACAATTTTTAAAATATTGTTTTGAATATTAAAACCTTTGTATATTTCATTAACTTTTTGTTTCATTTTTTGTATCACAGTCTGTAACATGATTTTTTTAAATTTTGTTCCTAGAAGATGTATGGTTAAGAAAACTGGAAAATATTTGTTTTTATAAAGTCAAAATTAAATTTTCAATTAAAAAATACATATTTAATTTTGAAAAGTGTTGTGTTTTTTGGATAATTTCAAAAGCTGAAATAGACATTTATTTTGAATATTTATTTAACATGAGTTTGTTTTATTTACCATTGGCAATTATATTCTAATTTTTAGTTTTTTTTATTTCAGTTATTTACAAGTGTAATTTGAATGCATTTGTGTTACTAAGCAGCAATTTTAAATAAATAAAAAAAAAACTTGTTTAAATAAATATTTATTTTATTTTTAAATTATATATTTTCTTTTTGAAAACTATTGAAACATTGAAATTACAAAGTACTCATTCTCACTCTTTAAAAAAATAGCTTTATATCTTTTCTCTTGCTATAGTACTTAAAAATATTTTATTTTGTGAAGGAATTTAAGTCTATAAATTAAAAATATTAATTAATTTTTTTAATAAGGGGCGAAAAAAATAAAAATTATGTTTTAAATAATATTTTTAGTGTTGCATGACAAATCCTATTTTCTGAGCACAAGTATTCCTTTTGTGCATTGTTTACTCGGGTTCTTGTACATTAATGATTTTAAACTTTGAAAACTAAAACATACATTAAATATATGTATTTTGATGGGTTGTTAAAAAAAATTGTTAATATTTGTCAGGATTTGATAATTGCTGTCTGTTATTTTTTATTTTATTTCAAGTAATCATTAAATTTATTCAACAGAGCAATTAACAATTATTAGTGTATTGTGGCTTTGTATGTATTTAATAAAAAATAAAGGATTTCACTTTATATACCTCATCCTTATTATCCCTTATCTCTAGTAAAATATATTACTAAACTTTTTTTCTATTAACATAGTTGTACTAATACTTTATACAAGTATTGTAGATTGCTATATTATTTTCAAATTCATAATTCTTTTTATTTCTGTTTTGTTATCATTTAGCTTTTGGAAACATTTTCATTTAAAATTGTGTTTTGTTCTATGGTATCTTGTATCTCTTAAACAATTATAAATAAATGTATATATTCATTGATATTGATAAGCGAAATATAAACTGTGCTTTAGTTACTGAGTAAGTACTGTGACCTGATTTTTCTCTCAATATGCATGGAACTGAATACAATGCTTTTAATTGATGTCCAATTATTTCCCTCAAAAACATCTTCAGATCTTTTGAAAATATTTCATGTTAATATACATTGATATTTTCCAGATATAAATTTTTGGAAGGAAAATTTTATATTATAAAACATTCCATGTAAAATTACTGTACTTTTTATAGTAATGAAGAGAGAAATGAGCTAATGTATGTTGTCTTTTCATGTAAATAAATATTGCAGTGTTTAATTTTACTGAAAAGTTTGCAGGAATATTGATTTCCTTAAAATGTACATATTTTTTAAATGTTCTTCAAAACTGTAATCAAAATTAAAAAGATGTTTCTATTAAGAGTATCCTATAAAAGTTTTAATGGGTTTATATTTGACAAATTTCAATTGAAACTGAAAGCATTTAAAACTCTTTCAAAATTAGAATCACTTTACTTTTTCATTTGAAAAAGGAAATATTTTCATTCTAAATGTTATTTGTCTTTAATGGTAGACAGTTAAAACTTTAACTATTTATTTCATTAAAAAAAGTTCTAAGTTCTAACATGTTACATCAGCAAAAGATAGCAACTTTAATTGAGCTTAATTTGTTGAATAAAAATGGGTACTCATGAAATTACGAATTTGTTTTGCCATTAAATTTAAAACATTTTAGTGATGTTAATTATAAATAAAGATTTTATTAAAGTTATCTGTGTTACTTATTGTAGACAGTTAAAACTAATTATACTAAAGCATCTATAATTCTTAATAAGTGTGATCTAAATGATAATGTTCCTAGATATACTATGCTTGTTTTTCAAGACTTATTAATTATTCAAAAGTGAAGATATTTTTTGATTGTCATAATTTTAATTATTATTGCTTATACCAATATTGGAAAAATTCTAGATTCTTTTCTTTTTTTTAAATCACTGAAAAGTAAAATTATACCCTAAAATGTTAGTATCTTTAAAAATTTTATTATTTGAAGACAGGTGAAAACTGTTCTAAATAATTTTAAAGCCACATAATTTACTAATTTCCTATTATTTTAATCACAAATGATTAGTTCAGTAAAATTTTAAGTATAAATGCTTTCTTCCAAAGTATTAGATGTCTTAAGATTTCTTTCTCTGTATAAAATTGTTTTTCGTATAAACTATTATTTTTTTTTAACTTTTAAAAAAATAAAATTTAATGTGAAATATTTACTTAAGAAATCTTTTTATTTCTTTTCTTATTTGCATGTATAAATATGAAAATATGCTATATGTTTACATAGCAATGATGTGTGTCTATCTGTATTTGTTTTTAGTGTATCTAGCTTACGCTTTATATTTTTAATGTATAAGTTAGCTGCAAATATATAAATAATGAATAATTTAGCATAATTAATTGTAAAGCAACTTAATTCTGTTTGCATAAACATTGCCTTACAGTTTACAAAAATATTAAATGTTACTTTTAAGTTAACACAAGCTCTTACATTAAGTTTTCTGTGATGTCATTGATGTTTCTTACATCATTTCATTGCAATTTAAATCTTAATCTCTCTTTTATCATCTTCCTCATGCTATAACCTTAGTAATAAGATGTGACTGTGCTGTATGTTCAGTATGGGATGTCACTGATGTTAAATTTTAACATCTTGATTTCTTTAAAGTTCATTATAATTGTTTTTAGTGTAGCACTATTTTTTGTGGTTTTTAAAATTATATTCTAAAAAGAAATAGCTTAAAACCTTGAGAAACTTGTTTATTTCAAACCATTTTTTTTTTGTTAGGAATAAATAAGACATAAAATTGTAAAAAGTGAAAATTGTGTTAAAAATATTGTGAATTTTGTATAAAAGTTTAAAGCAAGCTTTTTTTTCCTTAATTTATTAGTAATTTTATTTTAATATAGATTTTGAAATTTTATGATTTGAGTAAATATATCTTTTTCTTTTTTGCGAATGCAGTTAAATTTTTTCATGAAAGTTGAGACCAATTATCTCTTGCTAGTAATATGATCTTGATAATAATTGATTTTTAAAAATATAAGTATTTGGAATATTTTGAAAATTTTAGAACTTATTTTACAAAAAATTAAATGTACACATTTTTTTCCAAAAATGTATTAATTGGTTTTTTCTGTTAAAGGGATAAACAAAAAACTTTTGAAGAAAGATAATGAATTTATAAATTATTTTCTATACTTTTAATTTATAATTAGGTAAAATATTGATTGAAAGCAATGGTTATTATATAAATTTTATAATTAAAACTTAAATATATGATGTGTCCATTTATTCAATTAAAACTTTCAAAACATTTATGTAAAGTTTTACTTAAACATTATTGTATTGTTGTAAATCTGGTCATAGATATAAACAAAGCTCAAGATTATAAATAAAATTTTCTTTTTTATTTAAGACAAGTAAAAAAACTTTTTGTAAAAGATGATTTTGTATTGTGATAAATATAATTCATTTGTTGCTTTGATATGTTAGGGGCAATATTAATTCTAAATAATAAATTTTATTATGTTCATTGTTTGTTAATAGAATAATATTGAGTTTATTGTTGTATGTTTTCATTTTTAACATCATCAAATTGTTAAATATGTTGAATATTCCAAATAAATATTATTCTTGTTTGTATAAGTATTTTTCTTCAGTACATTTTCACAAATTATTCACTCAATAAGCAAATAAATTTAAAAAATGAAAATGAAAGAAATATTGCTTATTCAAAAAGCAGTGATTTGCCAGTCATTCATTAAAATCTGCAATAAGGCTAACCAATATATATATATTTTTTAAATTTGCTATTTCTTACTGAAAGTAAGTTTTTTTACCATCCACCTTTTTGGTTACAAGAGCCAAAACATCTACAATATCAAAATATAACAATATTAAATATTCAAGACAATTCTATCAATATGCATCACAGGAAATCTGCATGCTCATATTATTTTCCCTGTAATAACAGAAAACAATTATAACATGGCATTGAAAATTACTCAAAAGAAGAAAACAATTCAAAATTTTTATGACCGTAACTTAGCTTATTTAGATAAGTAAGATCTCAACACCTATATAAACTTTTAATTATCTATTTGTTGATGGTTAAAGGTTCAGTAAAATTGATGTATAAAAATGGAAAATACTGATTTAAATTGTTTTATCATCAAATATTCTTGAAAGCCACATACGAACCACAACGAATATTCCATATGTACTTATTCCACATTATATTTTATACATGGAAATTTTTCTTATTTTATCTCCTTATTTCTTCTGTTTCTTATTTCATAATATTTTATACATGTATGGTGATTAAACAAAAAAAACTACATTAAGGTTATTTGTGTGGCAATTTATAAAAAGAAATTATTATTGATGCAATTTAAAAGATTGAAATTCGTTTTACTCTTTTATTTAGGACTTCATTGATGAAACTTTCAGGAATAAGATTACTATATTAAATGTTAATGGACAGTAGCATAAATTATATAAATAAAAAATATATAATAGTGTAAATATATAATTCACATAGTTTCTCTTAAAATTATTTAATATGTTAATAGTCCACTTAAAATTTATTTTATATGTTTAGGGTATTTGAGAAAGAATTTATGGCATAGGTCTCAGTTGACAAAATTGTTCATGAAGTTTCATCAAAAATAAACCAAGTTTTTTAAAATTTTACTAGATAATGTTATAGGGGACTAATAAAATTTTTTAGTCATAAAAGTGCTTTGAATTTCTTATCATAAAAACTGCACATAATAATGTAACTAAGGATAGTGTTTCTATCCTCTTAAAAAATTTTAATATTTTTTTTCTAAAGTTTTTAACTAATTTTCTAACTTAATTTTTTTAATAAAGTATAAAATTTTTTACTGAAGATCTAAAGGAAGATTCAGGTGGAAATGTGAAATAAAATTAAAATTTTTCTAATGCTTTTTTCAGTTGTTACAATGTTTTCTCACTTAGAAGTATTTTACTTACCTTCATTGGGTTCTTAAAATTATGCATTTTCTTTTTTAAGCATTTATTCTCATCCAGACAAGCAATTAGATGCAATTTATTTCAAATGATTTGAATTTCAATAAATATTAATTTTAAAACTTATTCATTTTTATATTTTACATGCTTAAAAGTTAGATACCAAAATCAAATGGCTTATTTTATAGGAAGAAATTTTTTTCAATAAATAGGATTAAATTTAAACTTAATAGGTTTCTCAGTTATGGAACCAAATCAAGTGACTTCTTTATTAAATATTTTTAAATGCATGGAATTTTTAACTAAAAAAAACTATCTTTCATAAAAGTCAAATAAATTTTTTTGTGTATAAAAATTTAAAACTCTTTAAGCTTTTAGTTTTCAAAGCTTCTTATTTTTGTTCATTTCTCCATGCAAGTTAAATCCATGATTATATTAGTTATAGGATTTGATGGAATTTCAAAATAATACTTTATTTTTTTCTTTAACTATACAATTAAAGAAAAAATAATTAATGTGCCATTTTTTAAAACTAAAAGTTCAAAAATACTAAACTCGAGAGTCCCAATTTTGTAAAGCCTTCTTACTTTCGGGCAATTGTCCCTATGATAAATCCACTATTCTAGAGTTACATCATACTTTGCATTACCTAATAAAATGTATAAATATTTATTTCTTAATTATTAGAAAACATTGTAATAAGAAAACTTTTATATCCTCTTTTGTTTTATTTTCAAATAATTTGTAACCTTAATACTTGCTGACTTCACATATTTAAAATATTTCTTAATCTTCTATTAAAATTTTAAATTTTTAATCATTGAAATTAATATCTGGTATAATCTTGTTCCTTATGTGACTTTGAAACGTCGATTAAAAAAAATAATGTCGAAGATAACCTCTTATGGGTAGGGTAAAATTAAGAATGTGGCAAAAAATATAAGAAAAGAGTCCAAACGTTGTAGAGTAATGATTTAGTAATAAGCAACATTTTGCATGGGTAATGGAAGAAAATAAGGTATACAATGTTGTTTTACATGTTTCAATAAGTTACATTACGAAATTCCCAAAAAATAAACAACTGCTTATACTCTAACTACATTTACAATCGGTGTTCATTCAACTTTCCTTCAACCACCATACATATTTAGATTCCAGAGTGAATTGGACACATTGCGTGACATAATATTGGAATTTGCACTTAAAATAAAATGTATCATATGAATCCATTTCTTTACATGCTTGTATGTAACGAGCCTTTCAATAATTCACTATTCACAATTTTGTAAATGATTTTCTTCTCTGTCTCATTTAACTTTCATGAGAAGACCATTACTTCTGAATTTTACTGCTAGAGACGCTGTAAGCTATTTCTTGTTCTAGAGAATAACAGTTTCCTACAGTTCTATATTTTATGTGATCATAGTTGTCAATGTTCCACTGTTAAGGAGATTAAAATAATTTAACTGGATTTCACGAATATAATGCATTCTTCGTGTAAAAACTTCATTTTTGTATTCTGAATTCAGATTGTTATATTAACTTGAATGAGTAAGGTATTAAAATTAATTTGTACATAGAGTAAATACAAATATTCATTAAGACTAATGTCTGCTGCTGTAAGGTGTCAGCTTAGGTACCAATTTTGAAAAATTGTTAGTTGACCAATGGTAAAAATTAGAAGACATTTATTATTAACAGTTTAGCTTAATACATTTCTTGCTCTATTGTCACTTTTTGCATATGAAGACTAATTCAACTGGAACTCACAGCTAAAAAGGATTCCCAACCAACTATAAAACACCACAGTCCAGTTTAGAATCAAACATTTAAATCAAAGAAGCCTTCTTTCTTCTTTGCAGACCTTACTGAAATAAAAAAATTACAATAAAGATGGGATTAATTTAACAAAGGATATTTATTTTTTACCAATTTTACCTTTCAGGTATTTGTACACATTTCAGTTTTTAATAGAATGCAAAGTAATTTGAATAGTTTTCCTGAATGAATTTGCATGTTTCCTTTTTCATGATGGATTTGATAATTTTAATGCGTAGTAACATAAAGCATCAATTTTAAAGTGGCAAGTATGATTCACTATCGTAGTAAATTTAAGAACACTGTTGAACAAAATGTTTATAAAAAATGTAAAATTTCACACGCATGTATAATAAAGTTGTTCTAAATAAAAGTTAAAAGTCTTAATAATTACAAACTAATAGGGAAAAAATGCATATATTTAGAAAATATAATATTTGTATTCATTTGAAAATTTTTTATTGAAAAATTTGGTATAATTTATAAAAAGTTTAGCAGTTTCATGTAATATTTTTTACATACAGAGCAGATAACACTTCCGTTCCCCAATGTAATGTAATGCAATGCAAAATAATATAACTGAATTTTTAGGAAACAAACATAATAATTAAAATGTTTTATTATAAATACATATGTACAGAAAAGTATATACAACTAGTTCTTTTTCCTTTCTTTTTCTGAAAGTTCTTGATATTGCTGTATTAAATCTTGTTGTACATCAGCTGCAGCAGGAGAATAACGAGAATATTCCATTGTGAACTCTCCTTTCCCTTGAGTACTAGATCTCAGTTCACTCGAATATCCAAACATGTTATTTAGCGGAACCTAAAAAATGATTTTATAAAAATTTCCTTAATCACAAAAGGAGGATTGCAAAGTATATTTCTTAGTAAATAAACAAAGTATCTATATTTTATAAAGTTTGCTGTCATGTATATTTCTCTTTTATTAAAGAAAATAATATAAGAATTTTTTTACAGTGTAGTTTTCAAAACTTCATTTTCATTTCATCATTTTTGCATTTTGAAGAAATTTTTGCATACAGAAGAAAATTTGACCAAGGCCTACAGTTTACAGTGGATTCCCAATCACATCAAACATCCATGCCAACGCAAAATTTGAACAAACGCACTGTTGAATCAAAGGTCTGGGTGCTAACAATTTGACAGTTAGCTTGGTTGATTAAGATGTCAAAATCATATGCAATAACAAATATGCAGTATAACGAAGTATTACCAAAGCCTCATAAAGGCTGGGGCAGTTAACTCAGACCCCTACATCAGAGGAACCACCAAATCGAATTAATAGTTTATTTTACATTGTTAATCAAATATAATCATTTGCCAAAAAAAGTTTTGTCCCAAGCTCCATTTAGGTTAGATGGGGTACTTGGTATAACAAAATGTATTACTTAAAAATAAAAAATTTTTTTAAAAAGTGATATAGAACTCCAATCACTTTATGAATTTCTTAACTCATTTAATCTAATTGAACTATAAAGGAAACATTATAGAGTACTGAAATTTGCTATAGAAAACAAAAAATAATTAAAAAAAGACATTTTTAAGGGTATCAAAAAGATATTCACACAACAAATCCATTAGAAAATGTAGAATTACCAGTTTTCTTGACCCAGTTTGAATGAATTTTAAATAGATCATATTTAGAAATTCAAGGCTGTCAAATTGTGTATGTCAAGTTATCTGAATCACAAAGAGTGCTACATTGGAAAAATTTTAAAATGGAAAGTGATCATAATATAATATATATGATGATTATTTTGATGCTTTACACATGAGGGCTAGTTAAATTGGGATCTAAAATAGATTTGAGTCACTACAACTAACTCGAGGAAGGAATTGAATTGGAGAGTGATGATTCTTATGACTTTCATTCGGCCTATACTTGAATATGGTTTCCCAATTCATTGTTGCGCATCCAAAACTAACCTTAAGAAGTTAGAACAAGTTCAATTAAGTGCTGCCCGGATTATCACTGGTTTAAGACATAGCTGTCCTTCTGATATTGTTCTTTTTGAGGCCGACTTGCTGCCGCTCCATACTAGAAGACAAGCTGGTCTTGTTAAATACTATAATAAACTCTCTAGTTATGGCCTCTGCAACAAGACCTCCATGTATCTTAACAGCTGGAGTAATCATCAAAGATTAAAGAAGGACAGCCCTTTCAGTCTGGCCGTCTCTCTTCAACTACCTAATAGTAATGTTGAACCCAACTCAATACATTGCTGCTTGAATCCTGCAGAAGGACTCCCCAGGGTTTACTTTCACTTTAACTTAAGTACTCATGTTAATAAGAAAGACTACCTCCTAGAACATCTTAGACAGCTGACCTTGGAAAACCTAAGCCACTTTCCTAACAATGCCATCAAAATCTTCACTGACGGTAGTAAAATTGATATTCTAGCAGGTAGTGGCATATATATTGAAACCCCTCACACCAATTTCACTCTTTCTCATCGTAATCCCAATCACTGCTCTGTCTTCAGAAATGAATTGATTGCAATAGACCTGGGACTAGAAGCTATTCTTTCTGAAGAGGATTATGGTGACCTTATGGATCTTGTCTGACAGCTGTAGTTCTCTCCACCATCTTAGTAATTGGCTTCTTGTAGGCGACAAGATCAGCAACTCTATCCTGCTTAAATTAAAACTCATTTCACTTAATCATGATGTTCACTTGCAATGGATACCTTCACATGTGAATCTCCACGGGAATGAAATGGCCGATAATCTTGCTAAGGAGGGTTGCAGGATTTCAAATACTCCCTCTTCCACACTTAGTTTTCTGGAGTTATACTCCCGGGAAAAATCAAAAATCTCGGAGGAGTGGAAAACACCCCCCACCCATAATTGGTACAAGGGATCAAAACCGGGTTTGTCCCTTGACCTCCCGTGTGACAGACATACCCGGACTGTTCTCTCAAGACTTGCTAGCGGTCATATTAAGTGCCTCACTTTCAACGAGGGCAGGAAAACTTTCGTCACCTGCACCAAGTGCCAAAATCATCAGGCTTCTCCTGAGCATCTTTTGGATTGCATGGGTCTTTCTAGGGAGGATCTCTTTAGCAATCCTCTTTTAGTCTTCGACTTCCTTACAGTCAACCAACTCGTGGATCTAGTCTGACTCCGTCAGACATGGAGGATAAGCAAAAACAACAACAACAGGAATTGAATTACTGAACTGCAGTACTGAAGACTAACAATTTAGCTATTAACTCAAAACTTTTTTGACAGATACCACTGTTATTGAACATATAAAAGCACAACTAAAGTAAACATTGAAGTTAAGAGTCACAGCAAATTCTGTATTAAAGACAACCAACAGTTACCTGGAATTTTTCAGCTGGGAAATACAAATGAATAATAATTAAAATAGATTATGAAATTGTTTCCAATTATAATTAATTGTATTATGTAAAGTATTATAATTTTGTGAAATTATACTGAATTTCATTTATTTTAATACACTATGCAGAAAAAAATTTAGAATGTTTGATTTTATTTATTTAACTATTCTAGAATTATATAAAATAACGATACATCATTTATATAATAATAGCAGTAATCTGTTATTGATTCTAAAGTTTAATAATAGCCACCACTATTGGCCATGAAAAGCAAATTTAGCTTTATTTTATTTTTGCATTTAATAGTATAATAATTATAGTACAATTTTGTTCAAAAGTTACAACTTTTTAAAACAAAACACAGCAATTACAATCTTTGTCAATGAACATTTAAAAGAAAAATATCATTTAGATAATAAAGTAAAACTTAAAATCAGTTGAAATTTTAAACAAATTCTTTGCAGAGGGCATAAAAAATCTCACCAAATAACTCAATACATATTTAATAGTGAAAAATAATACATATATAATTAAAGTGTCGTGTATAAAATTGTATTGCTTGAATAAAACTATTAAGAAATTTACATTTTCCTTTATTTTCTTATCATATACATATCAATATCTGATGGTCAATTCATCATTACCATTCTACATTTCTGTAGGATAAATTCAAAGATAACTTTTACTTGATAGCAGATAATATGGTTTGTTATTGTTGTTTCATATCCTTCACATCTAGCAATTGCTAGATAAGGACCACATGAGATTATTAACCTCCAAAAAGATAATATGTGATAGGGCAAGGCAATTGTGACTTTCATTAATAAAGCATTTGAAAACAAAGAAATTAAATTTGTATTGTGAAGAGCCTTAATGAAAACTTAGTTTTAACACATTAAGGTTGTTCACAATGCTAGCTATAACTTCTTATTTAGTTGAATGGCAAAAATTGCAACAATTTATTAATGGATTTATACATCTAACATCCTACATTGCACAATACTAGGGTTGATTTTTTTTCAAACACACTGGTTTATTAGATAAATATAAAATGTTTGAAGACAGTTCTCTTATCAAATTATAAATATATTCAAGTAATTTCTATAAATTAAGTGAAGTACACTGAAAAATTTTATGCAAAGGAATTGAATTTCAATTTTAAAAATCAGTTTCTTCTCTGTAGTCGATTAGCATGGTACATTTAAGTCATACACATATTACTTACACAGATAATTTCCAAATGTATAATTGCAATCATTTGATTATTAATCTAGTTTAGATTACAATATAATTTTAAGCCTGTGTAAGCACTTGTTTCAGTGTTACATTTTAAATGGCTAGCAGTATTAATGTATCACTTAAACTTACTTCAGCTGCAACAATAACCCAGTTCTCAGCAGTATCCATGGAAATGACAACGCCTGACCGTTTAGTTAGTTGTGTAATAATTGATCCTTGATATTCAGCTGGTGCTACAACTTCCACTAACATTATAGGTTCTAGTATATGCCAATGTCCATAGTCAAAAACTAAAACAGTAAAAATTAAAAAATTTTACAATAATATTCTTAGTAAAAATATGTAACAAATCAAAAGATAAATATACATACAAAAGATAAAGATAAATATACAAAAGATAAACCATTTTTTTTTTTTTTACCTTCTTGCATTGCTCCCATCGCAGCATGCATAAATGCTATGTCACTTGAGTCTACAATGTGATGAGAACCTGAAATAAAATAAATATTTGATGGTAATATCAATAGAAACAAAATTAAAGATATAAAAAGTTCAATTATTTTTAACAGTGAATTTTATTACTTGAATTTCTTTAAATATAATTGATTTATTTTAAATAAATTTCTGATGAATACACATAATTGTCTTAAATTTGTTTTTATGTTAAAGGTTTATGAATAACTTGAAATTAAATGGAAAACATATTGAAAATACAAGTATTTTTCTAAATGAATCATATTATTTCAAGGAAGGCAAAAAACTTTGAAGAAAATGTTACTCATATATACAATACGGACAGTAAATATAAATACCTAGGAAAAAGTAAAACAAAGTTTTGAAATAAAATTTGGGTATATATTTATATTTTTTGTGTATATTTTATGTTTTACAAATTTGTAACTTACAGAAGATTATATTATTGAAATAATTTACCATGAAATTGTGTTTCTTTCAGGAAATAATTATTTGGATGAGTTGAATAATAATTGGATAATAGCAGTGATAAATGATTTTAAATTGACTAAGAAATCAATATAGTTATACACTTTGTTCATGTTTTTTTAATGCAATTATTAACTCTTATGAAATTATTTTCAAATAGTATTTCTAGAGAAAGCAACTCCCTGATTTAATTCACATAATTTTGAGAAAAACTATCTTCCTATTATTTGATTTATATGTTATAATGAGAAACAAATTTTATGAATATAAATTATTGTTTAAAAGTGAATTTATTAATTATTTCATAACAATTTTTTGGAATGTTCTATTATTATTATTGAGATAATCTTAAAAAAATTCGAATTTATTGAATAATTGTAACTTTTTATTTTCATTGTCATCTCATTTGAAAAGTTCATTTAAAATTCTGAAAGTGTAAGAGTAATAAATAGAGGATAATATGAGGTTGATTTTACAATCTGATATTTAGTGACCATTAAAAGGATACAATTTTGCCATGTTATGACATTTTTTTAACATAGTTATCAAACATTATAATAGCAACAATAATAAATGTTTTTATACATATTAAAAAGTCAAAGTTTCAATAATGAATGCTCTTATAATGTATAATGTATTGTCAAAGTTGATTGTAAATTTTAAAAAAAGTTAGCATGATATACAGTTTACTTGTTTGTTTTATTTAAATGCAATAAAATAAAAGCTGCAGTTATAAAATGAAAAAATCATTAAAACTCTGAATCTGAAGCATTGATTATTTTAAAATTGCCTTTTTTATACAAAAGGTATATACTTAAATTTTCTTTAAAAATATAATTTAATAAAAAAAATAAACACTTATAATGTTCTTCAAACAATTTGTGTATTTTGTGTTAAAAATATGAAGAAATTAATACATAATTTAGAATTTCTTTAAAAAAACCATTTTTTTAAAAAAAATGATCATAAAATAATTTACACATTGTATCTTAACTGTACATTGGTTTATTGACAAAAGCCTAGAGTTCTTTCCAAAGAAATCATTTAGTGCGTCATTTTTTTCAGAAAAGGAAAAAGTGACTAAATTTTAATTTGTAAAACACAAGAGAGCAATTATTGAAATTATATCAAAAGTTACAAAATCAACAGTGCAGATTTAAAAACCATTCAAAATCAAACTAATTGGGTCACAAGAAATATAACTCACTGAAATGCATCCTAGATATAACATAGCAAAATATTATACTGGAAAGCAATTAATCTACAAAATTATTTCAAATTGAAGTGAAAATTTAGAAATTTTGATATAGAAGAAAATGACTGAAATATTTTTCAAATTAACAGTTGAAAATAATGTTTTTGATTAAAGAAATTTAGATATTTTTATACAAATGCAGTCAAATATCAAAATTGATTAAAACTATCAATTCCACCTTTCTTATTCATTAATTTCATGAATTATTTTTAATTTCCAGTTAAAAAATCATTAAAAGATCAATTTATATTTCAATTATTTTTCTATTAATTTTCATGATGTACACAAAAAAATTTAAAATTCCGTATTTTAAACAATGCAATGATATTAATAAATAATGCTTATTTTTAATAAAAGTAAACATTATTATTTAATAATATAATTTGATGACATATAAGGAGAAGTACAAATTTTAACATTCTACATTAGTGCTTACACACAAAAATATGTGAGAAATCTTAATTAAATTATTTGCATTGATATTGTTTCTGTAGAATACATAATAGGGGTGTTTGTGGGACCCCAAAAAATCCCCAGAAACTTTTACGGGCTCACTACCGACATTTTTGAGTTTCGAGAAGGGGGGGAGAAATGAAAAATTCTAATTATGAAGTATTGAATGACGAAATTATTTCGTTTTCTGCTTTCAAAGCAAACAAAATTACCCAGATTAAAATAAATAATTCATTATTATTCCTACTTCCTTTTGAACGACGATCCCCGGAATTTCCGGGTATCGAGTTCAAAATCCCGAATTCTGGGGTTTCCCCGGAGCACAAACACCCCTGACATAAATATTTTTCCAAACCAAATATATTTTAAATAAAATAGAAATGCTTAATTATATCAAACTTTTTATCAATTTACAGATTTTGAAATTTTCTAATCCTATATTTAAATACAAAGAATATTTATACCATTTGAATTTTATAATATTTACAGCTGAATAAATAATTTAACTAAATCAGTTGTATATAATAATATATCAACTATATCTGAACAAATAATTTAAAACCTACCATCTGTAAGAACAATTTCAATACCAGACAGTTTGTGGCCTGATAAAGGTCCTTTTTCACACATTGCTCGAAATCCCTAAATAAGAAGAAAAAATATATAAATTATGATCACTGAAATTTAATCTTAAGTATATTATATCTTACATTATAAAGCAAATATTATAATATATATCAGTGAATTTCTTTCTAAAACTGATAATCAGTAATCTTTCATTCAGAAAAAAGATGAAAATTTCAATCTGAATTAAAAGATAGAAAAATATAAAAAAATTTCTAATTTGTTAAAACAATGAAATTTTCTTCAATATTTTATATTTATTCAATATTGTGATAAAAGGATTTTAAATAATTGTAAAGAAATACTAGAAAAATATATAAATTGTTAAACCTAACTTCTGGAATAGAAAAGGGAAAGAAACAGATTTCTTAAGGCAATGAACTAAGACTAAGCTGTATGTAAATATATGATTTCATAAAATTTTTTAGAAAACTGTAAAGCACACTCATTTTTTTTTTTTTTTACCTTAGCAAACCATATATCTCTTTTACTAAATACATTATTCCTATATTTATTTTCATATACATAAACTATAATAATGATATACAAAAGAATAAAAATCAATTATCTAATATATTGAAGTTACAGAATTTTACATACTGACTCATTACTTTTGTCTATTAACTAAATAACTTAATTCATTTTAAAGAAGACAATTAAACAACTTTTTGGAAAAAAAGCTAAATAAAAAAATCCAATAATTTATAGGTAAGAAATCAAATAATTTATAAGTAAAAAATAATATTTTGAGACCAAGGTTTGAGGCTATCTCTCATTGTGAGGGGAAACATTAAGCAATTGCTTGAAAATATGAATATTTCTTATTAAAATTAATAGGAGGGAATTAGAGGAGACAATAAGTTTTGATACACAATTAAAAAAAGAATAATTCATTCAATCCACTTTAAATAGATGTTCAAATTTATGAATTTCTAATTTGTGAACACTCACAATTTTATGAACTATTGGTTGATCCCTAACAGGATCCCATTGAACGCAATGAAAATTTTAATTCACATTTAAGAATTGAGAAATTTTGAAAAATCTCTTTTACAAATTCGTTTTCATGCATTTTTTGTATACATTTAATTTTTATCATCTGATGTTTTATTCGTTTTTTTATATTTTATGGTTTAGAAATATAAATTGATATTAAAATCTATGAGTTGCGGATAACTCCAAAATTAAGCTATTAATAGGTGCCACAGACTTAATTATCATTTACCCAGGATTTTTTTAAACAATACAAGTAAAATTTCTCCTACCTAATCTAAGTTCTAACTTTGGATGCATTTAAGTATAATCAATAGTTTCAAGAGTGAAAACATCAGAGAATACATTTGGTTTAAGTTTTAAGTTTTCAGCCTTTAAAATTGACATTCTATGAAATCTTAGAGTACATGCTTTGGAAATGTACTAACTTTAGCAATTAATATTTATATGAAGGTAAAATATCTTTTGAATTTAGTTTTGAAACATGAAATTTCCAAGTATTTTAGTTTTGTTTTTCGTTCCTTTGCTTCAAAGGGCTTTTTGAATTTACAAAGATAAGGAGAGCTTGTATATTATATGTCTATACTTTTAATTTAATATAATTCATTAAAATATATTTTTTCCAAATTAAACATTTTAATAAAGATATTTTATTGTTTTCACATTCATATAAGCATTCTACATTGTAAAAGAATCAAATTTATCAGTTTGATTTTTAAACTGTTAACTTATTGTGAATTATAATATTATCTTCATAGTTTAACACATCAATTTTTAAAAAAATGCAAGCAATAAAATTGTGTATTTTACAAATGATTTCATATTTTTCCTAAACATTACATAAGTAGAATTAGTACAATATTTTAATACAGTTGAACTTAAAATGGATTTTAATATATTAATGATACATTAATTTACAAAATATATCATTAGGTTAACAAACTCATTAAGAAAAAGTAACTTTTATATATAATTTTTAAATAAGAGTACTTTATAAAAGAGTTTAAAATTCCAAATAAAAATAAGGTGAACTAAATTCTGGTTTAAATTTCATTATATTAATAAGACAGATATTATTTACAGCTTGGTAAAGATAAACATTGTTAGACTAAGAGAAACTTTGCCTTTGAAGATGCATATAAGAATTAAATTTGAGATTTAATTAAATGAGCAGTTATTAATGACAATTTGTTTTGACTAGTTCATGCAAATTTTCAAAAATTTATTAGAAATCAGCAATAAATTTTAAAATGTAGATTAATTAGTTACAGATACTATTCCTTAATTAATGTGAGATTTAAATTAAAAGATGAAATGCTTTTAAATATGTATTCTTGCAAAGGTATTTTTCTAATACACATGAAAAAAAGATGGATGCAAAAATTTTTTCAAAATGAGAGCAAAATAAAACATTTTCTACTTATTTTGAAGGTGGTGATTTTAGTTTAGAATGATAAGAAATATTTTTTTATAAGAAATGCTTTAACAACTTATTAGAACTCTCATTCAGCAGAATGAAAATTCTACAAAGTGGTGAAGAATGACCAACATATTATTAAAAACTAAATTTTTTAAGCTGTCGGTAAGTTGGATACTAATTTTCTGCCTAATTGTATATAAAGCTAAATTTTCAGAAACGCCCTTTCAGAAAATTTACCTTTAAATAATCCTCTTTTCAGTAGTGCTGAAGATTTGCAGTATATTTCTGCATTAAAATTTTTAGATATAATTTTGCTCTATTTCAAACAGAATTTTCAAAGTTAGAAATAAAATAGTAACTTTATAGTATTATAATTATTCTGTTATTGTTTTATATCCCAAAGCCAATACTTGAAATATAAATAATGGTTATTTACTTACCTTTTCAATTGCTGGAACGAACGACTTAGGAATATTTGTACCAACTGTTGCATCAGTAAACAATATTTTAGTATTTTGTTCAGCAGGCAAGGGCTGATAAATAAAAGGAATATTCATTAATTAGTTATGTAAGTGAAAGTGATAGATCTAGTTTATATGTAAAAAATAGTTATATCTTTTTATAAAATATAGTTGAAGATCATAAAGTAAAATGTTTTAGATATTTTCCATTATTAAATAACAGCAATAAAATTTCTGTGACAGCTTAGTATAAATAATCTGCAAATTTGCTAGGAAACTTATTTTCAATCTTCCATTCTGTATCCTACTTAAAACTAGTATACGGTTCAATGATAATGTTATAACAATATGATCATATTATAATATCATTTATATTTTCTGATAAAATGAAGATTTTTTATAGATTAATTTGATATATAAGTAAACAATATTTTGAAAATATTTCATATTTGAAAAAAAAAATTTATGTATATATATCATTAAATATCTAAAATTTAAAAGTATTTGTGGAATCAATAAAATTATTTTGGATATCAAAATATATCCTTCACTATTAGTACTGAAGATTTTGAAAGAACATAATAAATATATGTGTTTTTATTTATGAATTCTAAACCACTATTAATTCTGTGTCATTATTTATGGTACCAAACAAGGACAGTAGGTTATTTAATTGGTAAATATTCTATTGAGAAATATCTATTACAATATGGGAAATTAATAAATTTCCTTGAAAACTGATTTCACAAGTAACTAGAAATTAAATTAGTATTTGAAACTTGTGATGAATATTAAGGACAAGCTTTATGATAAACACATTTGATAAAAGGATTAAATTTAGTACATCTGATAATGGCATATTTGGAATTAAAAACTGAAAGATTTACTGATCAAGAATTTCAAAAATGAATCAGTTGCAGGATATTTTGTAGAAAACAGTATGTAAAATTAGAGTTGATCATTTGTCATAAAAACTATAGAGCTTGCAAATATATTCTTAATGATTTCAACATAAATAATAAGTAAAAATATAAATTGTACGACTAAATTAAAAAAAATGTTGATGAAATTCTTAATTGGTTATTATGATAGCTTGTGGTTGAGTTCTGTTTTAAAATTTTTATTAAACATGAAATGTGTTAAATTACAGATTATAATTATAATGCTAATATAAATACTCTTTACTAACCCAGGTATAAAATTAATGTTAATTCATTAAGTTTTAACCAACAAGGAAAAAAATTCAGCAGGGCAGTTGTAGCTTTACTCATATGTGTTATATGAGTTAAGACAGTAAAAACACTAGTTTCCTCAAGTAAATATTTTAATGAATAGGAAAACATATGTTGTAAGAATAACAAGACCTACATGGAAGCTTTGTGATAATGTACTATTAGAATATTATATAAATTAGCTGCTAGCATTCTGTAAAAGTATGATAATTTATTTACAGTTCTTATTTAATTGAATATATATCTATCCTTTACTTTTCATAGAATAAAAGTTCTAAGGATTCCGCATTATAATGAACATTTATGGTATATACCACTTTAAACTTATAAATAAAAATATTTACATTCTTTTACATGAACAAAAAAGTATAAAAAATTTTATATATTCAAAGTGACAATTCTCATTAACTTCTTAGCATTGGATTTATTCCCAAATTTATGTCGAACTAAAGTTAAATTTTTCAAAAGTTTAGCAATAGGAAGTTGAAAGAGAAAATATCTGATAAAAAATCTTTCCAATTGTTTAAAACACTTTTCTTTTAAAACCTGCTTCAAAGCCTAGGATAGAAGAGAATGGTAAGTGTTAATTGTAATATTAAAAAGTCCAAGTTTAATTCCAGATGGAAATCAGAAACAGCGATTCATCAAATTAATGGATGGAAATGAAGATATAATCTATAAGAACTTTAAGTAAATATGTATAATATCAACACAAAGATTATGTTTAGAACATTTCAAATATAAATAATATTATTAAATGTCATTCTTAAAGAAAACATAGAACACTATTTACATGCCACTATTTAACAAAATGAGCAATCATGAAAGAAAATTTTACCATTAAAATTCAGTCAGCATTTGATGCTTCTCTTTCATTAAACAACTTGGAAATAAAGCAAAATTTAATTTAGCAGATATAAATTGTTTTAAATTTTTTCAAGGATATAAAATGACTTGTGGTAAACAGAAACTTCAGCAACAAACAAATTGTATTTATATATGCAGTATTATATACATATTTAGACACACATATATATATGAGAAGTGTTACCAATAAATCCAGTAAGCAATTGCCAATATAATTTTAAGCATCATATGTGAGGAGCATGCTTATTTACTTTTAAAGTTACAATTTTTTTTTTGTTTGTGCAGTTATGTAGTTTACAATTAGAATTTAAATACAATGAAATGGAAAACAGTATTTTGAATTTAGTTATTTTATTTAAGTTTTTCTAAGAAGCAAGTGTCATATTTAAACTATTGAAATACTTATGCAATGTGATAAAAATAAGATTAAAAAAAACATTTTTTCCTATAATGTTTTATTTTATGATATGTACATTACTTATTGATTTTTCTCATTTATTTTCAACAAATAAGGAAAATTTAAAAACTTATACACAAAAATACTTAAAATTTTAAATATCAAAAGCCATATACTAACTCGAATTTTCCCGATAACACCACCATATTGACCAGCACCACCACTCTGCTTCTTATGCAAATAGTCAAAATTGCATGGTTCTAATAAGCTCTCACGAAAAGAAACCTTTGGCTTTCCCAAAATAACAGGTGTGTTATATTCTCTTTCCATCCTCTAAACAGGGTAAGAAAATCATTCAATGTGAATAGTTAGACATAAATAAATGAAAAATATAATTTTTTTAAAAATATTTCAAAAAAGAAAATAGTAATTATGGAAGAAAATGTAAATACCTGAGCATAAATTTCTAAATGCAGTTCACCCATTCCAGATACAATACTCTAAAATGTAAGAAATTATGATTAATAATCAAGATTTTTTAAATTAAAGGCCAAAATAATTTATTAAATAAATAATGCATTTGCAGAAAATTTTAATCATCCAAAAACTACCACTTAATAAACATGAATTCAAATAATTTCTCAAAAATATAGGTTTTAATTAGATTTCCAATGTGGCCTCTTTTTTAAATTTTTATCCTCTAGCTGAACTAACTTGGGAATCAATGGAAACATTAAAAGAAGTTACAATATTTTTGGGGTCTATTTGAGATATTTTTTGTTTTAAAACCTACTTTTTAGATATGCAATTAAAAGGTAATAAAATTTCTTTTAATGTTTATGAACAAATTTTTCATAAAATGAAGGGAGATCCAACACCATACAATTTATAATTTATGTTAATGAATACCATATTTATTGAAAAAAGTATTATGGAAAAACATTAACAACCATAGTTTTAAAAAGGTGTGTATAACCATAACAAATCCACAATTATTTTATTAAGTACATTATTATAATTGTTATATTAATTATTCTAACAGTAAAATGTATACACTTTCCTAGCACACAGGAAAAAAATAATATCAGTACATTAAACATAACTAACACATTAATTACACAGATAAAATATGTTCTTTTCAATAATATGAAATTAAAAATAAATATACAAGAATAATAAAACAAAAGGCTATGGAATCATTCATATTATTTATTTGTAAATATTTTATGTGAATTACTAGTATTGCAATTATATTGCATATAATAGAATAAAATGGGAGGATATCGATGAGAAAAGATTCCATTGTCCCCTCCTTACACTTGCTAATTTAAAAGATTTTATTATAATTAAAATTAAAGATTAAAATTTAAAGATTTATTTATAATTACACATGAAGTTTACATTGGAATTTGTTTAATACATTTGAAATATTATGAATAGCCTCAGTTAAAACTGTCAAACACATTTTTCAATAACTTTACGATAGCTCCAAAGAAATGAGTCACATTTTTGTTATTACGTGCATATTTACTAAAAAGTAAAAATAAAAATTTCATACATATTTTTTAGAAAATTTAGAAATATTTATTTACCTCTCTACTTTCAGTATCAAAATGTAAATGAAAAGTAGGATCTTCTTTTGTAAAGCGATTGATAGCTTTTGAAAAATTATCAGTGCTTTTTTTATCCTTCGGTTTTATACTCATTGAAATGACAGGATCTGGTACATACATAGATTCCTAAAGATATTTTCATTAGAAACATTTGTAAAAAAGTGCAAGGCTTTATGAGTTTTAGTTAGGTGCAAAGTAATTTTTTTAAGTACCATAGTTAATTTCAAATTTTTATCCGTAACAAATGAATCTCCACTTGCACAGTCAAGACCAAAAACAGCACAAATGTCACCAGCATAAGCTTCTTCAATGTCTTCCATTTCATCAGCATGCATTCTTACGAGCCGTGTTGCTTTGTGGCGCTTACCAGTTCGGGCATTATACAGATATTCACCTTTGGTGAGCTTACCTTGATAAACTCTTAAGTAAGTAACTTGGCCATATTTACCAGCCTGAAAATTAAAAAAAATTATTATGTAAGAGGGAAATAATAATTGATCAGATGAAAAATTATATGGACATTTTGATCAAATTTCACTAGCTAGTCTAACTAAAATATACTTTAAAATTGATATAAATATTCTTTAGCAATTATATACTGTTGAGGAAATTAGTGACATAAAAATATTGAATTTCTTACATTTTTTTATCACAAGTTACTAGGGAAAATAATTTAAAATTTTTTTCTGAATATATATTTAGAAATAAATAAAAAAAATTGGTATAATAAAGATCATTTATAAAGAAAATTTTTGAAAAATGGAACAGTTGGTTAAAAAAATTTATTCTGAACAAACTTTGTTACACAAGTAATGTAAAGACAAATACATCATGTATAATATAGTTCTTGCTTAAAAACAGATGGAAATAATGATTTCTACAAAAGATTACAATGTATTTATATAGTAACTTGCATATTAATTTTCTGTCTTAAATAGAGACTTCTTTGTTAAAGTTGATTAAAAAAGTAAACTCTCAAAAAGTTAACAATTACATATATTTTTCAAGCATATGTAATGGCATTGTTTTACAGCAATAAATTTCCATTTTATATTATTGTTACTGGTACATTAAAATAACAAGGGAGTAAATTTTTTTAAAATTCTGTACAGATATTTGTTAAGACTTTACAATATTGTTGTCTAAATAATACATAAAACTTGTTAGCATAAGATATATTTCATAAATTTTGTAATTAAAATTTTCAGCCATTTAAAATGCCTTTCATTTATTATATAAAGACTTTTTTCTGGTCTAAGTGATAAAAAAATTATCTCTGCAAGAAATGTGATAAAATTGGATACTTTATTTATCGGTGAGATAATTCATTTGTATACTAGCTAGTAGAATACAAGATGAACTCCATTAGGGCATGCACAAAGAAATAAAATGTTGCTGATAAAATATCGAGAGATAAACGGAATTATGGTAAAGATGTTGAATTTTCAGAAAACTTAAAGGAAAGAATCAAAAGATTAAGTCAATTCAGCATGAAGCAGATGATAATTACAAATATTACAGCGAAACTTACTTGATTCTACTGATAAAATAATCCATCTGCTAAAAATGTTTTTAATAGATAGCACAAAATTGCACAAGTATATTTTGATCAGTAGTTTAACATAACTTAAAATTTGATTGCATAATTCTGGATACAGATTAAGTTGTACTCTTACATTCTATTATGTTAATTAACACCAGAAACATTATTATAATACAGAAATGTAATTCATATCAGGAGAAATATAGATATAATAAAATTTGCTTACATGATGGACTCCTAATTAATTGGATTAGATCAATTATACTTCAATGAAATTAACAGTAAAGGAAGTTTAAATCTCAAAAAATTATCATTCACATTTTATTTACAATTCCTACAGTCCTGATTATGCAGAATATATTATTTTTAACCCATAATTTTTTCAATGCAATAAATTTTATTTTAAACATATACAGCATTTTATTTTATTTTATACACCCCCTTTTTTATAGAGAACTTAAATATATAAACATATAGAGAACATATAAATTAATAAAAAAAAATTTGAAACCATAGTAAGAAAATCAGTATAACATAAAATTTACTTCTAATTTGAAAGCTAAACATATAAATTGCTTTGAACCATCCCTTGCTGGATCCATCAAAATTTTTTCATTTGTTTGCCTGTAAAAGGTATTTAAAAAATTTTCAGAAAAAATACTCTTTTATTTTTTTAAAAACATTTTCTTAAAAATATGTATTCAACATTTTAAAATATGGTTAAAATTTAAATAAAATAGAGATAAATTTGAAAATTCTAAGTACATAAACTTTCTTAATATATACACTTTTTTATATTAAGTATATTATTATTAAGAATACTATTAAGTTTATTATCAAGTATTTAAACCTATTTAAACTTTCTTTTTAAACAATGTTTATCCATTTACAAATTTTCAAAAAGATGGAAGCAATTGCATATTTCAATAAGCTTAGCAAAAAAAATAGCTCAGAGATAAAGATTATGGTTTTTATTTTGTACAGATAAATCATATTTTCCAAATTTATCAATAATGAAACATATTACATTTATTACAATCAATAAAATATTATAATGAAAAAACATCATTAAATTTTAATCACAGCAGTAAATTTATAAAAATTCAAATCAAAATAAGCAAACACAAATTCAGAGTTCTATAAAATTCAATGACATGATTAACCACATTCTTAAATTTTACTTGCTATTGAACAAAATTTTTTATCTGTGATTTTAGAGATTGAGATTAACCCTTACTGGGTAATTTGTTATAGTAAGCACAGAAAATTATATTCCAGGAAAGAAATATGCCATACAAAACATATCATTTTATCATTACAGCAGTGCAAGATTTAAAACACTAAAAGTGAATAACCTACCCATCTCCTTTCAATGCATAGTTCTCAACTTCTGATGGATTAGGTAAATATGAAACAACAGCATCTAACAATGGTTGCATTCCTTTATTTTTCAGTGCAGAGCCAAGATAAACAGGGGTAAACTTTCTTTTTATACAAGAACGCCTAATAGCACTCTATAAATTAAAGAGAATTATTAAAAATAATGAAATACATATTAAATGAATTCAAAGAAGTAAATTATTTAGTATAGTAAATCAGCTTTTTTAATATTTTTATACGTTTTTTAATATTTAAGTACCAATAATATACTTGAATATTAAAAAAGATATAAAAATATTTTTTTAAAAAAGCTGATTTATTCATGAAGTTCGATAAATTCATTAACCAACAAAGAAATTGCATTTGAAATTTTGTAATTAATTGTAAGAATGACTGTTATAACTAAGAATGGAAAAAATTTATACAAAACAAAACAGTCTTACTTGGTAAGTTTTAATGTTTAAGTATTTTTATTATAAATTATATAAAAAGAAATTTAAAACAAAGGATATGTCATGCTTTAAAATGTAAATGTTTATATGTACTTTAAAAGTTAAAAAAAAAAAAAGGAATTGAAATAATAAAATTTTTTGGCATTCTTAATGCAACAATGGTATTGAATTAATAGAGCCATAGATGATTAATTTAAAATAGAAAAAAATGTTTTTGGAGTTAATAAATAAAGTATCAATATTTCAATTTTCACAAATAGTTTATGCATTGACAAATAATCTAATAATTTTAAATAAAAAAGAAGTGAATAATGCATAGAATTTTTGGAATAACAATATTTCAAAATGAATTACCCATTTAGCATTTCTTGATTATAAATTTTATGTGAAATAAATTTATTGATTGAAAGCCAACTATTTAATAGAAGATAATTTAATCAATCAAAATACCTTTCCAATCAAAAATAACACACTCATCAACAAAACTTTTAAACATAAAAAAATAGCACAAACAGAAATTTAAATAGAATAGATATAAATGTCCCATAATTTAGTTGTGATAAATGGAAATAAGAAATAAAATAGTGGAATGTAATAGATACAGAATTTTTGAAAGTTAAAAATTGTGATTTATTAACCCACAAAGTTTTTTTAAATATTTTTTTGCTAAATATTTACTTCAATAAATATCAAAAAAACTCTGAACTGTAATTATATAGCATAAACAAATACAATAAACAGCAAAAATTCTCTCAAAGATTACAAGTGATTTTAATAACAAAGAAGCTTAAAACATTAATTAAACATAGTCAAATATTACCTGTATATCTTCTTCGCTTATGGGTTTTTCTTCCAAGAATAACTCCCCCATGGTTTCATCCACATTGGATAAATGTTCTATTAATACAGAAAATGTATAAATATAAATATATATATTGTTTTCATATATGTAGACGATTTCATTATTTTCAACAATTTAAATTTTGAAGATATTTCTAGAACTATTTACCCTGAAGGACTTTCTCTAATTAAAACTAATTTAATAAATACTAAAACAGAATTTTTGGATTTATTTATTACTATTGATAATTCTACTACTTATATTGATGTCTTCAACAAAACAATTTAATTTAATTTTAATGTTAATAATTTAATTTCATGGAACTCAAATATTTCTTTAAAAATATACAGAAATGTTATATTTAATGAACTTAATCGCATTTATGATATCCGCAACAATTATAAATTCACTAAAAACCAAATAAAATGCCTAATAGTTCACCTAAAAAATAATAATATTCCAATTAATATTATTTCAAACTATGAAGGAAGTAGGGAATCACTTGTAAGATTGAAGTAATGCTTAGTTTTTATAACTTTAGAAAGGCCACCCAAGCAATGAAGTTCTTACAAGAATCTTGAAAACTAAATATATACTCTTTATTTTATACATAACTTAAGATTAAATCCCCTTTAACACATTTTAATTTAAAATTTTCTAAACCAGTTTAATTTTTTGAATATAATTACTCCTGGCAATATTTCTTTATTCTAATTTCAAATTTACTTTCGGCAACTATCCTATTATTCTAATATATAAATTCAATCTGATTTGCTGATTTTGGTATTATGTATTTTTTCTAATTTATTTACTTTTTCTTCTGTATGTATGTTTCATCTGTTGTGAGTATTTTTACTTTTCTGCATATGTATTTTTATATATTTATTCTAATTTTTGAACTAAGTGTATCTTTGATTTTTTTCTTTTAATATGAACACTGTTTGGGGGAATTGATTGAAGATATTTAGACATTTGTCTTTTCTGCATGTTCATTTTGCATAGCTGGCCACCTCTCTCCTGATGAAGATGTGGTCCCAATGCCTTTTTCTTATCATTTGCATCATATATTTTAGTATTTTTCCAATTTTACATTTCTGGTTTCAATATCTTTCATGTTTTATCATATATATATATATATATATATATATATATATATATATATCATCAAATTAATACTTTCTGAAAGATTCCAGACATCCAAACACATTTGCACAAATAATGAACAGCAGTTTAATTTAGAGAAATATAAAGAGTGCAAACAATAAGAAATCATAACAATGGATAAACATTAACATGTATTACAGTTCTCATTTATTGCAATCAATTCAATAACTTATAACAGGTGATGAGAACAAGTAATTCAATGTATAAAATTTAAAAAGAATAAAAATTTAAGAAATACAAATTTATTTTAATTTGTTATCACTTTTATTCTTATTTAAATGTATTAAATATCAAAAATATTCTTACATTAATAGTAATAGGATAATAGTGAAGATCACAAAAGTAAACAATATCTTTTAAAAATTTAAAAATATTGAACTTGGGTGAAAAAATATCAAATTAAGAATTTTTTTTCATAGATGCATTATCTTATTTTAGAAAATGACCAGTTGTAAAACTTAAAGAAGTATTTAATAAAAAATTTTTTAAAAAGTGAAAATATTTAATGATAATATAACAATAAAATTTTATATTTTTTGTTTTTAATTATCACCAAAAATATAGCACAGCAAGTATTTATTGTTTTTCGAAAACAAAAAAAGAAAATTAAAATTAAATTGAAAGAAAAATTTCCAAAATTAAAAAGAAAAATTAAATTAGGAAATGATTCAAATTTGAATAAATGAAATAACTCAGCAACCTGTAAATGTCTAGAGTTAATTTTCTAAACGGTTGCAGATTCCCTTCCAAATAGATTTAGTACATTTTTGACACATAATAGTTTTACATAACTAAACCATTGTTGACTGCATTATTCAAAATACTTTTAATCAAAAATATTAAAAATTTGATAAAATGGATATCATTAAAAAATTATTTTTGGAAACAGTAAATATTAAATAACATGTTTGGAACATTACAATAAAATAAAAAAAAATTGAATAACATGCTTAGATTCTTATACAAGAATAAAATATCCCCAGTTTTTACTTTTATATAAATACATAAATCTTAATATAAACAATAATGAATGCAGTACAGCCTTATTTTTCACAGAAATAACAAAATTTGAGATGCAAGATTTTTGAGACATTAAATATCCATTGTTTTAATAATTAAAAAATGTAAACTCAATAAGTTATATTCAAAAAGTCAATGCTGTAACTTGAATAAGTTAAAAACAAATTTTAACTAAACATTTAACAATTCATTTAATATTGAGATTATGTATTTATCTTACTTAAAATAATCAGATGCTGTTATTTATTATATGTTTGTCAAACATTTCTAAAAAGCAAATGTCTTGGGAAAAATAACTTTTTTAATAAATAATTTTATGAAAATTTAATGAAAATTTAAATAGTTAAATGGCTACTTGTTTAAAAATATGTGTCAATGTTTAAAAAGTTAATTTGAACAAGAATTTTCTTGAAGGAGGTGCCTTCTCACATTGTCACATACAAATTGTCTTTTTACATACAATTTATGGTTACATTGTTAAGGCTGTTTTTACATCCTTTAAAATTCCCAGTGTAAGTTATTTTAAGTTTTGCTAATATCAATTTTATCAGAACAATTACTAAATGTTTTTTTCATCATATCTTTTCTATGCACAGAGGTACATTTGGATTATACCTAGAATACTTATTTTTGGAAAAATTTTAAGAAATTGTATGGTTTCTTAAAAACTGTTTACAGGATTCAGCTTTAAAACTTTGTGCGATACTTTTGCTCAACAGGCTCTAAATAAAGAACTTAATTAAAAGGAAAAAACATAATCACATAAGATGGCTTTTCTTCATTTTGTATTACAACACTTTATATGTTGAACAAATATACATAGACAGTTTCAACAAAGATATTTGTGGAAATTTTGATTTTTCACAACTTAGAGATGAATAACAGTTTCTGTTAATCCCAGCTTACAGTCATTTAAAAAGGCTAACAATAATAATATGGAAATACATGGTAAATACAATTTCCATTTCAAGGTTTGCTTCAGATGAGTCATATTAATAAAATCTTGTCATTAGTTACATTTTATTACATCAAAGCCATATTGCTTTTACTAGATTAAACATACTTTGGGCACAATAAAAAATGAATTCACTACACATAGCATAAAATAGAATATTTTAAATGATTTTTTCACAAGATAATTTTACTAAAAGTCTAAAGAAATAAAATTTAAAAAATATTTTAGTGATTGATTATATGAATAAGTTTTATATAATAGTTTTGATATCAATGGATATGAAAATAAATGATAAAGCTAAGATTTTTATAAAAATACAAAAACTACTACAATGTTATCTGTAATACTAGTAAAAGGACAGATTTTATTAAAGTAGGTTATATTACTATCTACAAAAGTATTTCTGCATCCCCTTTTTTGGTCAGCCTATTTTTACAATATTTTATTTATTATTAAGTATATCGTTTTGTAAATTTAAATAAAAATATTGTAATATATAAGAAATAATAAAGATTTAAAATATGAAAAATTCTAAGACATAAAAAATTTCAAAATGCTTTCTTTTTCAGCTTATTTATTTATTTATTATTATTATTTTTTTTTGGTAGCAAAATTAGAATATGCCTTAAAATATCAGAGCTATTTTTGCTTCTAAAAGTTAAAATATAATAAGTTCAAACTCTACCAAAGCAGTGAGCACTGAATTATCAGAACATATTTTTTGAGATGATATTTTCCAATAAATCAAGGTAATTTGTATCATACTTATTACTCCTTTTACAAATATCAATAAATTACATTCACTTAATAATTTAATCTTTCAATGTTATTACTCAGGAGATTTTCTAAAATAACCAATGCAACAAATGCACATTTAACATAAATTATTGCACAGGAATAAGAATTATTGTAATTTTATGACATCACCTGAGGTGTGGATGTGTAAAATTTGCTTGGAGCTATAATAAACCTTGAAGCTTTTCCTATGTATTCAGTGATTTTTTTTTTCCCCTTCTATTACACATTTATGATAAAACATTTTATTTGAAGTAGTGATATAGAAGATGAAAGTTCCCTTCCCATAGAAAATAAAATTCAAAAATTTGTATTTGTGTTGCCAGAAAAAAGTGTGGATGGTGATAAATTAGACAAACTGCATTTGTATTTCTTCACCTTTTTTTTTAATTCTTCAATAAATAATAATTAAATGAGTATTTTTATTTATGTGTTATTTGATTAAATTGTTGTATATAATAATTTGTGTAATTAATTATAGAGTAGAAATATTTGACACATATACTTAGGTTTATTGTTAGAAACAATTTTCACAAATATGTATATTATTTGCAATACTTATTTTGCGAAATGAGTTTCTAGCTATTAATATTCCAGTATTACTGTACTAAGTAAATATAATGAACAATTCAAAACTTTGATATTTGAAATTGGAAATAGAGCAAAATTGCAATATTCAAAGTTAGAGTGTGGGCATGATCAGGATTTCAAAAACCAGATATTGTATAAAACGAATTTCACCAGCTGGTATTAACAATTATGCTAAAAGTCTAAATCAATAATTCAATCACTAAAAATCTAAATCTATTTATGCTAGAGAGATAACTATATAGCATTTAGTGCGAAAATTGGAAATTGCACCAAGCACATACCAGCTAGTAGGATTTTACAGATTATAATAACCAATTCAAAATTAAAAGTAAACTGTTAAATTTATACTAGGCTATTTAAGATTAAAGTAAATAATTACCAATAAGCTCTTGTCTGCATGCTTCTACTGAACTTTGAAAATCAGAAGGTATTTCATCCTCTCGAACAATTTCTCTATAGTAAAAACATTAATATAATTTCCATGAAATAATTTACTTCCAATTGTGTTAGTTATTTTTGTTTTTAATGTAGTATAAAAATATTTACACATAAACACTTTTCAAAATAAGAACCTATGCGTAACAATGTAATAGAGTAAAATGTAACCATCAAGTAATACTATAATAAAGTTTTTATAACATAAACAGGAAATAAATCATTAATAAAAAATTCATATTATAAAAGTAATTTTGTTTAACTTCATATACATATAAACTCGAACAGTTTTTATATTTATTAACTTTCAAAGTTTAATTTAATTTTAATATTTACACAACTAATGATTTGATTTTTATGAATCATTATTTCTTAACTTCCCCAATTAAAATGTTTTAATAAATTTCATATATTTTTTAAAATAATAATTAGATATTATGTTTGATTTTAATTAAAAAAATAGCAAAAAACTAAGTACAAAAATTAATATTTATCGGAAAATTTAAAAACATTCATAAAATATTGCTGAGATTTTCCATAAATTTGAAAGCAACATAGAATTAACAAAAATTATGAGCAAAGCAAACAAAAATTAAACTCTTTCCAGATATAACATGTAAAATAAATTTAAAACTTTCAAAATTTGTTTATAAATTTACTGTCTGAATTTTACATGATCTACAATATGTTTTTGAAGAAAAATCACTGATATGCTATTTTTTTTTAATAGTTACAACTTTTCGGTAATTTATAAAGAAAACACATAAAAATACAAAAATTTCGTGCAACATTTTGCTTTGAAGAAAAAAAGATTCAAATACGATATATCCTCAAATGATGCTTTGGGTTAAGTCTGGTAGGTTTCTTTCCTACATTCCTCAGCATCTTTACAAAAAAATTTTTTTTTCAAAATGAAATATAATTTTTAAGCCAACAAACTATATGGAATCTAAGGTTAAAAATATTGTTTGCTTTAGTTGTAATCAATAACATCAATAAATCATTAATGGAAATAGAAATTTTTTTAATGCTAAAATTTAACAACAATATTGGATGATTTTTTTCACCTCAAATAGCTTTCATTTTTTTAAGCAACTTCATATTTTTTTGTCAATAAACTTTAGTGAATAAAAACTTTTATTTTTCTTTTAACTTTTAACATTCTAAATACAAATGATAGAAAAATGCTTTAACAAGTTTAAAATTCAAAAATACAGAACAGAAAATTATCAAATCTGGTTACACTCATTCTTTAGCACCAATTAATAATATTTGTTTACCAGTTAATATATATCAAATAGTAAAATTTAATGAGTTTCCTTTCTTTTTCGCTCTGAAATAAAATCATTCCTTTGACAACCATAAACAATAAAAGCTTTTTAAAGAAAATTACAAATAATTGACTAAAAGTCAACATTTGAACATTAAAATATTATGCTAAGGACTGGTATTATTTAAATGAATAATACTACAAGATAAAATGTTAAGCTTGAATTAATTAAATATTGCTTAAATTTGGAATTACAATTGAATCTCATTACAAAGAACTTTAAGGAACTAATTAAAATACATCCCATTTCTGAATATTCATATTTTATTGTAAAATTATTAAAATAACTGATTCAATGAATTAAAATTAATCAAAAGAAATATCAATCTTTGTAACACAAACTTCACTAAAAATTTAGTTATATATTATCTCATTTAGTTAAAAATATAAAATTATGTTTAACACTGTACATTAAATTTTCAAAATTAGCTGTAATGAAATCCATCAACTATTCTCAAGTTTTCATTACGAAAAAATAGTTTTGATATTTCTTCCACATTAAAAAAATTTTAAATTATCTTTTTATCCTACAACATTTAGTATTAGACTGGAAAATATTTTATATAAAGTACACTAATTAAAAATTAAAAGCATTTTTAGTGCATTGTTACAATCGTAAAAGAAAAATTTCTTATATTCAAAGGGAATAAGAGCAATAAAATATTTAGTAAGAAAATTTCAAGATAAATTGAAAAAAATTATAACTTTAACATGTATTTGTTTAATTTTCCATAGCTGAAAGCTAATTAAAAACAAAGTGATTTCCTTAAATCATAAAGAAATAAAATCTTCTGGGAAGTTCATCATAAACAAAAGTTAATTAAACTTGTGATTAAGAATTTACTATAATTTATAACAAAATTACTCATAAAGGAAAACACTAATTTTCATACAGACAAATTTATTCTTATAATTTCATGATGGCAGGCTTTTTTAAAAATCATAATACAATGTAATGCTACCAAGTTCATGTAAGCAGAAATTTAAATAAAGGAGAAACAAGGTTACACAAATTGTAAAACAGATTTTAAATAATTGGGGAAAATATAAAAGAAATTACAGAAATGGTTTTAAAAATAATTTATAACAACTCACCCACAGTCTCCTTCAAAGTACAGTGCTTTACGTTTAATAATATCAATGATTCCCTTGAGATTGCTTTCAGAGCCAATAGGAAGCTGTACAAGAGAGCAATGTGTATTCAATTTGGATCTGATGAAATAGAAATAAGTAAAAATGTTAGCTACTAAATTACATTTACAGAATATCAATCATAAATTGTAAAAACTAATATTTTCAACCAGTTTTATTAATTTGAAATTTCCAAAACATTTTCCAGTATTCTTCATGAAAAATTTCAAAATATACAATTTTTATGTACAATTATTTTTAGCATGTTTTGGTGTTCAGAAAGTTTTGATTAATCATTTTTATTATACAAAAATTAATTTTTGTATTTATGCCCATACAGAACTAATTCACATCATTTATGATATTTTTTCCCTTGTACACATTACATAAAATAGTTTTTGTATTGCTTATATTTATCAATAGTGCATTACTTATCTTCATGAAACTGCTGTAATATCTGAATGCATTAATATAATGCTTAAAAATTAAAAATACTAACAGCATGATCATTTAAATAAATATGCATAACACAGCAAAGAATTGCAGTATAAACTAACTTTATAAATCATGTATTTGAAATTTAATTTGTTCATATTTTCAGAAAATGAAGTTAGGATGATATGCATTGAAATAATTTCCATTTATTAGGGCAATTACAAATGACAAACTATGAAATAATCTGTTAAAGAAAGAAAAAATATTGTCTTTGAATATTGCTTCTCAAAATCTTTATATGCAGCCAGTTTTACTTTACTTACTAGTTAGTTTATCGATGAATTTTTTAAAGCTTTTTAAAGTATTTAACGACATATAACTCCAAATATTCTTATTATCATTGAACTATTTCACAAAATTTTTTAACATGTTAAAAAATCTGATAATAGTGCAGTTAAAATGTAACAAAAAACTTTTCATTACGTTGATCTACAAGTTTAATAATTTTTAACATATAACAAGTAATTGCTTTTTTTTTTTCAAAAATATATATTTAAGTTAAAATAATAAATTTTTGTTTTAACTGATCTTCCAATTCTTTTTATAGTATTATTTACAGATGTTATTATGAATTTAAGCAAAGGCAATTATTTGAGTAGAATGATTTCAATAATATCAGGATTTTTCTAATAAATGCAAAAAGTTCAAACAAACACTGCTACTTATAGTGAGAGTTGAACTCAAAGCTGTTGACTTAAAGAGCAATCCTGCTGCTTCTATTTAAATGGTAGAGCCCAACTCAGGGCTAGTGTGCTCGTGGAACTTGAAGAGCAGAGTATTAATCTTATCAACAATATGCTTCCTGATCTATGAATTTATAAAATTTTTATCAATAATGAGATCAAATAGAACAGAAAGCATTTTAGAATAATTATTTCAAAATAAAAACTTTAAAACTGAAATAAAATATATGCAACAGAGATGCTAATCATTCATGAAAAATAATGTCATTGGCTTGAAAGATAAAAAACATTCAAAGCATATTTCTAACAGAAGTTGAGTTATTTGGTAACATCATTAAATGAATAATATTTCATTTTTAATGATTTAATTATATAATAAATCTAAAAAGCTTTGTTCTTGTTTGTTGCTCTTTTAGCACACAAGTGTAAATTCAACTATTACCTGCAGTATAAAGTAAATCAGAAATTATTTCCATCATACCTGTCTGGTTTAGTTTTGTTGTTGCTTTACAGTAATTTCTTTAGTCCACAAGGGTTATTTTAAACAGGACTAATAATTTAAAATATATTTTAAACAAAACTACAGACATCTTTGCCAGACTGCTTGCTGAATTACAACTACAGAAGAAAATCAGCAAGAAGATATAGCAACAGAATTTCTTTAATCACAAATTACTATGCATATGAATTAATCTAATTATCATTCGAAATTAGGAACAATTCAATAAAAATTGTAAAATATAAATAAGTTATTCTAGAAAAAGAACTAAGTTATACATTACCTTTATTAAATTTAATAATTAGATGGGAAGTTTTAATAAAATAATTGATTCCACATATAAAAGCAGTCTTACTTTACTAAAATTATATAAGTAAAAGACAAAAATCAGAATTTTCTAGAGATTCAGGTTTAAAGATTCATAAGATACTCACCTCATTTGTGAAACAACTCTATGAGGATCACTGCCCATTCTGTCTAATTTGTTAATAAAAGCTAAGCAAGGAACATTGTAACGTTTCATTTGACGAACAACAGTCATTGTTTGAGATTGAACACCCCCGACAGCACATAAGACAAGAATTGCTCCATCTAGTACTCTTAGAGCACGCTCTACTTCAACAGTAAAGTCAACATGTCCTGGTGTATCAATAATGTTTACATTGATCCCTTTCCAGTGAACATATGTAGCAGCAGATTGGATAGTAATTCCTCTTTGCCTCTCAAGTTCCATGGAATCCATTTTAGCACCAACTCTATCTTTGCCTCTAACCTATGCAGGCATGAATAGAAATAAATTAAAATTTTTAAATAACTAATAAAAAAATTATATTTGCACTTAAATTTAACATACATACTTCGTGCATTTCATCAATTCGTCCTGTGTAATATAAAAGACGTTCTGTTAACGTAGTTTTCCCAGAATCAATATGAGCTGAAATTCCAATGTTTCTTAGCTTTTCAACAGGTTTAGGAGCCTATATGAAATTATTTCAATATAATTAGAATAATCATTCAATATCATCATCAGAATCAATATGTTCAGAATAATCATCCTTTATAATGCAGTTATGTTAAAATAAAAAGGTAATTATTAAAAAAACTAAATTTCTCCAAAAATTTTTGAATAAAGTGTGAGTACATCCGAATTTAGTTTTTATAGAAAAATATGATCTGATATTATTACGAATGAACCTTGAGAGAGTGATTGAATAAAAACATTTTAACTTTATATATGTTTTTTCAATACATTGAAAATACAATATTTTTGCAAAATCTTTATTTTTTTATTCTGAATACTTTTAAAAATTAAATTATCAATTTTACAAAAGGTTATGAAAGCAAACGTCCTTATATTGTGATGACTTCAGACATTAATTTTCCCTTCAGGCAGTGAAAAAAAAACAATTTAAAGAAGAAATAAATCAGGTAGACAGATGTTTTTATTGAATATAAAGAATTAAATTAATGCAGAATCCTTGTTGCATTTGTACTATGTTGTTTAAAATGCAAAATTTGCACTCTCCTATTTTTAACCTTTAATTCTATTTAAAATATTCACATAACATGTAGTTTTATAAATATTGTTACAGTTATAAATAAAGATTTTATTTTATTTTTCCTTTATGATTAGTTATTATGAATAAAATACATCTGTTATTACATGGAACATAAGTAAAAGTTGGTACTGCCTCTTTCCTTTCACGCCGCTTCTGCCCTTAGAGCCGACTTGGGGTATGAAATCCTAGTGCTTCATAGTCAATTAATTACTTACAGAAGCTTGCAGGTCATGTGACCTGCAATGGCGACCTCTGACAGAGACCTTAACAACCCCCAGAACTGTGTGCGATTCATGTGAATATCTTCCCCATCGCCTTGTTATCTCAAGAACACCACCAGGTAGAAAGGGTTGGTGATGGTGCCAAAAAACTGAGCAACAGAGTCCTTTTGGGATTTTCAGATAGATAGGGAGAGAGAGTCCAACATTTTATTGAATTTCGGTGATTTTTTTTCAACTTTTACCTTGGTGAGGTACAATGTGAAAACATTGAAATTTATATTTGACTGTGGTCATAAGTTTTTATATTCATACAACATCAGAACTAAAAGAGTCACTTTGACTTTTTGTAGTGAATGCCCTAATCTCATTTCAATGCAAAATTGCCTAAATTTTTTTATAAAATGTATTGAAATCATGTATAGTAGAATTTAACATATTGATAAACTTTTCTTCTGTAAGGTTATTACACTTTTTTATCAGTAATTATCATTTACAAACCTTCTTAATATTTTTTACAAAGTAGAAGAAAATAGTTTTTTTTTTTTTTTAAATTTATCAAAAGAGTTCTCTTTGAGAAGATCTTTTCTTATATTTCCGAAAATCCCTCCTGAATTCCTTTTTTCTTCATGTTAAGGAATCAAAAAGGGAATAAGATATAAAACCATTCAGTATCTCACAAAAGAGAGAAAGTAATGGTCAAAATATCTCTGCTATAAATTCCTATATCAATGATTAATATCCTGAAACTCAAAATTATATATTGACACAACCCATAAAATATTTTACCATTTCCCAATGATACAAAATACACTAAATTGAAGACTTTTAGTTTATGCAGAATTAGATGCATAAGAAAGCTTTAAATCTGTTTAGCTCAAAATATTTTGGTACTTTTCCATTTCGCCACCGCAAATCTCGCCAAGAAAAAATTAAGTCGCCAATTGGCGACAACACACAGTATACACATAAAAATTTTTTAAATTTATTTATTTAATTGTTGTTCTCTGTTCACGCTATGCGTGGAATGATGGGTGCCAGAGCCTCAATTTATTTACTTATTATATTAGATTACAATTTATTGGGTAACAAATATTTCAAAATCTTATTACTTTTTTTAAATTTTTTATGTGAATTTTATAAGATTATTATTTTTCAAGATATATTTTTAAAATCCAATTTTTTCTAGAGAGATTTTATTAAATTTGGGTATATAGTAACATAGCATAAATTTATGAAATGGAAAAAAAAAAAGTCGAAATACAGTCATTGACAGTAAAAGGTCATCACATGTTTTGGAAACATAGCAGTAAAAGGTTACCAGCAGAGATATTCCTTCTAGCGCTGGTTGTATCATTTTTGGCGACTTTATCGCCTGCACCAGCGAAATGGAAAAGTACCAATATTTTTTGTAGTTTACTAATAGACAAGTTAAAGCAATATTTGAAAGAAAGAAATTATTGATTCTAATAATCAAGAATATGATTTAAGCACTTACTGATGTAGAAGCAAGACGGAACAAATGCTGTTGCTGTAAAAATAAAAAAGAAACTTAATGATTATAATGTATTTTAAAATAAATGAAGCATCTAATAAAATGTATCAATAAATAATATATAAAGTACAAAAGTCTTATAAAAACATTTTTATTAAATTTTACAACTGTTAATTATTATATAATTTGTCAATTATAAAATAAATGTAGCTACACTTTACATTATTAAATACAAAGAATTTTGGCAAGCAATAATAACACAAAATTGGGTAGCTTCCTCATAGAACACCATAGTAAAATATGAGCTCAGGACATATTTCACCGTTTTGATGTTGCAAAAAGGAAGAAGTAAAAGTTTGACTTTTTAAACTACTTGAAGGATTGACAACTACAAAGTAATTCTAAAATTATGATAAAAATTCAATTTCATTTTTATTTCCTTAAATTAATTCGTATTGAGTAAAACAAATCATTATTCAGCCAAACTTTTTTAGTAATATGGGATACTGGTAGTTAGGATTAAAAGTTTGACAAAGAAATATGACTAGAAATTTTAATTCCAATTTGAAAGAATTTTAATTCCCATTTGTTGTTGTCTTGTGCCAGCTAGGCTGGCATTATGGGGTGTGCTGATCCACTTTTCCAACTGAACCATATTTTGGTGTGGAGCCTGACTTCCTCAGTACACACATGCCATAAGTACCCGATTATCGGGTAGGCAACATGTTTTAAGTGATTTATTTAAAAGAGAATGTTTTCAACATGTCAAATTAGTCTTTAACATTTTCTATCACAATGAAGCTTATAGTTTCCTCTAATTTATAAAAGAATTTAATCAAACAACAAAATTTAATAATCAAATAAGTTTAATCAAAAATTATCAATATGTTTAATCAAATAATTAAAATTTAATAATTTAATCAAATAATTAAAATAATTACTTTAAGACAGAAAGATACTATACTCATTATTCTAAAAAATAAAAATTTTGAAACTTTTAAATATAAAATTAATTTGATCTTTAAAAAGAATACTTTTTAAAAAATAAATTATGATTATAAAGCATAGAAGCTACCCAATAATCACCTTAATAAGCAGAATTTAATATGCCATCTACCAAGATATTTACATTTATTAAATATGTGCTAGGAAAAGAACTGAGATAGTGATGCACAAATTTTTTTATAAATAAATTTACATATCTTATGCTGTTAGTTCAAAATGGGGAAAAATACAGGAAGACTCGTTTAAAATTATAAAAGGCTATTAATCAATTTTTAGACTTTACAGCTTGTCACACTACATTTTTGTAGTTGTAATTAGGAGACCTTTGAAAATAAGACTGCTGCTTAATACATATATATATATATATACATATATATATATACACACACATATATATATACGTATATATATACGTATATATATATATATATATATATATATATATATATATATATATATATATATATATATATATATATATATGTATATATATACGTATATATATATATATATATATATGCATGTATTAAGCAGATCAAGATGACTTTATCTTTTCTATTATTTAAAGAATTTATTTCCCAGTTATGTTTTAAAGTCAACTAATGAAACCAAAATTTCCATGCTTTCAAAAATTTTTATAATAATAAAATGACTTTTCAAAAATTCATGAAAAACAGCTCAAATAAAAAACGTGTATTGTTTGTAAAATGTGAATATTTGTGAAATTAATAACCAAAGATTAAAAAAATTAATAAAATGCCGCACATGTTAGAATATTATGTAATCAAAAATAGTATTACCAAGGAAAGAGTTTTGATTCTTTTGAAAAAAGAATACGTTGTACGACCTATCCAAATCATTATGAGTTTATGAATGGAATGCTTATTTTAATAAATAAATATTTAAAAACAAATAAGTGAAAATTTATGAGTGAAGGTCGGAGTTACAATCTCCATCAAATTGTAGCAGACAACAAATACAAATGCACTGTTGCCAAATCCAAAGAATTTCCAGATTATCACTAAAACAGTGTAATAAAAAGTAACACAAAAAATGTTGGATTGTATATATTTTAAAAAAAAATTAAGTCATTAAATTTAAGAAAAGAAAAATTTTATGGTATATTTTTTAATTTAAAAAATTTTAATGACTAATATGAATGGAAAGTAAAGCAGTAATGTACAACTCAACGTGTTTTCAAATTTTTATTCGGATAAATTACGCGTGGTTCTGAAGAGTAATTTTTAACACTAAGAATATTTTAGTTGTATTTCTTTAAATTTCATCTATTTAAAGAGGTATGTATTTTTGTCATACAATGGTTTTATACAAAATATAAATTATTAAATATTGGGAGTTAAAATTTTACTCCCATACTTGCTAATTATAATGTCAATAACGTTTAGATATGAAATCTTATAATATTTCATTTTAAACAGAAAGATAACATATATTTATAAATTTACAATTTTGTTTCTAAAAAGAATTTTAAACTTTCCAAATAATATAAGCACTTCATTATTATTTCAATTTTAAGAACAGCAAATTAATGATTTTTTTTCGTGATTGCAGACCTGCCAACTTTTACGCATCGTGCGTAAATTTTACGCAAGATCCACAGGTTTTACGCTTTTACTGATAGCATGAATTATTTTACGCGTTTCGGTTCTTCTGGGCAAAGTTTAAAAAGAAAAAAAATTATATCTTAGCACATAATGGCGATCATTTCTCGTTAGCCACATGATGAGAAGCGGAAATTAGCACCCCATTCAACCCAGCCCTGCATCAAAGCGATGAGCCAGCCCTTATGTTTTCCCTAGCCCTGATTCAACCCATCTATGGGAAGAGAGAAATAACTTCCCGGACTGTGTGGTCGCAGAGGCTCCGAAAATGCACGTGTCAAATCCTTTTTCTATCGTGGGGGGGAAGCCTCCAGCTTGAAAAACTATAGATGGGGAAAAGAAATGGTAGAGGTATAATTTTTTTCTTTAGTCACACGGATTAAAACTGAAAAGTTTTACTGAAATACTTTCCTGAAAGTTGGCAGGTATGTGATTGTATTTTACATTTTAGTTTATTAAGTTCAGGTTATGTTCTATTAATATTCAGTAATATTTTTTATTTTCAGGTAGTCATGGCCAAATCAAAGAACCACACGAATCATAACCAAAGTAAGATAAACTTTCAATTATTAATACTTTAGTAATTCTAAGTTTAATCGAAGAATAATGTTCTAGTTTTATTTAATCCTTCAAAGTATGGTGTTTACTTAGTTTAATTAGGTAATTTGTTATAAATCTTGCATTGCTATTTGATTCTTTAAATTTTGACATATTGATATGGTTATGTTCTCTATTCTAATTACACTTTTTGAGTTGTATAAACGGAATTAATATCAAATTCCATCATATTTCATTGTTTCTTATTGTCAGTTGTCAGTTACATTCAATAGCAATTGTGTATGTATATGGGTCTTAACGTGTATTTAATTTCCCATCCCTTGAAGGTGCTATTAAAATTTAGTTTTTTATTAAACTTTATTGTGTATTAATAACTTCTTATACTATATTCCTAGCTAATGCTTTTTCTCCTTTTATGGATGTTTATCATTTCTAAAACAAAAAGTGATAGTTTAAAGTTATTTTATTTCAGGTAGTAAACCAAGTTTACATCTATAACTCTTGTAACAGGAATACCTGTATCAGCCTTTTGCCATTGGGCTCCTGAAATGTCGTATATTTTACTGAGGCTTAGATATCTTACCCTCTGTACCCAAAATAACTGCAATACTAGACCTTTGAAGTTCAATGGATTTATAGATCTGGTCTTATTTCTATTTGGTTTATGTTCTGATCTTGTAGAATTTAAGTGATGTAATTTAAATGGAAAATGGCTATGTGAGGCCATCTAGACTCAAGGACCTCCTAATTCCCTTGTTTTTTACAATGTTCCTTAAATTCCTTTAATTAAAACTCCTACTGAAACCAGATACTTCCTTTAAAAAGGTGTCATATGACTTTTTTTTTAGTTTATTGCTATTGCTGTGTTTTTCAAACTAATTATTGTATCTAGTAAGATGTTGCACATATATGTGTGCAGCTATTGAAAAAGTAACTTATATGATGTAATATTTCTCTTAAAAACAAAAACAATCAAAACTTATAGATTATTTTAAAATTAACTTCAATTGTTAAAAAAATTTTTTCGTTAAAACTGAGTATTATGGTCTGACTTTGGCAAATTTGGCGAAATATTTTTTCGCCAAGCCTAGAGAAAAGCGTTTTGGAAATTGATTGGCAACCCAAAAAGGGTGCCAATCGGAAAGGAATTGGCCTGAAAAAACGGCGGGTGTTTCACCCGACTTGAAATTTCCCCTCCCCCTTAACACCAAATACGAAAACAACCATGCAAATAAAGTAAGGTTTCCCCCATATTTCGAATTGCTAAGCCTAACCGCATGCAAGAAAACAGTAATAGTAAAAAGAATTGATTAAAGATTCTATTTAAAAATATATTAGAATATTTTTGAGAATTAAAGGAAATAGAGAAGCAAACAATTATAATAACATCTAGTTAAAAATTAATAAAATAATAAATTTGAGTTATTTAAGATATGTTACAAATCATCTCACTACATAAAAAAGGAAACAATTCTAGAATAAATTTAAAAAATAGATTCTATAATTTCTATTATTATTGTAAAATTTAAATACTTAACATACAATTCTAGGAGTTCTATTCCTGCAAAAAAATAAAATTCTTACCTTTATTTATTCATCCGGCACTCTACATGCACAGCAAAATCAAAAATGAATATAAAAAATGGTATTGAAAATCGGGCGCTATATCCACAGCGAAATACAAAACAAATATAAAAGACAGGATTGAAATTCCTGCGCTATATTCACAGCGAAATACAAAACAAATAGATAGGATTAAAATTCTGGCTCCATATCCAAGCCGAAATAAAATTGTGAATATAAAAGACAATATTTATATTCCGCGCTACATCCGAAGTAAAATAAAATATAAATATCAAAAAACAAGATTTAAATTACCGCGCTTTACATCCGATAAAAAAAATCTAAAATAAAAATGGCTAACGTTTCCGGGATGTGCGGCGACGAGACATTCCAACAATATATTTGGTGAAACATTTGGCGACAAAAAATCGCCAAATTGTAACAGATTTAGCGACTTTCGCTGAGACCGTGGTGACTTTCTGTGCTTTAGAGGTTAGACCGTAATACTCAGTTTAGCCGCAGGATGAAAAATGATAGCCAAATTTTAAAAGATTTGGTGTTTTTCTGCACTTTACGAGGTGAGACCGTAATACTCAGTTGAACCGCAATTTGAAATCAGGGGAAATCCCTGCTTTAATTACAAGATTGTTATTGTATATTTATTGTTAGCTGGGTGAGGTGAAAACCCCAATTTCTTATGCTAATTCGTGCCTATTCTGGTTTGCCAATCAATTTTGTAATACCCCTGTCTCCTACGCTTGGAGAAAAATTTTTTGACCAAGCTGAGACCATAATACTCAGTTTAACCCATCGTGCACTCGACATGCATAGCAAAATCCAAATTAAATATAAAAGTCAGATTTTAATTTCTGGCACAATATCCATAGTGAAATACTAGATGAATATAAAAGACAATATTAATTCCGACACTCAACACCAAAATAAAAAATGCGAATACAAAGGACAATATTTATATTCCATGCTACACCTGAAGTGAAATAAAATATAAATAAAAAAGAACAGGATTTAAATTACTGCGGTTTACATCCGATTAAAAAAATGAAAAATGCAAGCATTTCCGGGTTGTGCAGCAGTGATACATTCCGACGCTATATTTGGGAACACATTTGCTGGCTAATATGTTTTGGCGAGTGAAAAATTGAAGTTTTACCAGATTGTAGTATTTTATTTATATGCTCATTGTCACTTTAAACCTGGTTTACTTCCTTTGGCATAAATTATTGCCTTTATAAATGATTTATAGTTTTGTTTAAAACTAATGCACGCTATATATATACATGCATGCATGCATAGCTTCCAACTCTACTGACTTTTGGCAATTTCAGTGAAAAACTTTAAAATAGTCGAAATTTTTCCTGAAAAAGTGTATTGAGTTTTAGTTTATGAGCTGAAAAATGAGTTTAAGCAAAGTGTTTCCTAATATCTCCCAGTTTATGCTTACCATTTTAACTATCTGATGTACAATGTGAACAGGTGTTCAGTCATAAAAAAATTTAGATCTTCACTTCCTACTAGAAATTTAGAAAATTCAATTATAGCTGATAGCTGAATGCTTTCAAATTGAGAAAAGATTTTTGAAAAATAATTCACAAATTCATTTCTAAAAATGCTAATATATGAAAACATAAATTATCACAAGATATTCAAATTTGAAATTTTTTTGGTGGTGGGACAAAGTCTTTGCTAATTTCTATTTACTTAGAAATATTTGCCACTGAATTAAAACTTTTATTTTTCATAGCTTCTTTATGAAGTTGAATATTTTATTAAAATATTAAGATTAACATGAAATGTGTATAACATAAATCATTTTCAGAATGTTAATCTAAAGAGTAAAATTGTCTTTTTGCTGTACCACTGTAATTAAACATTCTGTTTCAAGCAAGACTGTTGCTATTATATGATCATGGATTTCTATTACAAGTTTCATATAACTAATTTGCATACTGTTATAAAGAGCATAATGCTGTATAATTTTTTAATTTTTCACTGATAAATTAATTATAACTATTTCAAATATCATTGAGTTTAAAATCAAAAAATGTATCAAGTTTTTAATTTTTGTATTAGAAAATTGTAATTTGTGTGTACGTTTAGACACATTGATTACATTTGTTTACTTTTTAAATTACAGATCGTAAAGACCACAGAAATGGTATCAAGAGGCCACATAGGTTTCGCAAGGAATCCATGAAAGGAGTAAGTATGAAATGCCTTTAATTTTATTTTATATGCAACCATAGTGCAATGCTGTAATTGTAATTTTTTTCAGTAATGTTTTTGTTAATAGTTTTAAGTTTTTTTTCAACAATAGTTTATCAAAATTTAAAAAATTGTAGATTCTTTTACATTAGAGACATTAAAGAAGTTCATTATTCTTGCCTTTTCAAAATTGTAGAAATGTATTGTAGATCATATGAACAAGTTCACTTCATCCCAAATTCTTTGTAATGGAATTAACTTTTTTTAAGAGTTCAGAAGTTTTATCATATCCTGCTCTACATTACATTAAAACATATATTTTATTGTAAAAATGTTTAAATACTTTTTTTAAACATTTTTAATTCTTCTAAGTCAGTAAAATTTATTTTTTTTAAATTTCATTATTGTTTCAGCATTAATTTTTACTAGAACTCATAGCTTATCAACTAAATGTAGTGCTTAGTACCATCCATGTTTACCCTTTGATTTTTAAAATTTTTCTATTAATGATCATATGAATAAAGTTAATTCAGAAATTTTTAAATTAACTGTAAATATATGTAAACAGGCATGTATCTTTTATTGCTAATTAGGATGTCATCATGAATTTGATTCTTGATGAATTTCTTAAAGTTCAGCAGTTGTGTTTAATAGAAATTTTAAACTTTATTACCTTCACTTTTGACTAAGTCAAAAGGTTAGTGCTGTGGCCTTTGATTCAACAATTTACTATGTCTATTCTTACTTTTGACAAGAATATTTGCAGTAATGTGGAGTTCACTTTAAGCCTCAGCTAAATTAGCTTTGTGCAGAAAAATTATTGTTGAGTAGCAAATTAAACTTTCAACTTTTATTAGTTGATAATTGGTAGAAAGAGTTGAAAGATTTTTTCCTTCTAATGCCTGACTACTCTTCAGAGTTAAGTCAGATTCAGCACTGTAAAGGGCTAAAGTAAAAACAGTTTTTTTTTTTCTTTTCCCACAATGGATTACCCAGTGTGTATGCCATCAAGTGCATCATTATATTCTCTGGAACTCAAAATATTCACTGCCAGCATGTGTTAGAAATTTTAAAAATCACTAGTTTAAAATTTTAGATATTTCTATGTTAAACTTTAAAAATATTGTAATTCACTGTTTTAACACTGCTGATATACAGTTGTTTTTGTAAAGAATTATTTAACATATTCCAGTTATGTCATCTCTTAAACATGTAAATATGAGCTGACAGCTGGATGGTTAGCTCTTTTCTTTAGTTAAATTAGTTATTTATTTAGATTTGTGATCCCTTCCTCCTGTGTTATTTGTACAAAATCAATTTTATACTATAGATTACAACCAAATTACCTCTTTTTAGTGGCTGTAAAGTGATTAACTAGCTTTTTGATTAAAAAATTTTTAAATTCTTGAAACTTAAAAAAAAAGAAAATAGTTATTTAAAATTTAATAAAATTCAAAGTTTGGGAATTTGACTACACTGCATTATTCTAAACAAGTTGTAATCATTTAATCATGAAATAGAATGAAAATACACATTTAACAACTAGCAAATTTACCCTTTTTATGCTTATATAGTACAATATCTTTAATTGGATTTCTATATTTGTATTTTCACTTTAATAATTCAATATTTTTAATAACATTTTTATTTTTAGGTTGATCCTAAATTTCTTAAGAACCTGAAATTTGCCCGCAAACACAACAAGAAGTTGAAGAAGCAAATCAAGGAAACAATTAAGGCTTCTCCTAAATAATTGTTATTCTTAAAATAAACAAAATTTAAAAATACTCGTTTTCATGTGCTTATTTTCTTTATCATTTTATAGGCTTAAAAAGTTTAATATGAAAAATGAACAAATGTTAATTATTTCTGAAAGAGAACTAGAAACAGGTTTTAATTGAATTAACATCTAAAATCATTGTTCTAATCTTAACTTTATTTTAACTATACTTAGAATAGCCAATTACATATTCGTTTTGTGAACAAGTAATATTGTATGAGCTGCACTTATTAAAATGGGAGTTCATAAACAAAACTTGCCAAGAATTGTCGAAAATCATTAATTATTCTAGAAATAAAAGAACCTTATAACCTGATATAACTATATTTCTGTCTTGGAAGTTTTAAAAATAAAACTAAAAATGTTTTAAGGTTAAGTTTTGGAAATTTCAAATTTTTATGTTTGTGAAATTTAATTCCAGAATCTTGATTTTAATTGCAATGTCTAATTTCTGGAAAAATATCTATTATCATCAAATAACTTGGGTACAATTGTGATTACATTGTTTTGGTACTATGCTAATGTCTATTTCTAAGATATTTCTATCATTGCCAAGTCAAGCTGGTAGCGGAATGGTCGATGCTTTTATCTTTAGTTTGTGCATTTATGTCCCATTTTGAGTCTTGATGTCTGTAATGGTTTGGAATCCATTTTAAACTATATCTAATTAGCCCTTGTGTGTGTGAAAGAAATAATTTGAGCAACAAACTATTGTTGATATTCAGTTTTAAAATTTTAGAATTCACACAAAACTCGTTTTTAAAACTATTATGAGAAATACAAGAACAGCAAATCTAGTCCATGACATGCATGTCAAATATTAAATCGTAATTGTAAAGAATATGGGGGGTAACAATTTAAAACTTATTGTAAACCATGTCTCTAAACGCTCTGTTGGGTTGAGTTCAATGAATGCAGAAAAAATTGCTAAAATATTAAAAGAGTTGAATTAGTATGAATTATTTTCGATCTTTTTTAAAATTGTGTTTTGATACTTTGAACTGTAGTTCAGACAACCACATAGTTGTAGCTTGGAAAAATCTATATTGTATGCTTAATGAAAGAATGCAAAAAGAATGAGAAAATGATATGTACACATGTACTATATAAATGGTATAGTAGTTTAATGACGTCGATAATCTGAATAAATGATATGTGTTTACAATCAATATATATTACTGCAAAAAAAGTTTATGTAAGTGTAAACTATTACAATTTGTGTTATGACATTTTTAAAAACTTCAAGCAAAACATAAAATGATTACAGATAAAAACAAGTTACAGAAAGAAAGTATTACAATGAAAACAGAAAATATTGAGTATTTAATGACAAAAGTTGTGAATAAGTATTTATATGTGTACTTATTTACTTAATCTGAGACCTGATTTCAAGTAATTCAAAAGAGTACTTTTCTACAGAAGATATTTGGTTAGTGTGTAATGGACCAATAATATTTTATTGAGAAAACTAAAATAGTCTTTAAATAAATTGATAAACATTTTAATATTGCTTTTTCTGCTGAAATTTGAAAACCTGCATTTAATTTAATCTTTCTTTATCAAGTCTGTGGATTTATAACCTTACACATGCACAAGATACTATTCTCATCTTGCGACAAATTTATAATCTATGAGGTGCTGGTTGTCTGTTAACTAAACTCGTATTAAAGTACTATCTCTAATATAATAACTTGTTTAATCTCTTAGATCTTATTTTTCGTAAACTTATAAATATTAGTCAAATACCTTCATCCATTGTGCTTTTTCTTACTATGTGTCATGGCAATTGCTCTCAAAGATAAACATTTCTATAAATAACATTCTGGTAAGTATTTTAAACATATCTAAGTTTTCAAAAGAGCTACAAACTTAAGGTAAAGCCTGCTTAATACAATTCTTGATTAGATGAATGTGTTAGAGTACGTAAAATAGGATAAATATGTACACAAGGTTGATCAGTTACACACACAACATAGCAACCTAAGAACTTGAGTTAACGAGAATGAAATGCATAATTCTTATGTATGACAGTCTTAAACCTGGAGAATTTCATAACTGTATTTTTTCTTTTGAAATTATGTATATATTTTAGTAAAACTGATGAAAACTTACTTTCCGATTAAATACAATAAATTTTTGGTAAGTTGCATAATGTGGTTTTGTTACTTCATTATATATATATATCAGAAATAATGACAGCTGAAGTTTATATTATTTAATAATGGTTTTGAAATAGCTAGAAAATACTGCAAACAAATGAATATCAAATATTTTAGTGAATAATTCAAAGTTGATTGTCCAAAATCAGTTCGTACTTCTTCATCTCAGCTTTCCTCGTCGTTCTCTCTCTTCTCTATATGTCTGGCGGTGAACTTGATGTGAATGGCGCTTTCAATACCACTATCGGCCATCCTGTCGACAATAGCTGCCTCAGTATTAGTCTAAAATCATAACTTCCTGAAATAAAAATGAATAGGTGCAGAGTAACATGTTCAAGAAAGAAATAGTAAAACAGTGTCAATTCTCGTCTAAATCATCGTCATTGTTCCTCGAATCTGAGATTCCGTTGTGGAGGACTTCTTCATCTGGTTAGAGAATCGATGGCGCGAAACCTTCACTCTCGTCATTGGCCATCTTCAAAAGGAAACGTCTAATACATCTCAGTTATTAATTTTTTTAAAAGGAAAAAAAGACAGTCTGAAATAAGAAGTAGCAATTCAGTGGGTAACGAAGTCAAAATCATCGGTGTCTTTTTTTCTTCCTTCAGCACATTTTAAGTTACTTCGTGCCAAGGCTGCACAAGTACTAGTAACCACTAGACTTTCGGTAAAACCAATCTTTTGAACATCGTATGTGCCATTGATTTTAACTTTTATTATTTTGTAGGAGCCTAAATACTTGGGTTTTAACTTGAGACCTGGATATTGTTGTATATGCTTAATAGCAAAGATATCATTTAATTTGAATTTTCTTGCTTGTTTTCTTCTTAAATTATAAGTTTTGCGATTTTCATTTTAAGCTTTTAAAATTTGTATTTTAGCTTCTCTTTTAAGGTTATCGTGATTATTAAAGAAATCTGTTCGCATTTCTGCGTCTAAGAGATTTTTAATTTTAAAGTCATCTTTTTGTTTCATATTAGTGCCAAACAGCAATTTAAATGGTTTTGTACCAATACTTCTATGAAAAGTTCAGTTTATAACCTGTTGTACATTATTATAATTTCAAGTACATATAACTTTAGTGTTGATGAACTAACTATAAAATGTTCAATAGGCGAGCATGTTGTCATACAATGGCAATCTTTTTTCTGAAAAAAGTGCTTAAGGGTAGGAAATATATAACTATAATTTGATTACATTAAATTTATTTACAAACTTAAATAATTTTCTTAAAAAAATTACATTTATAATAAAAACATGTTTTAGTTATAAATGTATTGCAACATTTTTTGTAATCAAATTTATTGTATCATTTTAATCGTAAATTTCATGTGCATTAGCAATCCTTACGTATTACACGCAATTAAAATATCAATGTTGATTCATAACTGTTATTAAGAAAAGACTGTTAGTTTTCCCGCTACACTGACTCCTAAAAGTTAAGAAACAATCAATTTCTTGAGCCTAATTTGCAAATAGGTGAGAATAGAAATACCGAATTCAGACGATACCTGCACAAAACAGGTATGTATTGATTGCAACACAGAAGTTTACATAAAAATATAAATAATTTAAAAAACAAAACAATGTCGCTGGAAAAGATCATTCTTGGAAAAAAGAACAATCTTATGTCATAAAATGTTATGGAAAAATGACAAAAAGGAGTTTTAATAAGAGATATGCTCATCCCTAGCTTGAATGTGTTAACGACATCGACTTTCCATGCTGACAATTAAGTTGTCGGTTACCAAAATAAGAAACGAAGACCAGACCGAGTAAACTATTTATATAACTTGGAGGAGGGCTTAAAACAACAATTTGCCTACCAAGATAATCTACAAATGCTCTAGGAGAATAAGTCTAATGATCAAGATGGCAATTTCATTCGCTCCAGATAAAGACACCTTAAAAAATACAGCTCGATGAAGTCATGTGTTATCACCCATTAGAATGAAATCATTGCCAATTGCATCGGTATATAGATCAAGTTTGTCATCTTGATATGTCACACCAATCACAGTTCCTCCCTGGAACGCATGCAGGTTAGTGTGATTATTATTCCATCAACTATTTAAAGTATTATTCCATCACCGTGGTGATTTTCACAGAGTTGGATTGATGGTATTTTGTACTTTGTTCCCCTCAGATCAGCACACGTCCAGAACTGGACTCACTTGTAAAAAATACAAAAGCTGATCGCTCATTGGTTCACGCTATATTCTCTTGCCCAAGATAAGCAAGCCCTTCTCAGGCGTCCAGAGAGCAGGACACACACAACTTGTCGTCTTGCACGGTAAAAACTCAATTGCATCGTTCTAGCGAATAATCTCCCCCCTGATAGTAGAGTGGTTTGGAACAAGATGAGGCACAGAAATACTTCTTTTCCATCGGATAAAAGAGCTATAAATCGGTCTTCTGAACTACTCCGGACACCGAGCTTCGGTTTGACATGGATTCCAGAGAGGGTGGATCACATTAAGGGGGCCAATTACAGTATCAGTCTGTAACATTCCAACTTCCATCCATCCAACCGCCAGCCATTTTAAAGAATAGGAAAAACGGTTTCTTTCAGATATTGCGTGACTCCAATGAATATTGTTAACGAATCTGCTAAAAATGTTCCACGTATAATCACGAAAGAGTGATATGGGTTTGCATGTTTATTTCTATCAAAAAGTGGCAGCTAGCACTTTTTCATAAATTTTCAGAAGTTTGTTTTTTATCCTTTATGTAAACTATAAATTTTTTTATGGTTAACTTTCAAAAACATTGCTCCTTAACTTTAAGAGACCAGTACATTTAGTCTTATTTGTTGAACTTTAATAATTTACACTAGACTGGTGTACTAGATGTTTAGTTAGATTTTTTAATTATATACCATGCTTGTGATTAAAAATATTCAAATATTTAAGTCTACTAAATTGATTTACATTATTGGATATGTTTTACTGTAGTAAAACCTTCTTTGATTTGGTTGGTTTTAACTTCAATCCTGTTTATTTTAAGTTGGTTAACATGAGATAGATATGCATGGAGAATTACACCTATCAAAAAGAAGGCTTTAGATCCAAAATTCAAAAACAATTATTCAGAAATAATAAATACATTTCACAAGTTTCTTAAACAAATACATCTTGAGAAAGACAGCACATTAAGAGGCTTTGTTATTTCTTTTACTGCCATGGCGACTTTTTAGACATGCCGCGTTAAAATACGTTTGTATGGAAACGATTTTTGACATTCTAGGCAGACAAAAAAAATATTTTTATAGCATATACTTCTGAAATGGCAAATTCGTTTAATGTGTGTTCCATAGTATCTGACTGAAGGACTTCAGATAAACCAGACCTCATTATATACACACAATTAAAATATTATCAACTACTCATATTTACTTTTGACTCAAATATAACAAAGAATCCAAACTTTTGCTTTAAATTGCCCTATGCAGACTTACACTTTTTTTGTAAGCTTTATAGGGAATGTGCTAACAAAATTAGTATATTTTTGGAATAATAACAAATCAGAGCCACAAGCGATTTTCAAGGCTAGTTGATTTGGTGAGGTCCATTTTATTAAAATGTCGAAAAGAAATTCTTATGGTGGTCTTGGAATTATGCTGAACGGATGGCGTTGGAAATCTTGGCGATCATCAAAAAATAATGTAACCCTCTTTTCCAATTGAGCATTGATGAAGTCAGGTTGAGAATCCATTCTCCCACGCGAAAAAATGTCAACAGTACGCTTCTATGTCTTGATCCGTAATGAATGCTGATGCATGCCCACCAAAACTAAATCTTGTAAATATATCTGTCCTCCTATAATGTTTTTTTTTTAATAATAAATAGATAAATATAGATATTAGGGAATTTTTCTTTGATCATGTGTTTAGATGGAATGTTCCTGAACGAATCCCGGGACGAATAAGGTAAAAGTAAATTTTCCCTTACAACTTGGTTTCTTTTGGTAATTGAATTGTTACCGAAATTTGGCATCCCTGCCGGGATTCGATTATTATAACTTGAATTATTTGAGAATTAGATATGGATGTTGTTAGCAATCGTAAATTACGAACACCGATGAGAACCAATTTCTCTAAAGCATTAAATAAAGCTTTGAAAACATTAGAAAATAAGGAGGACATGGCTATAATAGAAACACAATTTCTTCTTTTAGAACAGAAGTATAATAATTTAAAAGAATTCGATAAAAATATTTCAATGATTTTACAAGATGATTAAAGTTGCACGCAAGATAGTTTTGATACTGAATATGTAGCAATAACTGCTTACGAAGATAGGTTCTTAGAAACCACTACGAAACTAAAGAGACGATTAAATATTTTGAATAGTTCGAAAGCTGAAAATCTGGCATTAAAGAATTCTTTTGAAAATGTTAATTACCTCGGGAAATTTAAATTGCCAAAATTAGAATTAAAACAGTTTAAGAGTAATATTAAAGATTGGCTCCAATGGTGGGGTCAGTTCAAACTGATACACGAAGATTTAGATATTGAGGATGATGATAAATTACAATATTTAATTCAATCAACAGTGAAAAATTCTCCTGCCAGAAAATTATTAGAATCCTTTCACCCTTCGGGAAAGAATTATGAAAAAGTCGTGAAGTGTTTGAGCAGCGCTTTGGAAGAGAAGATTTGTTGATTGAAGTCTACATAAGAGAGCTACTTGCTCTAATAATAAATAATTCGGAATTCTCAGGGTCAAAAATATCCACTTGTTAGACTGTATAATACTCTAGAAGGACAATTGAGATCACTTAGATCCTTAGGTATTGCCCAGGATAGTTTTTCTCCGCTATTTTATTATATCCTCTTATTGTCTTGCTTGCCTACCGATTTATTAAAAATATATGAACGCACTCATATATAGTGAATTAGTCACCACATAGATTACTCTGGTAAAGACAGATTAACCCACTTGTTAAGTTTCCTTAAAAGAGAAATTGAGTCAGTACTTGCGCGCTTTCCTTTTAGTTTCGAATACAGAAACAAAAAATTGTTGCCTCCTCAAGTTTATTCTGCCATCTGCACCATGGTGGGGTGGCTTCTGGGAACGTTCGATTAGAGTAATCAAGAGAATACTTCCGAAAGTTTTGGCACAAACGTCTCTCAACTTTGAAGAATTAAGCACTGTTTTATGTAATTGTGAAGGTATCATTAACGGACGTCCTCTTACATATGTGAGTGAGGATCCAAATGACCAAGAACCTTACTTGCAATGTTTTTCCAGGAGGTCAAAAAAACTGGTACACCAGACATAGACCTCTTGGATAGCAAATCTTTAAAAGTATGTCTATAGCCAGATACTACGGCAGGAACTTCAAAAACGATTTCGTTCAGAATACTTGGGACAATTCAGGCAGTTTGAAAGAAAAGTACGAAGCTCAACACCTATTAAGAGATATTGTTTTGATGTATCTAGTGACAACATGAAAAGGCTGGACTGGCCTTTAGGAATAGTGATCTATGTCTTTACATCACCAGATGGGAATATTAGACTTGTCAAATTGAAGACTAAAAGTGGAGTAGTTCTGCGTCCAGTGTTGAGACTATATCCTCTCGAAGTTAGTGAGAAGGAAAAAAAAATTGTTCCAAGAAAATGAAACACATGCGAAAAAGTTTACCTGCTCTGATATTCGCGGAAGTAAAAAGGATATTCTTGACAAGGCTGATAAACGAATCTCTCGATATGGTAGGAGTTTAAAACAGGTAAAAAGACTTGTGTAGTAGAATTGAACTTTTCTTTAGAGCAAGAACTATTTATCTTTGGACTTTATGTAATATCTTAAGAACTTTAAGATTTAATGTTAAGAAAAATTTTGTATATTTTCATTTTATTGATAATTGAAACTTGATATTTTTTTATAATTTGAAGTGTATTGACTTATTTTTGAAACTTATTCATTTGTATTGTGATGTTGAGAATTTTTTTAGAAATTAATTTGAATACTGTGTTTGAGTTTTCTGAGATGTAAACTCATAGGTGGGAGGATGTTGGAAATCTTGGCAATCAAAAAATAATGTAACCCTTTTTGCCAATTGAGCATTGAAGAAGTCAGGTTGAGAACCAATACGTTCTCAACCCGACTTCTTCTTCAATGCTCAATTGCGAAAAAATGTTAACAGAATGCTACTATGTCTTGATCCGTAAGGAATGCAGATGTGTACGCATCGAAACTAAATCTTGTACATATATCTGTCCTCTTATAATTTTTTAAAATAAATATATATATAGATATTGGAGAATTTTTCGTTAATCATGTGTATAGATGGAATGTTCTTGAATGAATAAGGTAACAGTAAATTTTCTCTCACAACTTGATTTCTTTTGAATTGTTACTGAAAGGTGGACTGAGATCTGTGTTTTCTAACTTTCTTGATAAAGTGTTATAATATAAATATATAGTTTTAAAAACTATGCATATAGTGACAGGTGAAAAAATGAACATATATAACATTACATTTGTTTTAAACCACGAGAAAGGCTATACGGAAAAGTGTATCTTTAGTTTCAAGACATTAGTAGTTTAAGAACTATAAGATTAGTAAATAGAAACTTTTTTTTATACTCTGTTGTAATACAGATGGAGTGCAAATCATTGGCATTAGTTCTTATTTTTCATAGTTTAAAAGAAATTAAAATTTTAAGCAAAATTATTTTGTCACACTTCTACTGAAATGTATTATTTTTTAAACTGCAAAAATCTGAGACTAAATATGAAATGTAATGCTTACAAATGAAATTTTTATACTCAAAAATGAATTAGGTAAACCATAATTTATAACATTTATTAAAAAATTTTTTTATTGATTTCAAACAAATTACAAATGATTGTTTTTATTGACTATGCACAAATTAAATTCAGACTATAAATACAAGAAATTTATGAAATAATCTTTGGTTGGTTGGGTTTTATGGCACATTATCCATAAATGGACCTGCTGCACCTGAAATAACCTTTGGATCAATCATTGCAGACCAATTTATAGTTACCTGGAAAATAATCAGAAAAGTTCAATAAATTTGAAATATTTATACAAGTCTCAAACCTTAAAAATTTTCTTACATTTTTAACTACTTCAGGAAGACAGACTTCAGAATCATAGAAAACTTCAAATTTTCCAGTCTTGGCTAAAATGTAGAAATAATTATGAATTTATAATTGGAATTTACAATATAAAAAAATCATTTTTGATTGTATGGGTAGAAATATATGGAAATAAATATTTTACAAATGCTACCGCTAAATGCTATATAATTCAAAACAATTATTCCAATTAAGCAACTTTTAGGTATCAAACTAAAACTCTTATTGACAGTGTCAGTCTATTTGACCAATTTCACTGAGAAGAATTTTCAATTAAAATTAAATTATATCAAAATTAGTAATTACATCAATTAAATTAATTTACAAAGGATAGCAAATACTCTAATATATTATATGCAAAATATTTAAACAAAAATCTAATTCTGCATTTTTAACATACAGTTTTAAGAAACTCAGCCATTTTTCGAGCAATGTGAATTAAAAGCGACATTTTTGAGTGAAAGTGTTAGAAATTTAGATTTCTTTTCTTAGATGAATACATCCAATTATTAGTTGAAGTCTTCTCAGAAGAAAAAATACGATGACTGATTAATTCCTAGCAATAACTTTTGTTTGTTAGTTCCTTATGTGGTATTGAATATAGACAGAGAAAAATAGTCTTATTTGTTTTACGAATTTTATCTTGGAACATTGTTTCAAGAGTTCTGTGCATTCCATAAAACTAACACTAGCAAAACAGTCAATGACATGTTTTAATTTACTTCATCATAATCATCTGGTTGCTGTTATTGATTTTTTAAAAAGGATCATTATTTTGAAAGCCTAATCAGCATTTGCTGTTTTATTCCTTTTTTAGCAAAAACTTATATGGATACATTCTATAGATTTTCTGAAAATATTTTTCATCACTTTCAACTAGTTGATGTTCAACTAAAATTAATATATTTGAATATCATATATAATTATATTCAAATATATAATTGAATGATATTCTTTCAATTAAAATATTACAAACTACATTGATAAATCCACTTTCTTATCTTAAACTTTTTTTGAACTTTTTGGATGTATTTAATTTAATTATGTACTCCATGATCACTTTTTGCAGCTGAAGAACAATTAAATCAATACTTATGATGTACACTGCTGGCCACTCAAATTGCAACACCAAGAAAAACAAAAGATATCACAACAAAATTTATTTTAGAGATAGCATGTTGACCAAGTATTAAATGATTAAATTGACAGACTTCTGTGAAGTGTAGTTTCTGCCAAATTCAGTAGTCAAACTCGCCACCATTGTTGGAGATCTCTGCTGCCACATGCCCCAGCATTGATTCAAAGAGACTTTGGACATGTTCTTGGGGTACAGCCAGTACCTTCTGATAGTAGAAAGCCTGACTACCATGTGACCAAATGACTGTGACGTTGCATTCGGAGGCCGATGCTTTTTTCTAGGTGACGCTTTAACAGAGATTGTTGTCACTGTATATGTTTACCATTTAACAGTAGTTCGTTTTCGATATATTTTTCAAAATATTTTATTGTATTTTTCTCCTGGGTAATAAAAAAAGAACATGCCTTTTAAATGTTGCATAATTGCCATAAAGGCAATTATGATACTGTACCTTAGGTTTTTCATTTTTGATTCCCACAAGAAGAAGATTTAAAACGCTAATGGATGTGTGCAATTCTGAGAGAAAATGTGGAACTAACCAAACATTCCAGGGTAAGTAAGTTAATTTTATTTATTGTTTCATTTGCATGATTTTTTTATCTTATTTCATTATTGAACTTTTTAATAACATTAATAGTAATAAAAGATTTCAAATGAAATCAAAAGTGAATTCCTATGGAATTTTTTTGAAATTTGTTACGCGTAAAATCATATCATTCAAATTAAAATTTTCATAAAAATAAAATAATTATTAATAATAATACAATGCTTGAGTCAAAAGAGAACTTTAATAATATATAAATTCTAAGCTATTTCAAAATTAATTTCAGAACCATCCTAATGATCAAATCAAATAAAAAATCTATTATTAATGAAGAAAAACTAAAATTTCTTTGTTGCATGTATATCAGCTTTCTTAATTTCAACTTTACTTCTAGGTGTGTGAATTGCATTTCAAACCAAGTGATATTTTAAGAGCTAGTGAAGCTTTCGATGAGATAAATGGTAATAGAATAGTCGTGATTGTACGATATTCAAAATAACATTGTAATGCTGAATCTTGTATCTTTAATGGATGCCAAAAATATTTAACAAATAAAGATGTCATTAAGAGGATCCCTCAATTAAACTGCAAAGATGTGAAAATACACAACTGTGTGAAGAAATTGTTCAAAGTAAAAAGAGTGACTTGTGGAAAACAAGCAAAAATACTATTTTGCAAATATAGATGAAATAGAAAAATGCTTGAAAAACATAGACATTCTAGATTTTTGGGCTGTAATCCACATCCAAATTTGTGTACTTCTGTTGTTATTGATGAAAATCTAATTATAAATGGTTTCATTCTAAATGTGCCAATAAAAAAGTGAGTAAGTATTCTTTACGATTTCAAATGTTATTGATTAGTAATTTACAAAAAAATATTAAGCAAATTAAATTAAATCAAAATTATGAAGATTATGAAACAGATTTTTATGATTTAATTGATAATAAAATGTACACATAAATTAATTTTCAATATATTTTTATTTACATAGTAATTATCTAATGAGATAATTATAAATATTATACAATTCCCCTAACAAGGTTGAGTATTGCTTCACATAAATGATGCAAAATATGTATCAGTGAAAATAATAAACTGTAGAGAAGTAATAATCTAAGATATCTTTTAATAGATTATATATACTTAACCAAAAATTAAAAAAAGTATTATGACCAATAACCATAAGTGTAGCCAATTTTGATTTATGATTTTGTATGTTATGTTGGAGAAAAAGAAATTGATTATTTTTACAAGACTTTATTTTACATGCTTTTGATTTGCTTTGTGCAAATGGTTTAAAACTGTTTTGTGCCTGACCTTTAGCTTCAAGGTGATGATACAACTCACCTCCAAGCCAATTTAGATCATTTTTGTAATTTTATAAGCATTTTTACACACACAACAGGCTTGCCTGTGTGAGTGCATCTCTAACATCAAAATACCTGAATGAAATAATAATAAAATGCATATAATTGGCTGTTACAGTATTAAGATGATAAACACTATTCCCTTGTCTTGTATTTTCACCTTTATGAAAGAAAAACAGTAAAATGTACTGAATTTTTTTAATTTGACTCCGATATTTAAAACCTTGTGCTTCAAAACTAAAGAGAAAAACAAGTAACAAAAGAATTGTTTTGGTGTGAAATGTCACCTTTCCAATGGGATAAAAAAATCTGATATTCTAGGAGATATATATATTATTTTTATGATTTATTTGGATTGAATCTGCGGTTTTGTCAAAATGATTTATCAATCATTACACAGGCAACTACAGATAAATGATTTGAGACATTGCATTACTCTCCTCAATCTATTATTTAATTGGAAAATGAAAATATTTTGTACATTTTTCTCTGAAACTATTTACACACATCTATAATAGCAAAAAATCCTTTTTTGGATGTTTTTACAATGCAGGTATATCTGTATTGAAAAATTTAACACAAAAGTATGAAGCTCATGAAATCTAACCTTAAAGCATAAACTGATATATTAAAACATAAACAAATATATTTCAAATAATTTTATGAAATTGCAGAACCATTAAGAACACATTAAAAGATAGATACCAGGTTTGATTTCCTCTTGTATTAATTCTATTTCCAAATCTTGAGTTTCAGGATTAACATTTCTTACAATTCCTTCCTATGAAAAAGATTGTATTTTTATTTAATTAGTATGTATCATATAAATGAAACTCAAATGGCAAAATGAAAAATGCCAAGACAATTTTTTCAAAGATGCATTTACCTCGGGATAACTAGTCAGCAGAACTTATTGTCCTGAATATGCATGAAACACCTATCTTTATATTAAATAACAGTCAAAATATACCTTTTTAAATGTTACTCTTTATATTTTTACTTTTAAGCTTCGCAAGATCAAAATCCTTCATTAATCTATATTAGCTAAAAATTTTTAAAAGCAGAGCAATTAGAAGTAAAAGTTTTTTCTACACCATTATTAATAATCATAAAGAATTTTTTTCTGCTAATAATTGTAAATAAAAATTATTTTTGAATATATTAATTATTGCATATAGTAAAGTAATGTTTAGACCAATTGATAGAAATTTAATTTAAATACAGAAATCATGCTCAAGTTAAAATTTACTACTTGAAAGAAATTTTTATTTTCAATAAAATTATTGAAAGCTGTAGGAAAATATTTAATTTAATGATCAACAAGTAAATTTGCATAATCCACTATTTAGAAGCATTATATATGTTTAATATAAAATTTGTCCATTTTATCCTGAAATTGTAAATATATTGCAAAATATGATTTTAATATGGCAATTATTTTAATATTATATTTATAAATTATGAACATAAAATTACCTTTCAAATGCATTCATTTAGTGAGAATGTTATATTTATATAAACTTATTTGTTAGGACACTGTACATAAAATCACTTTCATTAATGTACACAGATTACATGATATTAAGATTTGATTATTTGATTTTAATATGACTAATACTTTTCACATTTCATTATTTATAAATAATAATGCTTCAAAGGACCAACTTACTTAAATACGAAGAGAAAAAAATTTAAATAACACACTTTATGTGGAGTTAATTCTTAATCATTAATTCTTAATTCAGTTTACAAGAAGAAAACATAGATAGAAAAATTTTTCAATTTTGTTTGCAAACTTTTTTTTGTCATAAATATTTGAGTTTTATGTATCAGTGATTTTTCCTAAACACACGAGAAAATTTCTACAGACTTTGGGATTTGATTGTTAAATGAAAATATATCAAGAGCAGCATATTTCAGATTTACTTACTTTAAATTCAGTTACTTCAGGACAATAATTTTCACTCAATTCAAGTGTCTATATAAAGAAATAAAAATTAATCAAAAGAGAAAATGTGAGTTAAAAAAAAAAACATCCTTTTTTAATAACAAAGACACACATGCTCATACTACTTATATCTAAAGCGATACAAAAGGTGCACTTAAAGGAAGTGCTGCTTGCAACCTATAAGTTTGATTCATGGGAATAAATTTAATCAAATAACATTTTATAAAGTATGATTTCAATGATATTTGATATTGGAAAAATTCAATAATTTGATTTAAAAATAATTTTATCTTAAAGAAATGGAATCATCTTGATTTTCAAACATTACATTACCATATTGTGATTTCATTATTAAAACCAGTAAAAAATTCCTTGTGAAGATCAAATAATGATAATTAGCATATGCGTTGCTTCACAATAGTTACTTTACATGGAATAATGAAAGAAATGCCAGTCCAGGAATCGATAATATTTACAAGAGCAATAAATACGCCAGGAGCAATTTAATGTTTGCCCATTATATATCACCACAACAAACACTTCCAGGATTTATAGGCCTCATTATAAGAAAATCTTGGTTGATCACACATAAGGAAGCACACTGATAAATTTGGACATGAGAAACTGACCTTAAAAACAGGAAACATTAGGAAAAGAAAAACATTTTAAAAACTAATCTGAAATTTATGTTACTACACAACAATAGACGAATATCAATACAATGTCTATTTCAAGAAACTATGGATAATTCATGTCAGCTACGCATCTTTGAAATTAGTGAGGGTGGTGTTTTTATCTGAGAAGCTTTTATACAAAAATAAAAATTGTTTTCCGGTGCACAGAAAGAAGGATACAAGCAGATAATTGTTAAGTATGTATACAATTAATTAAGCGGCATTATAAACTTAGAAACTCTGATTTTTATTACAATAATGTATTATTGTTTTACACTTTAAGCAATCTAGTTTAGATTGTTAGCCATTCAATAATTAGACTAACCTAAATTTAAAGTGGAATCCAAACCCACAAATTGTTAAATCAAAGGAAAGAATGCGAACCATTCAGCTACTAGGTCTTCTGTTTAAACACTGTATATGAATAGCAGGCATAATGGATAAAACAAAAATTTAGAAAATGATTTTTTAGAAATTTCAGGACATTTTTCAGGACAATCTTAATTTATTAATAGTTTAGTTAAAGAAAAAAATTAATATTAATAGTATTCTAACTTTGCATTCCTCAACAAAAATTAAAAACTTTAAATCACAAATAAGTTTAGTTATAAATTCTGAACATTTAACTATAACCAAAATTTTAAAGATTACCCAGTTATAAGCATTGCTAATTTACATATCTTAAATATTATGTAAAGTTTGAAAACTTGTCAAATTCAATATCTTTTATTAACAGAAATATTAATGAACAATGTTTTATTCATACAACTATAAATATTTTTACAGAGATAAAAAACTTCAAATTCCAAAATAAAAAGAAAAAATTAGTTTCTTTTTAATTTGTGCAATTTTTTTATACGCTAAAGTTAATGCTTCTGAAATATTTTTAATTTTATTCTTGGCAGCATCCAACATTATCTAAGCAAATTTTATTTCCTGAAAATCATTTACTGCTTCATCTTTTAAAATTTATTTTCTTCTGCAATGAGAAAGTAAAACATTTCTTTATCTGCTTTATTCATGTTCTGTTCAGCATTTTCTCTATCTTCTCTTTCCTTTTCATCCTTTTCTTTATTTTGTTGTTCCAAGAAGCATATTGAGAATGAGCATTTTTTATGTACTGTATCATTGATTTCACAACTAAATTAACAACAGATTCATTCCTACTTATAAAATCCTTACACATTCTTAATGAGCGAATACCAAGGTCTCATAATTAGCACCTTTCTTAGGTTATAATATTGTTATTGACAGAAAACCCATGTTCAGGGATAGTATTCCATGTGATAATATTAGACATGATTTAACTAATTTTATGAGATAATGATATTTAAAATTTTCTGAAACATCTTTTAATTTAGAAATTTCAGTCCAAAAATAGCAAATATCATTTTTCAACAGGAAATTTTAAATTGTTTGTTTAAAATCTTCACAAATATACATTTCAATTTCTCCTTTCATTTTATCACAAAATGCATCATATTTTGTTACTTTTAGCATGATTTGAAAGTCGAATAAAAGCCTCATTAAAATGTTTATCATCCTTTCTTGATGGATGAACTGAACATCATGCAAAAAAGCATTTGAAAGTGTCAATTTTTCCTGTAAGTAATAGCAAGTTAATCATGTAAGTACTTCGAACAGTATGCAAAAATCTTTTATTCTCAGGATAAGCAATTAATTTGCTAGCAGTTGATCTAAATTTTTAAGGGATAACCAAGTTAGGCTTCTTTGCAATTTACATTCCATAGAGGCAATCTTTTACAGCAAACAATATCAGATTTCAAAAATCTATACATAATATTTCTCACTCATTCATTTTACTTACTAAAAAAACAGTATATTAATTGAGTTTTTTTCTGAAAAAAAAATGAAAGATGAGAAAATATGCTACAAAAATTAATAAAATGTAAATACATTAAGTTCAATGGGTCTTTAAAAAACTTTAAAATAATTACATATTTTTCAGCCTTTTCATGTTTTTTGGGACACTATAATTAAAAAATATTCTTTTAAGGCTAGATACCGTTCAATTATTCATTCACATGTGGGTTCTAGAGTTAACCATTGTGACACTACATGTTTTTTGAACAAATGGTCAGCAACAGAATGCACTAATGAAATCTGAACAGAGATAATCTCCTCTCCTAGTGGCTGACAAATTAAACCATTCATATAGACAGTAAATAAAACTATTTAAATCACAACTAAATTTTGATATATCTTTCTTTATGGCATAATTAATAACGTGTAAACTGCATGTACCTATATCAATCAAGTTCAAAATTTCTAAAGAATTTAAATGAGCATTTAACTTTTTATGAAATGACAAATTGACATTTGGTCCATCCAGAGAGCACTGGAGGAATTTTTCAATATTTAAACCATTTTTTGAAATAAAATTTAACACTATTTCTAAAACTTTACTAGACTCTGAAGTCCAAGAAAAAAGGAATCACAATTATTAACTATCTTGCAATCGTTTTCTGACCAATAAGATATATAAATATCCAATTGTTTTTTTTTTTTTTAACTTGCCTGGTAGTCCTTTCATCGAAATATAAAATGAAGTAAGATCTAGGTGAAATTATATCATCATAAATTTGATTTTGAAAGTAAGGAGCAAGTCTGAATTTTGCCACACATCATGCTTTGGCTTCACTTAGTTTAACAAGTTTAGTGATTTCAGAGTTTTCAAATGCAATGGAAAAATATTTCTAAGTTTATTGATTGAAGAAAATGAGTAGTCACATTTTATAGCTGTAAGCAAAATATTCGCTTTGGATTTTAAAACTTTATCTTGTGTAGTTAACGGTATCCAATGTTTGCAGGAAGATGATACAAGCAGCGATTTTGTCGATCCTATTTTTGAATTCATGTTAGAAATAAAAACAGCCTGATTTAACTTTTCTTTCATTCATTTTTTATGTTTAAATGAACTAGCATGAATCAAAACTTGAGAAAACCCCATATTTGCAACACTAAATTGTTTACAACATATACGGCAGAAAGCAGAAGATTTATCGTTTTCACATGCATGACACCAGTCTTTAATAAAATCGTCATTTTTGTCCTTATGATTAGAAGAAAGCCAACTGTCTGAAAAGTTCGTAATTTGAGGGATTTTAGTCCAAGGCACACATAAATCCTTGAAAATCTGCACACAAAATAACAAAAATGTTAAAAAAATATTAACAGACAACCATTCACAGATTTTTGAAGTAAGCAATTTTCATTTTCTAAGCAAAGGAGAAAACATGGCAAGCAGTCAAATTCTTGATTGATGTGTAAGAGGCAGACACATCCTATAATGTCACCTTTGTCATTCGTCATTGAATTCATTCTCTCATATCATTAGAAAAATCGTCCTTTATTTGCCTGTAAGTTTTGAAAGAACACTCCCATTTTCTGAAATCGAAAATAAGAAGTATCCTTTTGCTTTCAAGTTGAAAAAGAAAATAATTCAGGAACCTCAGGAATAATTTTCAGGACAAAAAAATTTTTTTCAGGAAAATCAGAACAACTACAAAGCCTGGAATAATTAGAAAAATATTTAACATATATAATCTAACTTCTTACTCAGTTGTGTCATTAAATGATGCAACTAAGTTTATTTTGGATAAAATCAAATAGATCATTTAGGTAATGGATTCCTTTTCACAAATTATAAACAGAGAATTCCCAATAATTTAAGGATATTTATAAATATATAAATGCTGTCTTTTTTAAATCCTTGCCTAAAAAAACTTACTATAATCAGAAGAAAAATTAATGCTATACAATACTAGATAAGTATATCTAAGACAACTATTCTGCAATACAAATTTAAACACAAGGCAATGGTTACACATTAAAATCTCTTAACTTCGACTTCAGCTAATAATGGCTAATGTTAGGCAAATGATGCATTTTTATTTTGGGAGACATACTTATTAAAATGTTTTTTAGAAGTTAAATAGGCTTTATAGAGTTGTGACATTTAGATGCATTTCAAATTAATGTAAAATATTTGCTGCATTGCATTATTTCTATAGGCAAGCTATTCTATACTAAGAAATATAATAACAAAATATTACATGCTCAAAAAAAAAAAAAAAAAATCACAAGAAATTCTACAGAAATAGATATAATTTAGATTTTTAAGAAAATTTTAAGATCATTCAAATTTATTAGAAACGCACATAAATGTTTACCTTATATGCCAAGTGAGTGCCTACTATTGGCATGAACGTTAAAGGAGGATAGTCATCATATGACATTTTGTCAGCAACATCTTTGTCAAGATTATTGCCTTCAACACCCTATAAGAAATAGTAACTTTAAGTAAATTATTTGAATGAAATAGCATTAAAAACATGTGTTGACTTAAATTATTAAATGTTTATAACATAACATTGCACTACAGGAAAACCTTAAAATCTGAAAACATTTTTTTAAAATTATTTTGAAAACAGAATTATGAAACATCAAGCATTAATAAAGTATTTCATACAAGTAATTTAGAAAATTAAAATTCAAATTAAAAACAAACCAAAAAGAATCATAAATGTTTTACACAAAAGATTTAGCTAACAAATTAAAATAAATATTTATTATATCAGTTACATAAAAAGTCCATAAAATTGAACAATATTACGTGGTACAAATTATGTCAGGAATTATTTACTAGTTTTAAAGTATAAATTTTTTTGTAAATTAATAGTGATTTCTTGCAGGATAATTTTCATCCATAATTATTTAATGGTTAGTTTTCTGAATAATTATCTCGCTTTATCACATTAATAGCCAATGCTTTAAATGGTAGTAATAAAAATGTACTAAATTATAAAACTATAATAAACAAAATATGTAAAATAAAAAAATTGCCTCAATTTTTTGGTCTTTATAATAAAGATAAAAAATTTATTTATTTACAAAATATCAAATATTAAAGTTATTAATGACTGGTTTCCTAAACAATAGATGCTGATAGTGTTATAAATACATTATCAATAAATACATTACAGTAGAAATTACAAAACTGAAAATCTTATGTTTCTTTACACATCATGTTGAAAAAAATTCGCTTTATGATTCAATATTATTTATAGCTGATTTAAATTGAAATGCTTTTATTGATGAGAAATAAAAAGTACAGTGTGTACTGGAAATAAAAATAAAACTATACACAATTAAAAGAAAAGGATATAAGTTCCTATTTATTGGGTTGGCAAATAAGTAATTGCAGATTTCAGTCAGGTGGCTTCAGTTGAATTTTTACGTTTGCAGATGTAGTACAAATGTTAAACACATTTTGCTATTTGATAGTTGGCAATTCAGCTGTCAATCAGTAAAAAAGTTTTTTGATCGGTTGTGTAGTTTTCGTTTGGCGTTTGTTGAAAAATAGAAAATCAAAAGAAACATTTTCGTCATATTTTGCTTTTTTATTATTGCAAGGTGAAAAACGCATCGCAAGCTCATAAAAAGTTATGTGCTGTTTATGGTGACGAAGCCTTAAAAGAATGGCAGTGTCAAAATTGGTTTGCCAAATTCTGTGATTGGTGATTTTTCACTCAAAGATGAAAAAAACTTTGGTCATCCATTTGAGGTTGATGACGACCTAATCAAAGCAATAATCGATTCGGATCGTCACAATACAACACGTGAGATTGCACAGAAGCTTCATGTATCATATATATGCATTGAAAAACACTTAAAATAATTTGGCTATGTTCAAAAACTTGATACATGGGTTCCTCACGAACTGAAAGAAACACATTTAACGCAACTATTAACAGCTCCGATTTGCTAAAGAAATGTAATCAAAATTACTCATTTTTAAAATGACTGAAAACTGGCAATGAAAAATTGGGTTGTTTACAACTATATCAAGTGGAAAAGATCGTGGAGCAAGCCAGGTGAACCAACTCAAACAACATCAAAAGCTGATATTCATGAAAAGAAGGTTTCGTTGTCAGTTTGGTGGGATTACATAGGAATTGTCTACATTGAACAACCAATGAAATTAAACAATGCAGTTGAAGAAAAGCGGCCCGAATTGTCAAATCAAAAAGGTGTTGTATTCCATCATGACAATGCAAGGCCACATACATCTTTGGTCACTCGGCGAAAATTATTAGAGCTTGGTTGGGATGTTTTGCCACATCTACTATATAGTCTTGACCTTGCACCATCTGATTACTTTTTGTTTCTATCTTTACAAAACTTCTTGAATGGTAAAAATTTCAATAATGATAATGATGATGTACCTGATTCTGTTTTTTGCTAATAAAAACCAGAAGTTTTATGAACGTGGGATTATAATGCTGCAAAAAGTCATTGATCAAAATGGGCAATACATTACAGAATAAAATTATTTAGTTCAATGAAAGAATTGTCCTTGATTTTCTAAAAAATTCCCCAATTACTTAGTTGCCAACCCAATAATTTCATAAAAGCTGTCAGCAACCTATGGCAAACTGGGCATACTGTATAATTCAGAGTATGGTACCCCATCCACTATAAAAAGTTACTAGATAAAGTTCAAATGCGTACCTCTCCTCACTGATAAAAATATATACCAATAGTATGTGATCAGAGGAAAATGTGATCATTAGCATTTTCTATCACTTTCTCCCAGCAATTAAAAAATGAGAGGGTACTCAAAACTAAATTGAAGAAATAAAAAGGAAACAATTGCAAATGGTTTTCAAATGAATATGAAAAAGTTTTATCATAAATCCACAATTTTCAAATGATAATTGAGACACTAGTTTCAATACACGATATATAAGCAATAAGGGTATGATTTTAGTCAAAAGTAGTATTTAGTTTGATACATGTCATTCATACTAGTTACTTTATATTTTATGTCATGTTCTTTGTTTAGTAGAGAGCATTTGTACTTTATTTGTTTAATTATTGCATCAATTCACACCTATATACATACACAGGGGTGAAGCTGAGCCCCGGACCTTATCTTTGTGTAAACAGGTTTGGAATACTTGCCCATCAAGTGCCTTGTAATTTTGAACCATGGTCAGGTGATGAGGTCACACCTGAGCTGGCACCCTTTTCTAAAAATCTCCACCACACCAGTGGAAGGACATTGGAGGTAACTGATTAAAGTGGACATGACACTAACCCAAAGATTCATACCAATATAAATTCAAACAAAAGGATCTTTTAGTAAGTGTGATATGTCATGAAAGCACTGTATGTCTCATTAAATGTATGAACACACTTTCAGATTATACATCAGTCTACATTTAAGAATTTCAACGTGAAATGTAAAATTATAAAAATATTTTTTTAAAAAGTATAACATAAAATATTTTGTGCAACTATTGATGAAAAATAAAATATTTTGTGCAGTAATGCAATCTGTACAGAGAAAATAGGATATGCTATATTTCTTAAAAATCATATATTAAAGTATAATATTCCCGCTAAATAATATGCATACAATTGTCAAAGTTTTGTTACAGTGTTTAATTTCTGTAATGAACAATGTCATTGAAACAGTTAATGCCATAACATCTCACTCTTCCTTAGAACCAAAGCAATTTAAATTTATTTTAGAAAAAAAAGGAAAGTGAATATCACCTTATACAGCTATGTTTGTTGACTTAGTTGAAGAAATGCATTTATCCATCTATGTATGACATAAACTTGTTAAGTTTTTTAAATGAGAAAAACCACTATTTATATTGAATGATAAAGAATATGGTTACACAGATTAATGTTTCTGATTGATATAATTAAAGCTACTCATAGTTACAGGAATGCCAACTGCATCACAAAAGCTTTCAGCAATCAGGTTATCCCCAATACAATACCATTTACTACATTAATATGGTCATACACATAAAAAATCTTAAAATAACTATTAGAATATTTTATAATGAATTGGACTGAAGACTTGTTTTACAACAGTATTTTTATGTATACATTAGGTTCTTTTCAATCATAATTATAGCAAATTTTTAGTAGTTTATTTTTATTTATGAGAATATGATAGCATGTTGTAAAGAAAAATACACTTAAAATAAATTCATATACTTGGGAACTAAACACTGGGATTTTCACACTAGACTGATTACCTAACTGGAACACATGCTTTGCACTCCAGGGCCATCGCAGTCAGGAAAACAGTTGGGCACCGTAGGCCTTGGCTCACATGGGCAGTCATGGCATAAGTTTAGTATATAGTAATGAGTTTAATGTCAAACTTAGAGGAAACATTTCAGGCTGTTTGATTTGTTTATCATTCAGCAATGACTTTTTGTTAAGTTTTTGTAAGTTTATTACACAAATTTATCTCTTAAAGGTACACACTATCCACTAAAAATTTTCAATTCATTTTTATAATTAAAGCTAATATGTTTTATTAGTATTGCTGCCTAAAATACATTAAGCACTAAACTCTGTGCCATGACAGCCCATGTGGGCCACAAAGCATATGTCTCGATTAAGTGGTCAGTCGAATGCGAAACCTCTAGTGATTAGCTTCCAAGTATGCTTGGTAATCAATTTAACAACCCACTGAAGGGATGAAAGGCTGAGTCGATTTTTCCCAGCCTGAGGACCAAACCTCTGACCTGTGCTTTGGAAGCATGAAACACTACCACTAAGCAACCCGGCTTTACATTAAGCACTAATTATACATTAAAAAAGTATTTACAAAAAAAAAAAAAAAACACAGTGTTAAAAGAATTTTTTTATATTTTTTAATATATCCATTCAAGTTAATGAATGGAAAATATTTGTCAGTTATTTTTCAATAACTTTTTCTCTAGCACACTATAAAGCTACAAAAGTTTTCAATTCAGCCCTTTTATAGAAATAATAAACACATAAAACAACTTTTCAACATACAAAACTATATAGTCTGTAAATATTATAAAATTCCATTCCTTTATAATAACAAGATATGAACTGAGAAAAAGTAGTTTAAAATAATAATGCATCTATTCAATTAAAATAAATGATTTTAAAATTGATGTGGAGAAGTCTATAAAATTTGCCTTAATACTGATAAATCAAATTAAAAATTTTTATAAGTAGTACAATTTGAATTATGGGAAAATAATTTGTATTGCCATTTTGATGATAATATGTCCCTGTAATCTAAGTTTTTACCACTTTCTCTGAAATTTGTTTGTAAACATATGGCCAAATACCATTCAGTATTTGAAAGAAGTGATTATTCTATAAATCATCTAATATAGTTTCAACATCAACCTGTTTCATATGCCTATAATCAGGTAGAATTGATCATTGGTGTTTTGCCTTTCAGAAATGATTAATTATAATAAAATCTTTTATATTTAAAGATAGTTTATAATAAACTTCCTTCAACAGAAATTTAAAAAGAAAATTTTGAGCAGAAAACTAGCTAATAAATATAATATGTAATCTTACAGGTAAACAAGTATATATAATAGTAAATCTTACAGGTAAAAAAGAAGTTTTTTCTTTAAGTTTTTTTATCAGTGGTGTTATACTCCATGATTCCATTCTCTGCAACTTTTTTGAGACGGGAGTTGATATTTTAGGATGATTATCAGATTTGTTTGATGAAGAAATATCTTGTGATTTAACTTCCTTTGTAGGAGAGTTATGTTTCACTTCCTCAATAGAAGAAACTGAGCCTGACATTTTTGTAGAATTTTCTTTTTCTATTGCAGTAATGAGCACTTTTGGGGAATTGTGTATTACATGTTTCCAAGTATTGGAAAATTTATCTGCTTCAGGGATATCAAAATTTTGACAAGATTCAGGATTTTCTATTAAACAAGGTTCCTTAAGATTTGCTTGCTCCTTACGTTTACGTTTCCTTTTACGTTTTCTCTTTTTACAAGCAATTTCTTGCTTGGGATCATTTTCCATTGAAACAATGTCAAATGTATCATTCTTGTGATCTGAATTGTTGAAGTTTTTGGCATTCTCAGCTTGCAAAGCTATTGAAAAAGTATCATCAGTTATTTTTATAATCTTATTTGTTGCATCACAACTGCAAGAGTTCTTGCTTGTTTTATCACAGTTACACAAGTTATTTTTTGAAATTTCTTGCGAAGACAATTCTTTGTATTGTTTTCTTTTGGACTTCTTATTAGTACTGTCATTAGTTATTTCTGACACGTTAAGAACAATATCTTCTTGATTCGCATCATTTGAAACCTGCTTATCTTTATGTTTTTTACCAGTTCGGTTCATTTCCGATGCATTATTGGAAATAGATTCTTGATCATTTTCAGTTTCTGCAGACAGAATAGATTTATTGGATTTTTCCCGTTTTCGTTTTTTCTTACGTTTTGAAGAGTTGGTTTCGTCTTCACGGTCAGACAAAACATCACATCCTCTCTTTTTTATTTCTTTAGATAAAACCGATTCTTCAGAAGGCTCATTTCTAACAAAATTTTCTATAGCAGCTGTTTGAGTAGTGTAGCTATCAAATGGAAAATCCTCATATTGTAATCTAAAAATAAAAACAAATTTATAAGTTTCATAAAATTGGTCGGCTAAACATACCTTTTAAAAGTAAAAAGTATTTAAGTATTAGTAAGATTTTTATAAAGAAAAAGTGAAAAAAATCAAAATATAGATGGAAAAATTCCCTTTTTAATTTGATTTCATGATGCTACTTAAGAAGTTCATAAAATCATTAAGTTCTATCAAAATATAATAAAATAATAAAGCTATGAATAATAAGTAAATTAAGGCATATCTTAATTAATCAACACAAATAAAATCATTAATGTAAAACGATTCTGACATTTTAAAAAATAAAATTTATTTATTAAATTTTAGAATATTTTCAAGTAAATCAACAAAAAATATAAATCATTGACAAGAAAATTCAGTACTATTATTTTATATACCCATACAATAATCAAAAGGGGAAAAAATCGCAATTACTGTAGTAAATATTTGCATCATATACTGTTTAAAAAGATTTACATCTTTTAGAAAGTATTAAAAGATTGAAGTAACAATATATTCATCTTATATAAAATAAATAATTATCATTTATTGACAAAACTTATTTAAATGGCAAAGCTTTATTTCTGACAGAAAATGCTTAGCAATCACCTCGATGATTAATCGTGGGGGTAAAATGGAATAGTACCAAGAATTCTGTTAGTGTACAATTTAAAAGAACAATAGTTCTTCAACACATCACAAATCAGATTACTCACATTTGGATCTTTTTCTGAGGAATATGTAAAGCTTGTTACTCTTACCTATATTTTTATTTAACTCAGTACTTATTATAATTGTCAGTTTTAATGAATAATACAATAATTATTTTTTAAATAAGTCATATTTATTTTGTAAAATATAACAAAAGTATATTCCTCAGTAAAGAATTTTTAACTGTTTATAAATAATAATAAGTATGTAATTTTCTCATTGCATAAAAAGTACAATATATAATATAAATTTACATCTATGATCTATACTGGTAAATAAATATATAAATATAAATTAGATATTTCAGTGATCTGAATTTTGGCAGTTGAAGCAATTGGTGAGACATGTTTAAAAAAAATAGGTAATATATATATATATATATATATATATATATATATATATATATATATATATATATATATATATAGCATAATGTGAGAGTCATTATTTTTCTTTGTTAATAATCATAACTTTGGTAAACGTGTTGTGGTATTATTAAATAGCCAAGAATAAAGTTTCCTTTTCAAGAACAATTAATAAGTTTTCAGTTTGAAAGAGATTTTTAACTGTTATTTTTATAATGCTTCAAGAATGCACTGACTCAATAATCACACATCAAAAGAGAACTAATATATAACCTCTTACTCAAGAGTTATATTATATTGCATATAGTATTTTCGCAAACATATATGAGCATGTATCCTACGGCAAAATTTTTTAATTTGGAATAAAAAGGGGATTTTTTTCTCTTAGTCTTACTGGAATAAAACAAAAGTAGAAAACTTAGATATGGTTACTCCATAATTAAAGATAAAAAGAAAACAAATTTAAACTGAAGAGTTATAAACTAAATAAAAATTATTCTTTTTTATATCAGATGAAATATTTTTTGGCTTATAAAAATATAATTAACCTTTTAATAAGGTTTTTAATGATGATTACTATCTTTTTTGTATCGCACTGATTGTTTAATAAATGTAATGAAGTTTTATACATTTTAAAATGATGGTTTGGTTTGTTTGTCGCTCAACGATAATTTTTTGCACACGAGGGCTAATTAGACCGGGACTTACGGCTTAAAGTGGATTCCGAACCACTACAAACATCCATGCCCAAGGTGGGATTCGAACCCACGAACTGTTGAACCAAAGGCAAGAGCGCTAACCATTCGGCTGCCAGCTCGGCCATTTTAAAATGAAAGCAAACTCCTAAACAATTTAAGATAAAATAAGAATATTAATTGCAGTTTACAGCTTGATAAGAAATATATTGAAGAAGATAATGAAAATATTAATATAAAGAATGTTGTAAGTAGCCAAAGTTGGTAGGAAATTTGCATGTGTAGCTTGAAACATTATTTGCTGATGTTATTGTTGATTGTAAACAAATGCAAATGATAAGTTTTTGTGTGCTGTTTTTATTACTAAACAGAAATAACTTCAAACTTAATAACAGAAAATTTCAAGAAGTTCATTTGTCCTTTTTTGCACACAAGAGCTGACCGAGACCTACAGTTTAAAATGGATTCCGAAAGCATGAACTGAATTCCAGGCTGATGGCTGAAGCTTAGCAGAAAATTCAATAAAAGCAATCATTCTAAACATTAAGCCAAGTCATCATGTGCAATAGCATAACATGTGAAAGTGACTTGAAAGTCACTTTATTTGTAATTATCTGAGCAAAAATACATTTAATTACTTTTACTAAAAAATAAAAAATGGTTTATAATCTATGTAAAGGAAATATACCAAAGGTGAAACATCTTTTACTATCAGGTAAGTATTTAGTAATCTTTTCTTTTTATTCATGTATCACCAACAAAAATCTTTAAACTAGATTGCTTTTAAAATCTTATATTTGTCACTATTTATTAAGGTACATTTATACCCCAATTTACTTAATGCATCTTTTACAATATAAATGAGTTCTTTTATTTTAACATGCATTTAAAAATATTTTTAAATTCTGCAATGCACATAAAAATGTTTACATTTAAATGTCAATTTCAAAAACTCAGTGACATAGAAACCTGATACACTAGAGATACATGAATATCAATTAAACAATTATTGTACCAAATGACATTTTTTAAATATTTTTAATGTTTATTATTCAATCTGTGGAGAACTAAATATCACCATTTGATCTCTTTCTCTCTGAAAATTTGATTCCAAACATTAAAAATAAAGTTTTGTTTGGCACATTTTTAAACATTGATTTTTAAACCAGTGCTGAAAATCATGATTGCACATTATGTATACAGATAAAAAAATTTTGAGCTCAGCATACAATAAGTGAACACTTGCTAATAATACATTTTGAGAATGACTCAGTTGAGAGAATGCATACGCAGTATTGCTGAAACATTATTGGGGAAAAGAACTCAAACAAGAGTTGGTTTGAATAGTGTGCTACAGCTCTAAATATTAGAAACATAACTTACAAAAGAATGATTCATATGAACATACTAGATTTAACACTGAGACTATGAAGAAATGAGGAAAAGACTGCATAAGAGAAAGAAAAACTTTTGAGGAGGAAAATTTTGAAGGTACTGAGTCCTGGGAGACAATAAATGAAAACAGAGCTTTCTACAAATGAATTAGTAGAAATCACACGGACTTAAATATTTAACCTCTGTAAAAGTAAAGATGGTCTAATTTTGACTGACAAACAAGTTTTTCTTAACAGATAGGATGAACATTTCCACAAGATATTAAGTAAACATGATTGACCCGAGAGTTGTGGGATTGTTTTTGAAAACCAAAATAGTGAAGAAGTACTTCCACCTAAATTGAGGAAATTTAAATTACTATACAGAAGTTAAAAAAACAAAGCAACTGAGTACTACCACATCACAGCAGTGTTGTTGATACAATGGATTGTTCTAACAATAGAGGTATCAGTTTATTTTATTTACCACTTTAAAATTTTAATAAGTAAAAGACTAACACAATTCATAGATCCTCAAATTAGAGATTAGTATATTTTCCCTTTAGAAAACCATAAACATCAGATATTTGCACTCAGGCAAATTCTGGAAAAGATCAGAGAATTTAAAATATCAATACATATTATCTCTTTATATTTCAGTCTTAGAAAATTAGTGTCAATAATAAAGCCAAGCAGGAAAGTTCTTTATAATGTATTATTTTTAACATTGTTTTAGAAAAAGTCATTAGAGATGAGAGACAGGAATTATCATCAGAGGCAATATATTTCCAAAAATCAACAAATTTTGGCTTATACAGACGATACACACATCATTTCAAGAACTGTTTGCACATTGAAAGACACTCTGCTTTCTTTAAAGAACACTGATAATAGCATGGGACTGATTATATACAGTGGAAAAATCAAATATGTGCCAGTACTAAGTAATGAAACCGCCCATGAATACCATTTAGAAATTGGTTTTCAGACTGTCCGCAGTTTCACTTATCTTGGTTCTATAGTTACTGGGGATAATTGTATTGTCAGAGATTCAAGGTAGTATAAATAATGTAAAGCCTTTGATAGACTAAAACTATTTAAATCTTTCTAGTACTAAGAAATACAAAATATTCAATATATGAAGACTTAATTAGACAAATTTATCATTGAAAACAATTCATAAACTAAAAAACATTTAAGCCGTGTTAAACTAACATATTAAAATTACTCAAAATTTAAAATAAATCTTAAGGTTTATCTTTTTTTAAATAGGAAATACTAATGCAGTGCCACAATTTAAAATTGAAAATATGTAAGCAGTAATTAAACACAATGTATTAAATAAATCTATATTTCTTTACTATTTTCTATATTTTAACAATACAAATTACATAAATTTCATGTCAAAACCAACAAACAAATTACAAAGCATTATTAATGAAGGATATACAATGTCTAGGTAAAATAATAAAATAGATCTTTAAATTTACATCTTCCAAAAATACATTGCAAATAACAAACATCTGGTATTAGAGTCATTCTGGCCTAGTTGAAAGACTGCTATTTGGAATAGAAAATAACAGGTTCAATTCTAACTACTACTGAATAAATAATTAAATGTAAATAATGCATTTCTCCTTCTTCAATGTTCACTTATCATAGTGGGCACTAGGAAATTTTCCAGGTTTTCACTATTGACACATGAATACAGATCACTGAAATTATTTTTGTTAAAAGCATATTTATATTAACAAAATTTACAAAAATTTTTAACAATTAGGTTACCCAGTATCCAATGACAATGCATCTATTATTATTCAATGTAATCACTCAGATATTTTAAGCATTTGAAATTTAATTGTGTATTCTATAACAGATTACAAAAATTTAAAAATACAGAAAACACAATATTTTGTTCCTTTCTTCCTAATATGGATTCGTTATTTTTATATTAAAAGTTATAATTTTATATACAGTTTAATAAAAATTTAAAAGTTAGTGGATTAACTATTATCTTTAGGACTTTTTGAAAAAATGATGGTTTATTTTATTAACCTGATAATTTTTGCATAATATAAAGCCAATTTGATGAGGAGTTACAAATTAAAACACATACAAGTTCTTACAGTTATTTAATACCAAGAGATCAAATTAATGGGCAATTTATATATTTCTCGGATAAAACTATTTAGCGACTTTATTTTTCATAAATATGTCGGTTTAATACAATATATATATATATATAATCCTTTTATCTCACAATATTGACATTAATTATAAAATTAGAAGACATTAGATCTTAAGTTACAAAACTTAAAATATGCTAGAAATTGAAGGTTCAGATTCCACATTCACGATGGCTAAAGATGCATCTGCAAAGCAAGAAAATGTTTCAGTAGAAAAAATTACATTTCATTAAAAAGAAGCAACAAGATAATACTTGTTTAGCACTAACAAAACATTGAATACATTTTTACAGTTTATTTTTCAAGATATTTCTCTACAAGAAAATACTCTGCACAAATATTAATAAATGATCACGTAGGAATACTTTAGTGTTGTAAAAGTAACGTTACAGAACTATTTGAAGGTTGTATTCTTTGCATTCACTGAAGCCTAATTTATACACAAACATCATAAAAGATATCCAAGATCTATGAAAATCATTAATATTACCATTTTGATTCTCTTAATTCTGTGTTGTTGTTGCACCAGTATGTTTCCCTGTACATAGCCTTGAGTTGGGCTCTACCAATTAGATGGAGAGGAGTGGTGTCAGTCGCCTTCACGTGGTGCCCCCTGTTTTCACTAAACAACTGACTCCTGTCGCTTCCTGCAGCCTACTACGTTTTTTTGGCTTCAGAATCATCTTGCTGTTGTTTTTCTGAAAGGTCTTTTTCAAGCTCGGACTATGGCTAAAGACAAGCTTAAAATGATTTTTTGGAATGCAGATGATTTTACAAACGACAAGTTCACTGAACTAAAACTTATTGTTTTTAATCATGACATTGACATCTTGGGTATAGTGGAAAGTGGTGCTTCTCCCCAGAATTAAAATTTTTTTCGTATCAATGGATATCAAACTTTTTGCTTAGAGAGATCAAAAACGGGTGGCCTCTGGCATTGTCATCTATGTTGAAAATACTTATATTGCTAGTATAACTGTGGTACACACTATGACTGCTGTGGACAAACTTGAGGTGGTGAAAATAAATGTTTGGAGAAATACCCAGCATTATCGAATTTTTTCATGTACAATCCTCCCAATAACTGTCCAGATATGGAATTCATTAATAATCGCTGGAATAGACGCTCAATTTTAAGACTTCAATGCTCATTCCCGGAGATTGGGATACAATGACACAAATCTAGCGGGTAGTATTCTTGAAAATTTTATTGATTCTACTCAAGCAGATTTTATAGAAAATAGTTTGGTTCCATATATATACAGATGGTTCAGCTGTGGATGCCATTAGAAATGCTGGTGCAGGAGAATATTCTAAGAGTTTTAAGCTTTGCAAGGCTGTTGGTAAATACTATAACAGCTACTATGGTGAAGTGGCCGCTGTGCACTTGAAGAAATCAGAAAGGGTAATGAGAACAACAAAGTATTTTTTATAGACTCTCAGGCCACCATCAAGTCTCTCTCTTCAATTGCTAGTAGCAGTATTGGATCTGTTTATTTCTGTCAGATGGCAATTAATTCTCTACTAGAAGAGGGACGTCAAATTGTGTTCCAATGGATATACAGCCATTGAAGGTATCGCAGGAAATGACGCAGCTGATAAATTGGCAAAGGCTGGCTTATATCTACAACAGCCTTCTCCAGCTTTGGAGTACCATACTGTTAAAAGGCTTATTAAGTCAAATATTACCTCCTATCATAGAAATGTTTACAAGATGTGCACAAAAGGGAAAACCTGGGCTTCTTTATTATCAAAGCCTATTCCGTGCAACCTCCACAGAGCTGTAGGAGTGGCTAATTTTCGCCTTAAAACTGGGCATGATTACCTGCAAAAACACCTTCATCGTTTGAGTTTGAAGGACTCTCCGACCTGCCCTTTTTGTGGACTAGAGGACATGACTGGTGACCACGTTTACACTTGCCCTGGACTCTCGGACGTCGCAGTTAGAAATTCTGCGAAAGATGACTTTTCACTCACCTAAACATTGTATTGGGCTGCCCGACAGAGACTGATGGTTGAAAAACCAAGATCGGGCGTAGGATTTTTTTAAAATAAAAACCCAATTAGATGGAATCATTGTGACGTTGAAGCAGAAGAACTCCCAATATTTGTTTTGCCATCCATCTCCAGAGGTACCATTTTACCTGGAAAACATTGCAATTATGTCCAGTTTTAACATGTCCCAGCGGCCTTTAGCGAACATAACAGATCTTCGGCTAAGCTGGGATTCAAACTCAATATCTTCTGATAATGAGAACGATGCCCTACCCAACCAGGCCACTGCAGCTTCACCTCTTAATTCTGTGCACTGAATACAATTATGTTGCAAAGAACATAATTTTGTCAAAATTAAACTGCAGATTTTAGTACAAATAAATTTGTTATTAAAATCTACAGTTTTAGTTTGATATAATACAGCTCAATTTTAAGAATGTTAAGGTACACACACTAATTTATTATTTATTGTCTTCATGACCATAATTTTAAAAATAAATCTCAAGTTGTTATATTTAAAATGAGGAAACATGAATGTAATGAAACAATATAAAAATAGCAGTCAATCATAATATATGTACATATAAAATTATAATTTACTATATTTTAGATCACTCACTCATTCACATCTCTACAATTTGATATCTTGGAGTTAAAAACTTAATCAAGTTTTCTTTGTTGTACATAATTACATCCTTTTTTTAGGAAATACTTCTATTTGCTATTATTTAAAATAAGTTAAACTATAATTCTATTCATTTTTTTGCAATTTAAGCATTTTACTTGAGGAATTATAAACATATTAATTTGTCAAACTACGAAATAAATGCCATATAATCTAAGATGCTAAGTTCGAAGGCGATGAAGAAATGCTGCCAAGATGATGTAGTTCGATGTAAGCGATGACATAAACACTAGTGTTGACAAAATAGAATTTTTTGCACATTTCTTATAGGTCTCCAAATCACTATGATGTAATAAAAACAAGTATGCCTCATGCATAAGGAAATGAAAAAAAAAATCAGAATTTTGCATGCTAGATTATACAGCATTTGTACCCAAATTCCTTTCAGCTGCATCAAAACTTAAATTAAGCTTTGGAAAATTTTCATTTGTTTAATTCTTTGACTTACACAGTAAGACAGATTGCCAGTCTGGTGATATTTTAACTACATCAAATTTTGAGAAAGCTAAAAAATCTGTCAAATTAACTGCCTAAGAGTAGAGAACTGTACAAAGGGCAAAATAAGCCAAGCGTGCAATAAAGCGCACCAAACTGGCTTAACAGTTCGGAATGCATTTTCACGACAAGATTTTTGTTTTATGACTTAAGGTGATCATATGACATGCACGAAATTCATTTTGCATGCAACCCTTGCGTTAATGAGTAACTTTGTTTGTGCATTAATGACCTTGCATTAATGAGTAACCGGGTGAGTTATTTAATTTTTCATTAAAATTTTATTCAGAGCAATTATTAGAAACTCTGGTTTTTATAAAAATGCATGTTTACATAAGTAAATATATCTTTAAACTTTATTCAGTGTTACATGTTAGTGTTAAACTGTGCAGTACTGAAATTTTTCGAAGGTGGGCATTATTGAGATTAATTAAAATTCAAGTTTGCATAAAAAGTGCAATTTGTTAATTTTAGAAATTTAGCTTAAATGGCTGGTTGTCACTGTACTTGAAGTTACACTAAAGTTTTTTTTTTAAGGTGGACATAATTGCCTGGTACATTAAAAATAGAGTTTAAATAAAAATATAATTTGTTAATGTTAGAAATTTACCTTTATTGCCCTGTTGTCAGTGTTAATAGGTAGCACTACATTGAAATTCTTTTGCACAATATACTAAAATTTGAGTTTTAATAAATTCATTTCTAATTATTAGAATTATATATATATATAATACTTCTATAGTACTTAATTATAATGAAATATTCGAAATTTTGATATTTGAAATTCAAAAAGTGTGTGATTTTAAAGTTGAAGTTGAAACGTGATTGGTATTGGTAGCCAAATATTGTGCATAGTGATGTAATTTAGGTTGGCAACAGCTATGGAGCATATGATGCTAAAATTAGAAATTGCGCCAAACCTGTGCAGCTCCATTGCCTTTTACTAAATTTCAAAATAAAATTGCATAACCTTAACAAGCAATTAAGGTAACAATACATGTTTTTAGTTAATTGGAAAAAAATATTAAAAAAAACAACAACCAAAACCATGTTTTTAATATGTTGCCAAAAAATTAACAATTGATTTGATTTAACTCATTAAGTAAGCTTGTATAAAAATAACTTTCAAAGGTGTCTTTAAACTATTTAGTACTTAGTTTAATAGAATTTCGATAACTCAATATTTTTGCTGAGAACTTGCTTTTGCTTAAGACTCGAATTGATCATACAGCATTATATAGTTCTAGAGATATGCAAAAGTAAAACATTTGACTTGTAATTATATTACAATTGAGAATTTCTCAACAATAAATTTTTGGATTAGAACACTTTAACAACTTACTTTACTGTATCACCCTCTCTTAAAACAGCTATTTTTTCACTTTCTAGAAGTAAGCCATCTCGGACGAAAAGTCTGAAACTTTCTTGAACGAAAGGAAACCTTCTTGAGATCGCCAATTTCAAATCTTGAATACTTCTTAATTCACGGGGTGATATATACATCCATACATAAGTCATTTTAGTCACTGGTAAATTCATTTCTGTAAAATCTAGTAAGACTCGAAAAGACTGTTCTTCCATTTTAATTGATAGAAATGTGAAAATTCAATTACGAAACTTAAAAATGTGGTGAAAATATAAAATGTAAAATTAAAAATGTTATAAGGGCATTTCGAAACACATTCATGATTTTTAAATTTTAGCAAACATAAAAAGTAATTTCGCTTCATTTCATATATATTCACGGAATAAAAGGTAGTATATTCATGTAATAATAATATCTTAAAATTAAATAATGTTGATAATTACATGCAAATTAAATGTTAGATAGAAAATTCAATTTTAACAAATGTTCAAAGCAAAAATAAACTAAAAAGCATGGGGAATAACAATGGCTTGATGTAAAGAAGCATCCCCAGAGAGACCAAATTGTAGCGATTTCTATATCTGTGTAACGATTAGATGGATTTATAGCATTATTTATTATTATGACTAAAAGTTAAAAGTCTTTGCCAAAGTTTGTTACCCTGTATGCTTACATTAAAATTCTCGTAGGAAATCGACTTTTGCGACTCATTAGAAAATCAGGATGATGTATTAATGAAAACGGGACTGGCAACACTGATGTTCAAAAGAAAATAAGCAAAAAAGCATGACTATTTTTCACCACTTTCTGTATCATCTTCGTTTGCTTTTTTATAATTACTCTAAAAAATTTCTTCACTTAAGTATCATTGTGTGTGGAAATATCTTGTATAAGTTTTTCTAATCTTTTTCCTAAAGATTATTGGTGAATTATTTCTTTTGAAAACAATTTAAAAAAGTCATGGGGAAAAACAAAAAAGGAAAAGGAGAAAAGAAACAAGAGAAAATGGACGTTTATCAACGTCTTTGTTTTCTGTTTGAAGTAAGTTGTATACATAAATTTCTATACAGATGTAATAAATTAAAATAACTAGTTGGACTCCAAATTTGGCTAGAGTAAAACATACTGCCTATTGTGGATTTGGCGCGATTTTTAAATTCGTCGGTGGCCACAATTCAACTTTCGCCTTTCAAAATCCATAAGTTTGTAATTTAACATAGTTTCTGATTCTTAATATTATGATACAGAATATTTCCCAATTTTTAGTTAAAAGAAATTACTAAACTGTTTACCAGAAATGAAAAACAGCATACTATTGTTTCAAATTCTTTTCTTTAATTTATTATGGTAGACCCAAATAAGAATTTAATTTTGCTGTGAAGACAATCTAAGAGTTGCTCTGTATTATTTCATAATTTTCCATGTAGTGAATCTGTAAGCTTTGAAGCAGATAATTATATTTCTTTTTTAAAGTACAAAAAATCCAGAACAGTTGTTATTCAATTCTAAACATGATATGCTTCCATCTGTGTCTAATTCCTATTCTACAACTAAATCTTATTGAACATGTAAAGTTTGTTTTTCAAATTATATTTCTGTTGATGAAGTCTGCGTGTTAAGCGGAAAATCAATAGTATTTGCATATTCTTTTTAATTTGCTCAAATCTTTTATGTATTGCTTTAATTAGAGTCTAAAAAAGGGTTTAAATTGAAAAATTATTGAGATTATAAAGTGGAAAATTACATATATTGAGAATATGGGTTAATTCGAGAGAAATGCAATGACTTGTCAATGGAATTAACTTTAGTAATGAGTGAATCTACTTAGTCCCATAGTTTTATCTATTTAAAACAGTGGATAGGCATCTCATCATTTTACTGAGCTATCAATCAAATGGCTAATACTTTGATGATTTGGGCTTTCAATTACTACTCCAGGCTCTGGTTTTTGTTGTTATTTTAATTTTTTTTCTGTCATGTGTTAATGAGAAGTTTTAAAATGCATTTGAATATTTAATTTTATGAAAAGAATTAATAATCTTACATGCTTGATGTTCTGTTCTGGTTCATCTGTATGCATACTCAGGAGCAAGAGTAGCTTAAAATATTTATAGCCAAGGCTTCTCACACATTTTTATTGATAACTTTTGAAATATTTCATCTACAAAGCAGAATAAAGAGTATAATTTGTATTATTATATAGTTATAAGAAATTGCAGAATTTATTTTATTTTACTAAGTTGGTGTTTAATTGTGTAAATATATTTCAAATATAAATCCAATTTTATACATGATCATATTTGAAATTGTGAAACAAGTGTCTTTAGAATACCATCTTGGTGTAGAAAGTAACAAAATAAGTAATTACTCATAACAGAAATTTACCTTGTGAACATATGTGTACCTAATTGATGTGTAAATATTTCAATTTTAGTATTTTATTTTAAATGAGTTCATTATTTACTTTAGTGTATACTGTTACTAAAAAAGTTCTTACATGTATTTCATATAAAAATAATTGTATAAATTTAGTTGAGTTACATTAAAATTATAATATTAATGCTAGGAGATTACTTTATGCATACCTACTGTTTGCTTAATTTGATGGTTTTAGAGTTCAAATCATTCTTTCGCAATATAAATAAGAACATTTTTGTTAAATGTTTTAAGAATTTTTTCAGTTTGGATAAATATTTTCTATCTATATAACACATAGAACAATTTAACCCAATATATATACCCACACACACTTACACAACTTGACATATCTTAGGTAAAATTATTTTTTACTTTTGTAAAATATATTAAAATATTTCAAATTAATTTTATTATATATAAAAAAATGAGAAGTTTATATAAGTTTATAATTACTAAATTTTTCCTTTTTTAGGTTGGTTATACTTTGTTGGAAACTTGTCCTTCTAATGCTGGACTTATTTCTCTTTATGGACAAATGATTACTATGTTGGCAAAGAAGAATCTTTGCAAACTGTGAGCCTTTTTCTTACATATTTTAAATGCATAATTATGTTTAAATTTTTTCTGTTAATTTAATGATAATAGGTAATTTAAATAATTAAATTATAATTAAAATTATTGTTCAATGTTCAACAATGAAGAATATTTAATTAATTTAATTTCTTCAATGTTTCTTATTTATTATTCTAACTTAACCTTAAGTGTTTTAATGCTTATTATCAACAATTTGTAGGGAACCAGGGTAGTCTTAAGTTCTCAATTTTAAGAGTTTTCATTAATAATATAAATTATTCTATGAATAAATTAATTCAGTAATAAATATTGATTTCAAGATGTTTATAATTAGAATAGTAGTTTATTTTTAATGATGGCAGGCATTGGGTGATTACAACCCAACAAGGCGGTAAATTGCTACTCACGTATTGTTTTTTACCTTATGAACACCTGTAAATTAACTATTGGAAATGAGTAGCATTACCCACATCATATCACCAGAAACCTGTTTATAGGGTAGGCCACATTCATTCATCAGCTGAGAAGAAAGGACAAAGAAACCCAGAGAAAAAGAAACATCAATGCCTGAACTGAAATTAGAACCTGTTACCAACAGGCAAAAAATATAAAAAGTCAGGAATGATAACCACTCAGCCATCGGCTGGTATTTAGAATAATAGTGGTTATAAAAAAGCAAATCACAGAAAAAATGTGCGTATACTTTACTTATGAAATTAATGAACAAAATTGAAAAAAGAGATCAATAGGGCTTAGTTCTTGGCAAAAGATATTTCAGAACAGTTTTGTTAAATTCATTATCATTTCTTAGCCTACTGTACCTAATGATCTAGACTCTAAAGTGAAAAATTAGATTACATTGTGATTGAGTAATGACAAATAAACTGTACATTACTTTGTATTGATGTTTAGACCTTATTATAAAACCCCCTATTGTTGCATCAATATATTTCTTTATAACTAGCCCAGAATTGATCTCTTCTAGTTAGTTGAACCTCTGTTATGCATAAATAACATCTTATATATTCATTATTTATAAAAATCCTGCAACTTGATGGACTTGTTGCAACCAGATATCGACATTCCTTAATCCATTGGATATTCATTAATCCATCCTGGCATACAGTTTCAGACTGAATTGGGTTCTCAGTCTAGTAAAAAACATGATTTACCTGATTACCACTTCAAGCTTGATTTTGAGATAATTAACCGAGTTCCTAGATTAACCGAGATTAACTAGAATCTATATTTTGCATATATTGTAAAAATATAAAAAGATCTATATACCATTCCAATTTGTATTTTTTATAAAATTATCTTATTAAGTCACATTTTTTAAAATCACGCTCATTATATATCTAAGAATGAGACTTTATTGATACTTAACTGTATACATAGTTGCTATTAAATCTACTTTTAAAGTGATTATGATATAAGAAAACTGAATTTTTTTTGCTGTCTGAATTTCTAACTTATAAATGGCAAAAATCTTAATCTCAAAATTTTCATTTGTAATCAAACAATTTAATGATAGGTATAAAAACTTTTTAATTTATAACTTATTAGTTTTAATTAATTTTGTGACTATTAAGTTATGTTTAAGACATAATTGTTTCTTGAAGATATGCAATAAAAGTAAATTTAGTATTTTTCGGTGCATTTTGTACTTAAATTCAAATTGTTTAAACTTTTAGATTATGTTATATTTTCGAGTTCCTTTCTTTTATTATACTAATTTGCAAAAAATCATGAAAACAAATTTCTACTTTTCTAACTTAATGATAAGATTATGTATGAAAAATGAGTAATGTTACATATAATTCCATGTAGAAAAAGGTACATATTAAAATATTGGAATTACAAAAAATTTATTTCCATTGTAAAATACCAAACCATTTTTATACCAAATTTGGATGAAGAATTTCTTTTAAAATTGTGTGTACATATTTATATTTGTTCAAAATTATTTATTTGTAGTCATCCATATATAAAGAGACATATTTGCAAAAAGTGTCATATGATATTAAGGCCAGGTGTTTCTTCAAAAGTGATGCTTAAAAGTAAGATTTCTTTTAACTGTTTACTATAACAAAAATTCATATAATATATTAAATTTTTATTAAATTCATTATATTAAATTTTTTTAATTTATTATATAAATCTCTTGTATAATTTATATGTGCTCTGAATTCAATTATTTTGATTTAATGTTTGATATTTTACCTTTTATTAAAATTGATTATTATTAAGCATATTTATATGTAATTTTTTTATAATATTTTTACATTTCATTATAAAACTGATATTTTTTTCAATCATTTGGTTATCAAAGAATTTTTGTGAGGAAAAGATTTATTTTATAAAAAATTTCTATCAATTTATCTGGCATTTTTTTGATAAAATTATGATTACTGCACTATCTATAATGGTGTAATGGTGATTATACCATTATGTATGTATGTATGTGTGTGTGTATACAGAGAGAGAGAGGGAGAAAAAATTAGACAGCATTGTTCAATGTCAAATGTAAATATATTACTTCTATTGGATGCAGATGTACAGAGTTCAAATGCTCAAATAAATATGTCAGGATATTCAAATAAATATGTCATTTAAAGTGCAATGTATTTAGCTTATTTGCATTCTGTGATAATGCTAATGATTTTGTTAATCATAAATGAAAATGCAGCAATATTGAGGTAGATTGTTTTAAGTAACTACAAAATGCTGCTATTCCAAAGTTGTTTTGACTTCTGTTTTAAGATTCATCATTTCATTGCCTGTTTTATTCTTTATGTGATTTCCTTTGAAGAAAATAAAAAGGATCAAAATCATGTGATTATAAAATTAACAGTTACAAAATTCACTTAAGCAGTGCTTGTATAATTCAATGAAATACAATTTTCATTTAAAAAGCAGAAGTAAAACCCATGTTATAGAGGCAAATTCTGTTAATCTACATTTATCTAATAAATGCTCTCTATTGTGTTTCAGTTTTAAATCTGAATTTTTTTTACAAATATTTAATTTTTTTATTTGCCTAAAGCTATTTATAAAGATATTTAAAAAAAAAACTTCTTCAGGTATTCACTCAAAATTTGCTAAATTTTTATCAAGATTTTATGAATATTCCACAAATTAAAAAGTGAAATTTTTAAATTATATGCACAAATAGTGACTAAACATGAATAATTTGAATTGAGTAATTACATGAATAAAGAAATTTATATTTGATTAGCGTAATGCTGAACAGAAATTTTTAATAAAAAGTTAAAGAGATTGATGTTGAAATTTCTGTTTCTGTATAGGGCCCATTAAAAAAATCGACGAAAAATTTAATTAATCAGTATATAAAAGGACATGGCAAGAGTTAAAATAGTGTCGTTTGCTCTGATAATTTTGCCATTAGGGAAATTTTTTCTGTTATATATTGTTTTGCATGAAGAAATGTTAGTGTTTTATTTCAATGTCTTATGGATAATATCATATTTAACTATGATTTGATTGAATATAATCAGAATTATTTCATGGCCTTTGCTCAGTTTAAAGTTCTGAAAATTTTATTTTGCAAAGTATATATCATAATAGAATTTATGGTTATATCAGTTAAAGAATACTAAAACTATCTAATTGATCTATGGTTATTAAATACATATTAGAATACAGTTTGAGAAAAAAAAATTTGGTAAATTTCTTTCTTAATGATTTTGATGTTATTTTTTTCGAATCATTTAGCAGTGTTTTTCACTATTTCTCCACCAAATGCATACATTAATTTTGATACTTATAATTTGAAATAGAAATATTTTTTAAAAATATAAATATTTACATAATGATAAAAAAAACTTTAAAAGGAAAGTAATTATTAAAATTTTATCCCTATGTTTTCTGTTAAATTTTTCATATTGCATGTAAATATTTGAATGAATAAAAAATATTAATTATAAAAAAGATTAATTTGGTAATATCTGACTCCTAATAATTTTCAAAAATTAGACTGGATACTAGCCTTTAAGAATTTGCTATTTTACCAAAAATCATTTTGAAGTATTACAATTTTGTTTCCCTTTTTCAGGTACCAAATGCAAAAGAAAGCGTGTGGAGATAACATGCCTACTTTGTAGTACAAAGAGATCTTTTATCAGCAATTCAAATCATAAATTATTTATTGATAAACAAATTGAAAATATAAGAATATAAAGATTTTTTATAGACTATTCATTTTCAAAATGTTTATTCTATTTACTTTAATTAAAAAAATGCATATTTAAATAACAACTAATAGCCATATATTAGTTTGTTGCTCAACGGTCATTTTTTGCATATGAGGGCTAATTAGACCAGGACCTACGGTTTAAAGTGGATTCCAAACCACTACAAACATCCATGTCCAAGGTGGGATTTGAACCCATAAGCTGTTGAACCGAAGGCAAGAGCGCTAATCATTCGGCTGCAAGCTCGGCAGCCATACATTAGAAATATAAATATGAACTATACATTAAATATTCAAAATCATGTATATAGTATGTTTATTAGATAAATAATTGTTTTGCGTTCTATCAAAAGGTAAACAATATAGAAATGTAAAAGATTAAGAGAATTTTTTAAAAGGAGTAAATTTTATCAACTGTATGAAAATTATAATAACTTTTAATGCTTTTGGGAAACCAAATTTATATTTAGGTAAATAATAGAAAATAAATTATTCAGATTTTAACTTTGCATTAAAAACAAAGAAACTGACTCGTGAAAATTTTGCATATAAACATAAAGTTTTAAAAAATTTTGGCAGAAATTTAATTTGTTGCATTATAAGAAAGGAAGCTTGATGGCATAGAAGTAGTGCTTCGTGCTTCCAAAGCACAGGTCTGAGGTTCAATCCTGTGGATGAGTAAAATAGACTAAATCTTTCATCCCTTCAGCAGTTCGATAAAACTGAATACCAAGCAGACTTGGAAGCTAAACACTGCAGATTTTGCATTTAACTGACCACCTAACTGGGGCTTATACTTTGCACCCCAGGGCCTTTATCAAGTAAACAGATAAGGAGACTGTAGGTGATGGCTCCCATAGATGCTGTCGTGTCATTGAGTTTAGTTTTCAATTCTTAATCCTTAAAATTTCTTGATACATGCTGTAATATTAATTTTATAGCTGAAAGTAATCGGAGCTAATTCCACATTTGTTTTCAGTCTACACACAGTAAAATATGTGTAGCTTATAAGAATTTAATTATATTGTTTAAATAATTAGGGAACTAAACAGATATAGGATTAATTTCGTATTAGACCTTCCTTGTTAGGCCTTGTTTCACATATGGGCTACCGTGCTACAATGAATCGTGGTCAAGCAATCAAAAAGACCACATCCCAATTGATGTTTTTCCACACCGTATGTTGGAAACTGATATGAACCACTTTTTCATATTTTAATTCTACAATTAGTGCATCCATAACTGTTTTATTACATCGACAGATTTTAATGTATTTTATTATTTTTGCATTTTTATTTCTTTCAACTTAATCCACAAATTTATTTTAGAATATTTTACCATATTTGCTTAAAAGCAAAGAAAATATTCACCCAGCTAAATTGACTTCAATTCATTATCTAGATGTTTTAGACTTCCCACATAAAAAAAAGTTCTATACATTTTTACCATTGGTTGGTTGGGTTTTATGCCACAAGGTCCAAAAATAGGACAAGCTGCCCCAATTTTTTTATCACTGATTACTGTCTACATTTCATGGCACTTTAAATATTAGTACAATATAAATGCAGTAACATCTATTGTTATACATTAATCTGAAAATATTCATTTAATATTTTCTTTTTACACTGCCTTAAAACTGCAATAAATTATTCAAAATAGCAGGGGACATTGGAGACCATATGCTATCATGAATGGAAGAAAAGTCTTTAGCACTTGATTATTTGAAATGAATGGCATGGGCAAAAATGCTCGAATTATAAAGAACATTAGAAATATTCTTTTTATACGTCTGGTGAAAATGTCACTTCTGTCGCTTCAGAAATTTTGCCATGTGTTTTTTCCGTCTCTTTATTATTTCCAGTTATTTTATATTTGTAAACTTTTATATATTATGTACACATCATACATTTCCTCATTTTGAATTCATAAATCCATCCAGTGTTTTCTGTCATTTTTTTCTATGTGTAGTGTTGAAATTTTTACACATAGTATATTGAATTTATAGAATTAGAAAAAACAGTAATATCCAAACCACTTGAAAAATATTCACAACTTCGGAAAACTTTTCTTTTTTTATTCACATTTGGCATACTTTTTTTATAAAAACTATTCATTATGTATTTTAAGACATTTCTCTGCCTTTTTCTGTACATGTTTTTACAATTTCTTAGGTTCTACATGTTGTTTCATTGAATATTTGTTTTCAATTTCTCCTGAAATTTAAAACGAATAGCAAAATTTTTGTAATGTGAAAGGTAGTAATGCTGAGCAAAGACTTAGATATTTACACACAGTGCATGGGCCAGTTTGTAAAGAATAAGTCAGATGTAAGTGGCTTCCATAAATGGTTGATTTCCAAACACATGACATAGATTCCAAAGATTGCACAAGCAATACAATATATACGCCTAAAAATTTTCAACAAAACTTTATGTGAAAGTACCAGTTTCCTTTTCTAAGTCTGAAAAATTATCCTTTACAAATTTTTCACTATTAAATTCAGCACTGTATGCACGAGCACACTTCCTTGTACATTGGGCTATACCCAGTTAGGCGAAAGCTACTGAATTAGAGTTTTTATAATTGAGAAGTTTTCTTTCAAGCAGAAGACTCCTATATTTGATCTATCACCAGAGGTATTATTTCACTTACAGGATATTGAGACTACGATATAATTACTGTTTCCCAAGCACCTTTAGTATACAAGACGAATCTTCGTTCAGTTGGGATACAAATCCATTACTTTCTGATGAGAAATGCTGTGCTAGTCAGTTTGAGGCATCTTAGTATCATGTAAAATATCTTGAAATTTTGTTATTTTCAAAACTTCATAATAAAATTTTAATCAAATCTAACTTTCAATTCAAGGAAATTAAAAAATTCCTGAGTTTCATGTTGAAGAGAGATTTAAATTACCGAGAATTTTTAACGATTTTCTGAGAAACGAACCTAGTTTGGTTTGGCAATTTATTTGCACTCGAGGATCAACTAAAGAGGATACACTGTTAAAATTGGGTTTCGATCAAATAGAACATCGAATCAAAGCCCTGAATTCATGCCCGAAGTTGGAATAGAACCCACGAAATGTTGAACTGAAGGCCAGAGTTCTACCCTTTTAAGCAGACTCGAACCTAGATTAATTGAATAAAATTGTAATCTGGTCAAATGTAGTGTAATCTGCATCGATTTAATAAAAAACATTGTTTATATTAATAAGTAAAGTCACTAAAGATCACCCATTCGCATCACTCAAGTGGGGAAGGCATTTAAACACTTGAAGTTGAGTTATTGAATATCTTTCGTACAGTGTATTAAAATGAATGAAATTTTAGTCCAGATAGTAAATTCATTAAAAATAATTTTATCCAGCTATCCGATGTAAAGATAGTATATTCTTGTGGGTTTCATATTTGATAATTTCAATTGCTTGGACAATATTGATAAAAACTTTCCAATTGGTAAAACTAATTTGGTTAAGCAATTGCATTGTGGATAACCGAATTGGTAAAACTTTTTGGAACAGTCATGAATATTTTCCCCGATGATTTCGATTTTTTACTGTGCAAGCAAAACTAGTTACCTTGCAGCCTCTCCAGCAGATACATACTGAAATCAGAAATTCTATACCCATCTTGTTTAGTGCTAGATGCTTAGACCAACCTCGGATAGTCTTGGAGTCGATCTAACTAGGCCATTGTGTGATCGTTTTATATTATGGCTCTTTATCACGTTCGCCGTTTGGGTGGATTATCAGAATTTAGGTTTCCTTTATTGCATTACTGTAACTACTATGCAAAATTTCCATTGTGAAAGTCTTAAAGCAATCTTGTTAAAGCTTGTTTTTAGCAGTGAATTGTTCATTGTAAAAATAGTTTCATTAGTTGTGAAAAGTATGGGGGGGGATTTAATCATTACCGTAATGTAATTTTCAACTTCTCATTTTATTTGTAAACTATTCTAGAAGGATAGGTTTTTTTATCAGTCGTTGGCGATTGAAAAATGTTCACGTTATGCAAGATTAAAATATATCAATCTTTTTAAGTGTTGTAACGTATATCAGTGCTCAACTAAAGTGTGTGTGTGTATATATAATACAAGTAATAGTCATTTATATGTAATTATGCTGCTACATACAACTTTACTTCCGGTCATTTTTCAATATTGAATTTTTGCTTTTTTGCCTATGGGTGCTTCGGATTCCCCCTTTACCCTTGTATTTACTGCAAGTTTTTACAATAAAAGTTCCTTGGGAAAGTAATGCTATGGATGTAATTTAAAAATATTAGAATTAGCATCCATTACATACATTTGTCATGAATGAACATTAGAAGTTCTTTATATGCTATTTGGGCTTAACAGAGTAAATTTAAACATCTGTTTAAATATATCAATTTAAACTGATTTTACATTGTTTAAATCAAATCCGATATTATGTAACATTTAAAATCTAAAAATTAGAAGTTTGTTATACCTTAATTTTAATTATTGAAAATATATCATAATTTTTGCAGTTAATATCTTACATAAAACTTCTATATGTACAATAAAAATTTATTTAATCTGGATGTTAAATGTTACGAATTAAAGTTTATTTTTACAAGAAATTTTATTAGACTTTAGATTATAAATTTATTAAATACTTTCCTTAAACAATCTCGAATAGTAATTATTAGTGATAAAACAGTAAACATTACAAAAAGATTTGTTATCAAATATAACAGCATTCAAAATTTTATTAAGTTTTTTCAAAACCATTTACAGTTTGGGCTATTTAAAAGATCGATAAAAAGCAAAAACATTTTACACAAATATATAAAATTCACTATTCTTTTAAATGTTAAAGTTTGCAACTTTTAAAAGTATTTTATACATAAGCTTTAAAAATGGTAGTAAACAATAAAACTCAACAATATTAGATACGAAAACATTAACAAAACCTGTGTTTAAAACTTAACTAAAATTTAACAACCTAGTTTCAACTCTTCTCCTTGTACGGCTTCATCTTTCTGGTGTTCGGGTATTAAATCCTTCAGTGGCTCAACGATAGTATGCTTTCCTTGCAGGAATACTTTCATTACTTTGACAGGACCGGATGCAGTTGCTACGGTTAAAAAGATGTCATCTGATATGATGTATGTGTTAAGATGAGTTACTTCACCGACAAACATAGATTGTATCAAGCTGAAACCAGCATAGCCTTTGAATTCATAGATGTAAATAGTTTGGAGCTTCGTGCTGGCAGCAACCAAGAAAGTATCACCTATAATAAAAAATGTTAATTGGAATTAACACTTTAAAAAGTTCTTTAAGTTTCTGTCAACAGTTTTTAACAAGATTTATTTTGAAAATTGAGTTACATAAGGGATGTCTAAGTGGTTACTTACGCAATCATTTTATGAATAGTGAATAATGGCTATGTATTTACCATCTTCTCTAGTGAAGACTAAATATTAGCTATATACGAGGTGTATTCGGAATGTACCGTTTAACTATATCGATGTACCATAGATATATATACTAGCCTTTGTTCACTGGCTCTCAACTGATGCCATTTTGGTTCTACACTGTTTTCAATTTTCTGTATATTTGAAATGTTTAAGAGAAATAATGATCCCGTCGACAGATTCGTGCTGTCATTCAAAGTTTGAATCTACAGAAAAGTCAATCTTAAATCCATAAAAAAGATGTTTATGGAAAAGAAACGAGTGACGGAATGGTGTAAAAATAGGTTAGAATGTTAACTATTTTTTCACCATTCCGTCGGTGAAAAAATAGTTAACATGAAGGTCGTTATGAATAACGATCTTCATGTTAATTATTTTTAAGGTCGAACAAATGTTCACAATGAGGTTCTGAGTAGTCTGCTTTCTGTTGTCAATAATGATCTGGTAAGGAAAGTTTATAAAAAGTAAATGAGGCTAGATGTTTCACAATGACACTTTCAGATAAATTTCCGTAAATTACTCGTATCGTTTCTTCCGTGAAGTTATAACAAATCGCCCAGGTTAACACAAGTTTTGTTCCAGATGGGCTCCAAAAATGGTCACTCACGTTAAAAAACCGAGCTGTCAGTGCATTGACATTTCTCACGATTACAAGGAGAGAATTTTTTAAGCCAAATTTTAACAGGTAATGAAACATGGATTCGACATGTCACACTAGAATCGAAGTAATAGTAAATGTACTCTAGACACTCAATCTCAAAACTGCAATAGCAACACAAAAATCATTTGCATTGTATGCTGGTATATGAAAGGGGTTTTGCTGAATTTCTCAGATGTAAAACTCTCAATGCAGCTTGATATTGCAATACCTTAAGAAAACTGGCGTGCAATTCAAAACGAAAACTGAGAGGAATGCTGAATGAAGGAGTTTTGTATCTATTACAACTCACCATATTGCTCGTGAAATTCAAACGATGATTCAGCATTTTCGTTGGGAGATGTTGGATCACCCGCCTTACAATCCAGACTTGACGCCGTCCGACTACCACTTGTTCCTGCACATGAAGCGCGAGTTCTGTTGCAAGCATTTTGGATCCAACACGATAAGATAAGAAAATATTCTCTGGAGTCTTGGTTATCGTCATGGGAGGAAAATATCTAAAGAAGGTATAGTAAAGCTGCCAACCCGCTACAGCAATTTTTTTAACATTGACGAAGAATACGTAGAGAATTAGTTTAAGATGCTTTTACATGTGAAAAGCATATTGGCTTGAAAAGTTTTCCAAAACTGTATTTTCTGAATATGAATAATATTTACTGTTTTCTCTAAGGAAGATAATTTCTGAAAAATTAGAGATATGGAAGTATTTATTCATTTAGAAAATTTGTACTCTTGTGTTGGACAGTTTAGTTACAAGTCCTTTTTATATATAACTATGTTCCTCGGTCAAACTTAGATATTTTAATTTCTGTACAGTTAGATCATAAGTATTTTTAAACATTTTCCAATAAGACAAGACTTAAAAGCTTAAACAATGCTTCAAAATTAGTTTTGAATCTCATTAGAGCAAACAAAAGTATCTAGTAAATACAGTATCCCACTATATCATATTAGTATTACCACTTTTTTTAAAAATTGTACTGTTAATATAAACTAGTATTTTAAGCGAATTTCAATTTTGACAGATCTTACCTAGAATATAATGTCTAATATATTTATTCCAATAACAAATGCAACTTATTCACTCAGCTTATAGTTTAAGACATTCAAAATTACCAGTATGTAGTTTGCTTACCATAAGTCCGCTGCCTTAGTGGTAGCTCCCAAGGCACAGGTCCGAAGTTCGATCCTCGGGTTGGGTAAGGTCGACTCAACCTTTCATCCCTTCAATGGGTCGATAAACTGAGTACTAAGCTTGCTTGGGAACTAAACACTGATGGCTTCACTTTAGGCTGACCTAACTGGAACATGCTTCGCACCATATGGCCCTCGGTCATGAAAACAGCTCTGGGCACTGTAGGCCTTGGCCCACATAGGCTGTCGTGCCACAGAGTTTAGTTTACTTGCCATATTTTCTTCGATGGTTCTATCTAACTTAGTTTGCTACTTTATAAAGACTGGTATTTTATTTTTAAATTCATGCTCAAGATATCATCGCTTACGTAATCTTTTCAGAAGCTGGTATTCAAGTATTTCTTTTTATAATCATTTCCAATATTAGCCGTTTAGGTTGTTCAGGTTCCATCTTCCTAGATTTGCATTTTTAGCAATCGTTTATAATTTAATGTGAATACATTATGGTGAATGGTTAAAAGTGATTAGATTGTTCATCTATGATATAACCTTACCTTAACTATTCGTAAAAACCGATAAAATCAAATTATCTCCAGATTTACTGTTAATATTCATTTCAAGTGTAATATGCAGCTTTAATTATTCATGACGATTTCTGTCTATGTGGATGTGGCTTAAGTGCTTACCTTATCACTTGTCTTGTGATAAGATGGTTATCTCACAAGTTTAAGAGCTGAATTCGATGTTATTCTTTGCCCCGTTAAACATAGAAATCGGCAATGAGTTAATAACTCCTACTGTTGAATCTAATATTGGATGGAGAAAATAGTTCTCAGAACTTGCCCTTAATAAGATTGCAACTAGTAAGATTGCACAATATTAGCAGACAACTATCAACAACCGGGAAGAACGTTTATTAACTTTCTATTGATATAAATCGTGCCTTAAATTTGTAATTTATTAACTTCCTATTTTGTATCTATTCTATTTTCCGTTGGAATCCAGGTTAAAATTGCATTTGTCATTCGAAATATCAAATATGTTGACTGTCAAACATGGTCCTTGGAGTTAAAAATACTCAAATCAAGCTTTATATTAGCCGATATATTTGGTTATTTTTCAATAGATATCTTTCACCTTTTAACCGATTCTTCAAATTTTTTCATTGTAATTAATAAAACTCATACCACCGATTCTTAGAACAAGGTTCATTAGTATCTTATGTGCCTTTTATTATTTTCTCCATGATTTTAGAAATATTTATAAATTTTTAGAAGTATAAATATTTATTAAAATAAACATCTCCCATTCTGCCAGACATTTCTCAGTTGTGTCAACATCAGGGACATTTTCGGATATTCAATCCAGTGAATTACCATTTTTAAGATATTTCTTGAACAGTAATGAGATTTGTCTTAATATTAGCTGTACGGAAGTTCACACACATAATGCGAACGGAATACACGTCATAACTGAATTTAAGTGAACGAAATTTAACGTAAACGACAGAACTTAACATTACTATACCAGCTAAATAGCTTACCTTCCAAATTAAAATGGATCAGCGAAACAACTCCCTCTAATGGAATACTTTGTCTCCAATTTAACTTTCCGTCATAAGAGAAAATATTTATTTCACCACCAGATATTTCATCTGAACAATAATCTTCCCTGTTTGGAAAACTGTCCACGTTTGCCAGTGCCAGAAGAAGAGTCTGTCCATGTTTCAGCCATCGAATACTGGGGACGTATCGAGTTGGAATATTTTGCAACACTGTAAACTGGAAAATTAATTGAATAAGGTTACTGTCAATTATTAAATTTATCACATTCATAAAGTCATGAAAATTTGTCTAGTTTAATTTTTGCTAAATTATTTCCGTATTAAAATTTATCTAACTACGCATTTAGTATTCAACGTATTATATGATGTAAAACAAATATTCATCTTCATTAATAAGTCGTTTTATCGCAATTTCTTTATTCACGAATATTAATTTGTTTTGGAAGGTCATTTTAAAGCGTACCCTACTGTATCAGTCGTAACCAAAGGGGAATTCTAAATTTAAAGGCATCTAACCATTCTGGTTTCAACTCTGAAAGACTCAAGCAATTATGATTAAATGTTTCGCAATGACCAATTCCAAGATCCTTCAAAAAGACATTACGACTCTTGCTTGATTGGGTGTTTCAGTTTATTGTTATCGAGTTATTAGAAAGTCATTCTCAGCCAAAATCTAATCTAAAACATTTTAAAATATTTTGATGTGGGTTGAATATGTCATCCGTTTGAACAATACGTAAAAAGGAAACCTTTTCATTTAGACCGTATAACACTAGAAGATCCTAAACTTCAATAGCTAAATTCAATACAAGGACTGTCTGGTCCTGAAAAAATTTAAAGAGTTTAGCTGCTAGTAGAGGTCATCGGAAGCAACTGTTTCAGAAAAGATTGGTCCACTCTGGGCTGTCGCACCATGGATAATTGTACGCTATTTATTATAGTGTCTTATAATTTGTGATGGAAGCTTTAATAGGTTGTAAATAATTTCTGAAGGAATATTTTTACTATAGGAAACCAAATCACAACTACATAGGAATAAACAAATTTTTTAAAATAGATGATTGTTTATTAATTTTCTAACATTTAAAATTAAAGAAACTAAATTTTAAAACACATGTAACCATAATTACGTTCTTTATAAATTCTTTATTCAAAGCAAGGGGAAATCTTATATTAATACTGCAATTTTCTTTCTCTGTCCGTTTTGCAGAAAGACTTGACTGCAACCTATTGTTCAAATTTAATTCCGAATATTTACTAACATCTGCGCTATTAACAAGAATCGAACTCTTTATATGTTTAGTTGAGAAATATTAATCAAACCACTAGATATATTATAGGTTTTAGTACAGTTAACAAGTAAAGTACTTTCATTATGAAATTATCTACATTGTTTTCGACAATACAAAGATAAAAACTAAGATAAAATCACTCTAATTACAGAATCCGTGCAATAGTTAGGTGTTTAACAGGATATTTTCATAATTTTAACTGTATTTGTATAGTTTTTAAGATTCTAAATCTCAGTTAAAAGACAGGCTTCCAAGCTAAAATTTTTATATCGTTTTATTGATAAAACTTTTGTAACTAACAGGATTGCTTTTTTTCTGAAATGGCAAAATGTTCTATTGCTATTTCAGAAAAAAAAAATCAATCCTTAAAATTTTCAAATTTGATTGCATTTTACAAACCATACTTTTTGAAAATTTTAATTGTAGCCTGTACAAATTACTTGTTCTGTGTTCAGATTTTTAGCCTAGGGTAGAAATTAAGATGGTCTCTCAGAATGGAAGGAAATTTATAAGGATGCTAGTCTTTGGTAAATTTAACTTCCGATTCATTTCGAAATTTTAACTATGACATTTGCCAGTTAAGCCATAATTAATGCTGATTTCAGTTCCCTGTAAAGATGTTTTTATTCTACTATGCAGATCTTTAAAAAGCGCTGCTCGCTTCTAGAACGAAAGAACTTTGTTCTCCTTTTATATTGTCAGCTGCGCTTAATCCCTGGGGCTATAAAAGTATATACAGCATCGGCATTCCCATAAATGGAACTCTTTTTTAAGACATATTATATAGACTTATTTTTTGAATACGGATCATTTTGCAATTAAGGCAAGTTTTTAGTCTAACTCGCCAACATTTACTTTCAAGTTCTTTCCATCATTCTGAAGTCTTTGCTATAATGAACAAAGAATCCAAGTTGCCTTTTGGTAAATTTTATAAAATTCACCAAAATTTTCAAAAGAAAATTTTGCCCTAATAGTTTTCAGCTTGTTAAAACAATGAAATGTGGCTTATTTAATAGCTCCTACGCACGAAGTGTGATAAATTTTAATCTAAAGAATGTGGCCACTTAGTCACAGTAAGCTCTAAAATGGAAATTAAGCTCGCATGTTTCCTATCCAATAGGGAATCAAACTAAGTTACCAACTGAATAAGGTCTCACGATGATTGTATTGCCACCATTTAGGGTGAGAAACAAATTGGAATTAATCGTAGAAAATTTTATTCTTTAGATTTTTAAAATACATTAAAGAATAGGACTGACATAAATAAGAAAATCACAACTAGAAATCTGATGCATGATAACTTAATTCAATTAAATTTAGAATGTTCACCATAGATTTATATAGAACTTTGTTTACATTATTTTCTATAACTGCCTCGAGGTACTAAAAGTTTAAATATTCGATTTTAGGAATGTTTAAAATTTTGCAACAATATAAGAGGCATGCAAGTACATATCGAGAAAATAGTGTAGTTATAACAATGAAATTACCTGATGTTCCACGTTATCCCATTTATATATAGATGAGAAAGAACCCATTCCAGTTCCAGCTGCAAGTAGAATATAGTGCGCATCCTTTCCTGTGTAATAGGTAATGTCCAGAGAAAGAACTCCATAAGATGGTAAGATCTGGTGCTCGGACCATACACGTTTCACTTCGTCGAAGGCGTAAACTACAGCGCTGCTGTAAATATCTAAGAAAGTATGAATACAAAAAGTTGCATTTAACTATTAAACATTGAAGTTTCCATTATACTTCATATATTTCTGTGCATATATTTCTGTGTATAAAAAGGAAACTAAAATTCAGTATTGCTTGAAGCCTTCTTTATTAGTACCTTGACGATGGGGAACTCTAGTTATTTTAATAGAAAATTATAATTTCTTGATAAGACTGGCTCACTTAAGCTCTTGTACTACCAGATTTCATGTTTTGTTGAAAAATTAAGATTAATTTCTGTTTTTATTAGTAAGTTATACAAAATGGCATTTTAATATTACCTTCTTTCTGATCGTAAAAGAATCCTGCGACTGCATAAAGATGTTTTTGTTGGAATGTTTTGATGTCACTTAGTGATGGAGGATTCCATATGTCCAGGAATAATTCCATGTACTTTAGATCTGTTACAGAAGCAAGAGTCATCCTTACCGCCTTAGATCCACACCTGTCAAAAATATTTTATTACTAAAAAACTTTCGGAGTTTACATCGATATTTTCAGAATAATCATGTGACCAAAGTTTTATTCCATTGCTTAGAATAAAAATAAACTATATATCGTGTTTCAATATCTAGGATTTTAAAATTTTAATCTATAAATCTATTTACAGAAGTTTGAAATAGTTGCGATAATGCAATAAAAGCTCCATTATTGTTCATCAAGTTTTGATAAATCGATACTTCAACAAGATATCCACAGCAGTTTAGGGCTAGGTTTAGTTTGTGGCTCAACGCTCATTTTTTGCGTGCTAGGGCTAATTAGACTGCTACTCAGACTTTTATCCTATTTTGCTTACTTAGATTTTTATTTTAAGTTAAATCCTTCAATATTTATTTAAATTTAAATATTTTCAGTTGCATTTGATTCTTTTGCTTACTATCAATTATTCTTATCAGTTATCAATTTTTCTATCAATTATTGTTTATTTCATAATTTGTTCTTTAGAATATCCTTTTGAAAAAGTAGTAAGCAATCATATAGTAGCACAATATAACATTTACGGTTATTTTTTTTTTACAGGATTTTTCATAGAATGGAGAAATTACTTTTAATACACATGAAAATTTATATTTTCTATAAAGATGGAGATTAATAATTCTTGGAGTTTCTAACCAGACGAACACTTACGAATATTCAAATTAAAACTTGAAATTTAAGTTCATGCTTACCATTTGGGTTGAAAGCTTGTAGCGTTGGTCCATACAAAGAAATCTTTATCTGTTGTAACTGGAGCAGGGTTGTGGATTGGGTATATACGCCCAGGTTGAGGCTGACTGTCGACCATTAGATGTCCAGATTTCTTCACTCTAACCCAATGGGAGAATTGCTCGTGGCAACATCTTTCAAGATACGAACAGTGCTTCTGACTAGTCCACAAGACCATCGAATGCGAGAAATCGCTCATAGAATCTCTTAAGTACAAAAGTTTGTTTAAATTATCAGGAATTAAGTTTGGAATTCAGGGTTTCTAAATACAATCTAAGAAAATCTAAAAGAACACTTACTCGAATCTATATCCGTTTAGAATCTTCATCGATGGACCTAAGTTTATCTCCTGAATGAGTATAAGATAAGCAAACCGTGATATTCGATCTAAAAGTCAAGAGAAATTTTAGATCTAGGATTAAATTCACGTTATATACTAAATGTTGTAGTACTTACTCCCAACAGCATCAACTTGGCCAGTAATTTGACGTAAAAATTCATAACTTAGCTCTTCCAAATAGTTCAGCGTTTCCTGGAAGTTGTTCACCAAACCAAAGAAAGTAGAAGTTAGTTCGGAAAGCGCGATGCTGTTGATCCAATCAGCAAACAGGTGACTTTTTGCTTGGAAAGGTTTCTGGAATACCTGTTTTCAACAAATCGAAAAATAAACTCTTTTAATAGGTACTAAAAATTGTAGTGAATTTTAAATATTACCAAAGTTTTCTATAGATGTCATTAACTTAAAGATAAACTTGAAACCTTATTTGAAAGTATATCTTCAGGGCGATAAGCATTGATTATATTTTTCTACCACCAAATGCAAAATTTCAATTATCATCAAGTCGTGGAACATTTAGATTAAGAATACAAGATACTGATATTGTTTTAATGTTGCTGTGTTTTAATTCAGGATCCTAATTATTTACACATAAAAGCGCTCCTTAAAATCTTAAATTAAACATTCTTTAAATATCTGCATCTCTCAATACGTAAAATTCAATTTTCAATTTTTATCATTAAAATTTCAATATTGACCTTAATTTTTAAAATTCAAACATTCTTTTCCCTTGTTTAACGGCAGCATCTGCGCAATCGATGAATTAGAAGAATAACAGTAAGTATACTTTGCTTAGATACTTCGTATCTTAAAACTAAAATTAGTATGAAAATGCTTTATATTTTTATCGTTATATTCTTAGTGACCTTAGGAATGACGTTAGGAGTTAGGCTAAACCAAGGACATTTTATCCTTAGATCTCATACTTTAAGTACGATTTGTTTTATCTGCTCATAGGCAAATTTGTTTAAAATCTAGGAAACCAGTACTTTTAAAAGTAGATTCCAAGGCATTTCAAACTATCTTGAAGTAGGAACCGAATTCACGAACATTTTTCAAGCAGAGTTGTTTTAAGAGCTAATCTGGATTAGAATCTAGTAATATTTTCAAATGGACCAGATGCTTTTTACTGTGGATGAATGCAAGTTTGGTTTGTCGCACAATGGCCACTTTTTGCACACGAAGATAATTAGATCAAAATCTTTAAAGTGGATTCCGAACCACTAGATACTTCAAAGCCTAAGGTAGGATTTGAATCTACGAGTTAAACCGAAGGCAAGAGCGTTAAACATTCAGTTGCCAGTTCGACCTATGAATACAAGGAATTTTCTATTGAACTATATAATCTAGTTCAATCAGGCAGATGCTTAAGTTTTATTTCTATTGTCGCATAAACTATAACACTGCTTCTAATTTGTTACACGATATATTATGATCAATTACTTATGATTAGTATATACTTTATAAAAATATTCAATTTCAATAATATCTGGCACCAAAATCTGAGTAATAGTGAGTATTCGAATTAAAGATCTCCGACATTCTTGTATTCCGCCTAGGAATTTTTAAAGTTTCAGTCTGTAACGAAACAGATTCCCATCTGCTTAGTTCTCTAATTCTATAAAGCACTATAATTTCTCTTAAGCTAGATACATTTCTCTAATAAGCTACATACATTTTACAATGTATAGACTGGAAACAAATATTGTGGGATTAGCTCCGATTACGTCAGCTATAAAATTCATTCTCAAAATATCTCTTGATGCAAGCTGTAATATTAAGGATTAAAAATTAAGTAGAATGGCAGATCCTATGGAAGCCATGGCTACAGTATCCTTATCTGTTTACTTGACCGAGACCCATGGGGTACAAAGTAGATGCCTCAGTTAAGCTGACCACCTAATACGAAACCCCCAATGTTTAATTCCCAAGTCTGCTTGGTATTCAGTTTTATCGACCAACTGAAGGAGTGAAAGGTTAAGTCAACTGAGCCCAGTCCGAGGACCGAACTTCAGACCTGTGCCTTGGGAGTGCGATGCGCTACCACTACGACATCTTGCTTCAATTAAAGATTAAATTATATATAAATTAAAACAGGAACGTTCATTGGTAGTATCCTTTGCTATAGCACTGGAAAAGTTGAATAGTTAATCGAAAATAAGATGATTTAGTTGAAAAACATCTGCGGCAAAATCGCGAGTTTCTTTTGAATTAATAAAACCGAATAGGAAAAATTGTGTTAGTTTTCTTCTAATTACGAAGTCAGTTTAGAGTTTATACAAAGAAACAAAGAGATACCTGCAAGGCATTTATGAAATCTTCCTCGTTGTGCTTCAAAATATTTTCTTCTAACAATTTTACATTATAACCATTCACAGATGACACATTCAAAGATCCTTGAATATGAAAGTCTTGTATGAAGACTTTATACCCGGAGAGAGGAAAATTGAGCTTAGTTTTAGATACCAATTCAAGAACTAAATCATTAACGGTACCATCTACCAATAAATCACCTGTAGAAGAGAAAATTTTTAAAGTTAGCTGTTCCCGTAATTAAATGTTCATTGCTATATAAACTGAACTCGCAACTGTACGAATTTTGATGACTAATTAGCTAGATATAATTGGAGCTTTCCAGTTACTAAACATAAATACCCAAGTATAATTGAATGATTTATTGAATATTTAAAAGATTCTTAAAAAAGGAAGCATCAGTTTGAGAAAGTGCGTTGATTACAGAAATATTAATTTCCCGGTTCAGTGGTTTCCAGTGTAACGTTATTTGTCTGCACTATTTCTCGTACATATTTTCTGTTTACGTATCTCTATTCAGAATACTATTTTGCTCCAAATTAGATTTCATACATTGCTAAGCTTAATATAAAAATGAGGTTCATAGTTCAAAAGTTCTCTCAAGCTCAGAATTTTGATATCTAGACATATCCGTGTTACAGAGTATTTGTCGTTGGTTAGTGGATCGGGAAGAGTGTAAACACTAGAATTGGAGAAAATACTGTAAATAAAACATTTTACATTTCCATTGTGAGAACACTGGCATTAAATTTACTTTCCTACAAAGTTCTTCGTACCCTTAACTACTAGTTGTAGACAATTTTAGGTTAGAACCACATAGCTATTCATTGAGAAGTGCTCTATAATTTTGCACTGTGGCATAAGCAATTTGAGTTTAAGCTGGAATTTAAAGTTTAAATTAATAAGAAAACTCCTTTTTAAAATATAGCCTAGATTATTCAGAAGCTTTAGGTTAGCTAGAGACCATCCTCATAAGATTCTTTTCATGTCGTTAAATAGGTCTTTAATTCTAGATAAAAATTAAGTGTGATTTTATACAGATAACAATGAATTTGAAATCTTGGAAGACAAGTCATTGCATAAATATTCTGCGGAGTTTTAAAATTATTCTTCGGAATCTATAAATGCATATTTCAGCCCTTATTATTCTTAAAGTGTGACAGCTACACACAGAAAGACAATTTTATGCCAGGACTTCAAAGTAGCTTAGTGGTTTTAAAATTTATGTTGTATGCAAATATTAAAATTTGTTATATTTTACGCGGAATATATATCACGATTATCGCAATTTAGTTGTGAACCCAAACCTCTGTTGAGTTACTTCATTTATAATTTAACTAGTTTTGTTTTCATAAAAAAACTGAAAGAAAAACTAAAAGGATAAGTTTCCCTTGAAGGAAATATTAGAATCTCACCTAGAAGTGTTTTTAAAAATATTAATCACCTTTATGTGTAAAAATATTAACTGTTTTAAGATACACTTAGATATTTTCCATACCATGTATTTCAGTATCTGAAAGGAATGATAGGTTCGAGATTATATTTTGATGGGTACTGAGAGTGACCCGCTCCTGTGCCAGTCTTGAGATAATGACGCCATCCACTCTGCCACCAACGGACATATCAGGAACTATTATCAAATCGGACATGAAAAACACTGGGCTTTCGATATGCTCCGATGTGTCAATTTTCACTATGTCGTTGGGTAAGTTGAGGCCATTGAGATGTCCTAAAACAATTATAACATTTTAGAAAATTGGTCCAAACATTTCGCTGTTTGAAACTAGCTTTCTTTCTCTTACCTTTAACAGTTGCTACATGCGTCTTAAAGGAATTAAAAATCTTCTCTCCATTGATGACTTGATCTTCTGTTTTTGACACTATGTTCTTGTAAAATTCATCAATATTCACTCCATTTAGGTGATTAGCCATCAGATTTGATGCTTTAAGTACATTTGAAGCAATACTTTTAAATTTTTTGATACCATTGACATCCTGAAAAAATATTGAGAGAGCGTTTTAACCTTAGAGAAAATTATGAGAGTCAACTGAAACGTATGTTGCGTTAAGAAACGTTACGTTAGTTGCGGAAATAACAAGATATTTCGTGAACACTTTGGTATTTCTAATCATTCGTTTGCAGAGAATGTGCTGTCTGGTGGAGGAACTACTTTGATCAATCATTAAAATTACTTCTGAAGGTAACGAGAATGTCATTTGATCACAAATTAAGACAATCTTTAAGTATTTTAGTATGTCACATCACTTCAATATTTCTTCAAAATAAGCATTTCGCAGTATTAAACTTCATATTAGATCATGCGTTAAATAAAATTTAGTCACGAATTAAAAACACGTAACAAAAGTGATATTCATCTTTGTTAAAATAGTCTTTGTCGTTAAATAATTATTACTTTATTAGTCGTTGTTAAATAATCAGTTAAAAGTAAAAATAAAAATTTTTTATACAGAAACAAGTTGATTACCAAAATCGGTCATTGTGAAATATAGATAAAAATTATTTTTATCTATTTAAAAGAAATTCAAATTTCGAGTTTTAGAAACAAGATCTTAAGTCTCCAACATTTAATCTGTTTAATAAATTTTGGCAATTAGTTAAAATTTTACAGAACGGATCTGACATTTCTATAAACTTTGATCATTGGTTTTTATTTCAAAAGTATTGAAAATAAAGATATCTTCAAACTAAATTAGAAATTTACTGAAACCAAAGTATTGTAAGTGGGATGTGTACAGCCTTCTGAAGTTGAATTCCATGTTAAATTCATAAGCATATCCTAACAAATTTAATGACGGTTATTTTAAGGGAAATCAAAGGCAAATCAATATTAAAACACGATTTATACTTGACATATGATTAACTAGTTTAAATTATTATTTATTTCGTTGCGCAAAAGTTATTGTAAATTGAGGAATTCAAAAAACTACGTTACATATTCAGAGACTTTTCTACTTCTATTAGTAGAAGCAAAAATTCATAAAATGTATGACTTTTAGAACTTGTGCAAGGTATGTCAAGCATAAAGATTTGCAACATTGGAATCGGCCGATTTTACTTTTTCACGAGGCATTCATATTGACTATATATTGTTTTCAATCGCAATGAAAGTTAGAATTCATAACGTTGCCAATGGCCTTCATTTGCGATACTAAGCCAATCAACGCCATTAGAAGTCAATGGTGTTAGTTACAATGCCGTTGGTCAGAAATAATTTAGTTTATGCTATGTGTGAAGATCCATTCTATTTTAAACTTTGAATGTACTGCCAGAGGTGCATCAAAAAAACTAAGTCATGTGCTAATTTCATAAGTACGTTAAAAATCCAAATAACTAGTCCGAGTAGTTTCAGTACTTTTAATTTTCGAAATTTTCTTTCCTATGCCTTAATTTGTCACTGGTCACTTGTTAAAATGAGAGTTAACTCGACGGAGTTCCGAATGGTTACAAATATTCAAGGCAGACTTGTGAATTAACAAAGCGTTGAATTTTAAGCCAAATCGCGAGCTATTCAGCTGATGATTTCGGCTTAAACTTAATTAGAATATAAATTAGGTTTTTTCATTCAGCAATTCTTGCTGACTAAATCTAGGAATCTACCTTACTTTGAGATGACTTACATAAAAATTTTGTTATTTGAGCAATTTTTGTAAGAATAAGTTTTCACTTTGTTTACTTGAGGTATGGAACTCCTAACAGCGTCATTCATAATGGATGCCAAATTTAAATCCACCGTTCCTTCTAGTTTCAAGTTAACCACATGCATTCCAGTTCCTAGAACTATGTTCGATGTCACTTCTTGATCGCCTGTCACCAGAATTAGCTTTTTGAACAAGTCTTTGATGGCGATATCATTAACTCCATTTTCGAAGTGTACGCTGCCGATCACTTCAATATTTTCTATGGTCACCTCTTCCTGTATCAATTGACTGGGTTTGTTCACATACAAAGCATTTCTTTCCAACTGAAAGAAAGAAATAAGTTTTACATTCATAAGATTAGAAACAGTTTTAAGACGATTGTTTAAGTAGTTTATATTTAAGATGATAATTATGGAATTTTCTAGCTATCACCACTTAATTTGAATGAAGACCTTACTGTTCAATTTACATAAAGTTAAAATTTATAAAGTCAGAAACTACACAAGTCAAAAATTATTAGGTTTATAGTTATTAATTATTAGCTTCATCTAGTTTAAAGGGATAAAATACTTTCTTACAAGTTCTTAAGTTTTTTTATACTACACAAAAAGGAAACTTGAGTAAGGAGTGCTACGACTTCATTAATTTATCTATAGCTTAGTATTTCAACAGTCATTTTTACACATTTTGGCTAATAACCTTAGTGAATTAGCTTAACTCGTTCACTGATACCATAAGAAACACAAGTGATCACCAGTGCGTGAAACTTAGTGTTTCCATAAGTTCAAAGTATATATTAGCCTTATTTCATAACATATCAACAAAAATCCAATTTATATTGGTAAAAGAAAAAAGTTTGAGATCTTTTTGGAGATGCTCGTGACATTGAACGGGAAAGTTCTGAATTATTATAAACATCCATATCTTCCTTTGGAATCAAGTCCACGAACTGCTGAATCGCGAAAGAGCACTACCGATTTATCTTTGCTTAATTTGCTTTTAATTTAGATCCTTATCAATTGATTTAAATACCATTTTAGTGACATTTTTATGTATTAGAAGTCTGGTTTTACTTTGTAGTTTATTAAAACTCATTAGAGATTCTTTGTAGTATGTCAAAACGTATACGTTTGGACTAATTTTTAATATACGAATTAACATAGAATTAATCTACACACACCTAATGTTAAGGTATTTAATATTCCTATATACGAAAATCCATTTAACCTATAAATCGAGCCACATGGTTAATGTAACTTTACTTAAGTAAAAGTATACTAAACGCAATGATGCATATACAGATCAAGCATCAGATTCAATTTGATACAATTCAATATAATGCTATGGAAGACTTCATGGAAATTTATATTAACTAAAACTCAACATAGCAAGTCAAATTCTAAAAAATTTCTTTTCATAAAGAAACTCATAAGCCGTTAATGCCTATGTAAATTCAAATTCTTGAAAAGAACTGTATCACAAATGATTCTAGAGTACAGAGACGAGAGTAGGTAACGAATGTCTAATCACTTTTGCGATTAAAAATTTAATTCATCTACTTAAGAAACAAACCGTTTTTAAATAAATATTTAGAGCCACTTAGTTTTCATTGAAGTTATGTTCAGTTCTAGTAGAATCTAAATTCAGGGCAGATTTAATAAGGAACTTACATTGATCAGATCGCAACCATTCACCAGTCCGGTAATGAAACCATTAGCTTTTAGATTTGTGTCCGTCATCAGCCAAGCTTGTTCTAGTACTTCATCTTTTTTAGAGAAAATTAAATCTCTCCATATAGCACCATCAATTTTAGAATCTACTAGGAAGTTACCTGAAACACCAGAAAAAACTATGGAATGGAGCAGGAAGTTGTCAACTGAATGATGGTTAAATTGTCTTAAAATCGAAAAATGAACAAGCTGCCCTAACCTAATGAATGTAGTTTAATAGTTTATGAATTTTACTTACCGATTTCTATACCATCTATAAACTTCATTGGCGACTTTACTACATTGCTTTCCGATTTAAGAAAGACATTTCGGCTCATTTCACTGATATCTACTCCATGGACAGGCTTGTGGACAAATACATCGCCGGTCTCGAATTGACTGAAAGGATAAGAAAATAGTTATATTACTTAAAAACTTACGATTGTTAAAAACATGAAAGAGTTGGAACATAGATATCTTTCACAATTGCTGCTCTTTAATGTTATCATTGACCGATGCTATATGAAAACAGTAACGAGATGTATCAGAAACAGACTTGTGTTTAAACTTGTACAAGCTGATATAAATTTAAAGGCAATGATTCCTGCTAACTATTCTTATCAAATCCTTAATATGGAGTCTTACAAAATACAGAAAATGATAATTTTTGGATGAATTGATAACATTCCTGTGCTATTCTAAGAAATTACAGAAATGCTGCTGTATTAAATCACTATCGAAACTACGAGAGCTTTTATTTCTGTAATTCTAGGATCTGTAATATTTCATGCTTCAACCTCACCTGATGCTTTGTCAGATTTTTACTACAGACCAAGAACCTTGGCATACATTTTCCAGCATTTCTATAACCACTTCGCCGTTCTAATGTGTATACCTTCATTCATCAAAGTCCCTTTCTGTCAGGATATTAGAGTACTTTTCTAGAATTGGAGTGCGGCCATGCATTCAAATGTCATCATGAATTCATGGAGAAAATAGTTTTTAATCGCTTTGATACTTTTTCGGATCCCATTTCGTCAAGAAATGTTTTGATACCTCTTAGTACATAACTCAATGCTTCTCTGAAGACTACTATAAGAAATTTTAATTCACGATGTTTAAAGTGTCTTCTGTGAGGAGTTTTCATACCGAGTCGTATCCGTGCGTTAAATGTAAGGAACCCTTGGAATCTCTCAAGCATCCACCCTGAATACTTGCATGTAGTAGGCAGAAGCGCAACCCATCTTCTGTTCAGCAGAAGTTGGATTGAACGCAGGAAGTTGCACCACAAAGAGCAATATCCTACCATTAGTCCAGGATAAGCCCGAAATTGAGGGCTTAAGATTCTTTCCCAACGAGCTTGCCTTCAATTATTTCGTATTCATGAGAACTTGAGTGTATTGCTCCGTTGTGTTTATTTTCATCGTATGAATTATTCTTTTATCATATTGATAAACTGAAGGCTTGGCAGAGAGGAAAATTAATGCTCTATTTATTGAGGCACTACCATCGGATAAAATGCACTTTGATTATAATACTGTCATTTCTGTCTCAATACCAGCTATTTGTTGAAAAGAACAGTTGCCATTCCCATAGTTTTATGTGTAATATAAGCACTAGAGCAATTTTTTTCACACCTTTAAGTTATCTCAGTTTATTTCTTCTAATATATTTTTTCTAATCTTGCTGCCACAGTAGGAAAGTCATACGTTTTTTTGAAACTGCTTGCATTATTTAGAGATTAGGTTGTTTGAAGCAGTACACGTGTTCTGGAAAGGGCACAAAAGTAAAACCCTCGTTCAAGTGTATTGCAAATGTTGCCGGATGAATACTCATTCCTTCCAGGCCATTCTCTTGAAGACCAGAGAGGTCTATCTTTAAATTAATCTCTCATTTATCCCTACAAGGATTCGTCGGAATTTTTCTTTTGACTCTGTGATTAAACCACAAGTACACTGAGGTAAGAAAATTTGTTTCCTTTCCATTAAAATATCACTTATGCCTAGTACTATTTTCTTTAATGTTAGAAAAATCAACGTCTCAAAACTGCTTAGACTTTTCTAGTACGTATCGCCTACAGCTAATTTGTATTTGACTGTTTTCAGCCTAGTATTTAGTATTTTTTACAGAGTATTGGCTGATACTTTTAATACAGTAGCACATTTGATTTATCCTATAAAAAATCAAAGCTTTGTCATCAAGAGTTAAAACATAGTGTCTTCTATTGCTAAAATATTTAACCATACGTAATTAAATTAGTGAAAAAAAGAAATCTAATCCCAACAGTCCAATCGCTTTGTCTACCTATAAAACCAACATTTACACTCTGCCTATGTCACTACTTTTCTCAATGTGAGATCACTTGTCGCATGCTCCACGACGACGCAATTCTTACTTTTTATGTGAAACTTCAACGAAAGAAGTACCGTTTTCAAAGTTTTTTACAAAGTTGTTAATTTTTAATAAAAAGAAACTCCAAAGTCTGAGAAAATAATAAACTATGACTCTAATTATTAAATTAGCCTGTAAACGTTCAAGGTTTTGTGAATCTTACAATGTTAAACGAATGATAGAATAATTAGCAATCATTAAGAACCTAATGTATGCGGCTATAAGAATGCAAGGAAATTAAATAGTGAAACAAAAGGATAGAATGATACACATTCCGAAATAAAAATTGAGCATTCAAGACATAGGTAATGTTAAAATTAGTTGTGAAATGCAGATGGCGACTCTATAGTTAATAATGAAGTTCTTATAGCACAGTATACAACCAACTTCAAATTTGAAATCTATGAATGCATTGAGATTGTCATGGACTTACCCAATGAAGTTCTTATTAGAAGCTTGCCCTTTTTCATCAGTGACAACAACTTCATTTGTCAGGGAAGAGATGTCCTTTCCATTTAAAAGGATCACCATAGATTCTTTCCAGAGCAGATTATTAAAGAATGTCTTATCGCTCCATATTTCCTGTGGTGTATTTAATGTCACAATTCTTTCTGTTAACCATGAAATCGGGATGGAGTTAATGCTATTTTCGGGAGGCACAAGTAAATCCACAGCTGAAAATAGATTCCAAGTTCTTATTTAAATACCATTCATTTAAGAATTTTTATTATAGCTAATTTCCTAACTTAAGGTATAATATAGATAAAAAAGAATAAACTTCAAAACAATCTCGTCGACTTTATCAAACACCGAATTTTTAAAGACCTTCACTTTTAATTTTCGTATGATTTCGCACATGAATATGTTCTGTATGAGCCTCATACAGAATCAATTGAAAACAAGTATTGCTTTTTACATTAGATACTGAAAATTAACATTAAGGATATTGATTTTAAATAAAACTAATATATTTCTTATTTCTAATGAAAGATTAGAAGACAACTAGTCAGAATAACATTAAAACCATAACCAAAAACAAATGTATAACATGAAAATATGGAAATAAAATACAATAAGTTTATAACTCGTTCATCTTCTGCCGAACTCTTCAGTATCTCTTTCACAAGTATCCGAAGTTCAGGCAAGGCAATGACTCAAATGGTTCACGTCCACTTCAGTATATTTATGATTTTCTCTTTCCAAGTCAATTTACGGTCAAAAAGACATCCAAATAACAGTTAGTTGGTCTTAAGAACAGGATGAAATGGGAAGCTTAATCAGTTCGCATGTAAGGGAAAGTTTGATAAAAATATAAAAGCCTTGTTTAGCGAAAGCGAGAAGAACTATTATTCCTTAGTAAAGTTTTAAAGATTACTATGCCAATGTAAATTGCCTAAAAAACAGTAATCAATATAATTATGACAGCTCGAGTTATACGAAGCAATGTGATTATAATACTAAATAATCCAAGTTATGAATTATGTCAATTTGAAAACTTGACATAAAATTTTCGCACTTAAACATCTAACCTTATCACCAGCTTATTGAAAAATACAACTTAAAATTCAAATTTATAAAATCTACAGCTTGATTTCGGATTTCTTTGTATTTTTGTAACCCAAGAAAATTATGCTGGTAGTGAATACACCACAAGCTAAAAATGTATCGATTAACTTCGTATAAACTCGTTAAACTTACATCGTATAAAGATATAACTATACAAGTGATAAAAATGTGCAATTCAAGGGGTTAAGTCTGATTTTTCTTAAAAGCACCTAATAAAACGGAGATGTACCCCATTACGTTGCTTAATCATTTTTTTAGAAGTGTCCAAATCCTGGCTTGTAACTAAGCACACTTAACGCTTTTCGGTTCGATAAAGTCACCACTGCAATAAGTCAAAGTCAATTTTTAACCGGTTTGATGCAAAATCACTCACCACTCAAGCTTTCCTAATCCCGTGAATCAATTCCTTTGATTAGTCGGCTTAGCACACTCACAATATCGTATTGTCTTCAATCACGTGGACCACAATCCAGTCGAGTCTTAACTATGGTGTTATTTAGAAGCATAGCACTATCCTTTCAATATGGCTGAACTTAAACATTATCTGCAGTGAAATTATTGCAATTCAATTTCTATATGCAGCACTCTGCTGTAATGAGTTATATGTAATGCTTTAGCAATGTAGGTGGTCATTACAACACTTTAAGGAATAAATGAATGCAATACATTTTTCATTAAGTTTTGAGTCATTAGTGCCCTCTAAGGATTTTTAACCGTTTTCATGGTTCCAAAAAGCAGAAGTATAGGACTTTCTCTTGCAGATTCTTTATTCTTTCCAAATTACCAATGAACATTTGGCTTCCGGTATACATAGTAGTGAATTACTACATTGTACATAATATCCCCTTCTGACTTATGAGCTTAAGATTTCAGGATCCCCACTGGTATAACTTACACCTTGTTTAACAGTTTACGAATAAAGATACTATTGGACGTAAAATTTGAACAAAAATACCATAAACGCAGCATTTATGCCCCTAGTGAATGACTTGGAGAGTTTCAAATTTTGTTTGGAATAACTTCATACAGGCTCCTAAGCCTTATCAAAAAGGCTATTCATTTGTATCAGTAATTGACAGTTCCAAATCATTTAATTATAAAATACAAGTCAGAATTTTTAATTGATATTTATTCTTATTTTATCTAAAATAAAGTTTATCCTTGTAAGGACAACAGTTATTGTTATTTTTGCCACTAGATGGCTGCACCTGTCAAACAGCTTTCTCAAATTGATTGAATGATGTGTGACAGGGTTATAAAGAAAACAAATTCTATTTCCTTAAGTAATAAATGTTAAGTTTATTTTATTCAAAAGTAATATATTGTTAATTTTTGTAATTGTAGTAATTTTTATTTCGATTTTATGTAATTTTACTTTTATATCTTTTAACTGTTTAGCTCAATGTTAACTGGAAACCGAACTATGCTTGAAAAAACATGTTTTTGAGCGCCGTGTTTGAGTCTCTTCGCTGATACGATCGATGCTGTACGCTTAATAAAATCCATTAGATGCTGAACCTTGTTGAGTTATTTTGAAAATACCACCCAACCTAATAAACTAAATACGAATGAACAACACCTCTAATATCCTCTTTCATCGCAATAATTGACCAAAAAACTAGTTTAAGCGCAATAAGATTTAACTAGATTTTATTTTACCGGTGCTTGTAGTGACATCTAACAGTGAGACCACGAAATAAAAATTTAAATTGCGATCTATTTTATATTGTTTTAAATCGCTTAATCGAAACGAGGTGATCGTAAGATTTTAGTAAATTTTGAAATATTTATTACACTAAATCAGTAAATTTAGAAAATAAAAATTAATCTATTGATGTATAATATAAAATAGAAATTTGAACATTTTTAAGAATTAATCTTAATTACAAATTAAAATTTTGTTCTACTCAATACTTACTAGTTTCAATAAATATGAGATTCTTTATCCATAGAGAATTTTAAATTATAGCTTTTTCAATATTGAAGCATTTAAGGTAAATTTTGGAAGTTCAAATTTTGTCACAAATTCTTTAAAAAAGAGACCATTTTTCCCTTCTAGGAGAGATAAGTATAGTTTTACATTTGACATTTACATTAAATTCCAAATCAAAGATTACCTTGAATATCTGAAAAAACTTTATTTTGAATGGCCTTTTTAGGATTGGTTTTCGATACTGCATCTTCAAGGAATGTTCTCAAGTCCATGCTGTTAAATTTATTAAACCAAATTACGTCAGACTGCAAAGAATCTTGAATAACTGTAAGCTCAGAGGGGAAGACAACTGGCACTGGAAGAGACTTTATATATTAATATTCTCTGAAAACAATATACTATTGATAGTAATATACTTGATATTAAATTAATACTTGTGTTTAGAAATCGGAAAACATTACATAGTTCTCTTAAAGCAACGAGATCTTTAGTTCTCGAATAGAGTTTTTGTACTTGAGTTTTAGTTTTTGTAATTTGATATAAATGCATGGCCATTGCTTTCAATGGATTCAACTGAATAGAAGACTGCTCTGAAACAGTTGTGATTTGATAGATAGTTTTCAGATTCCAATATAGAAGGAAAGTTGTATTCAAAGATTTTGACGTAATATCTGAGGGAATAATTATTGATTTCAAGAAATTACCTTAAGAAGCACCTGTATGTTTGTCCTGTACATCGTCTGGAACTGGGCTCTACAAGTTAAGCGTAAAGGTAAGCTTTCCTTTAGAAACAAGGATTAATTAGAAGACATCCTAACACTTGATTTAACACGCAAATAGATATTTCGCTTAGAGGACATTGCGACCATTGCCTATTCGAAGTGATTTTTAGTGAACATTTTCTATCTTCGATTACGTCACGATTCAAACTTACTGCCTTCTGATAAAGATGTCCTAACCAAACTATTCGTAGAGGCTAATACTTGAATAAGACATCTAAGAATATATTTTACTTATAATTTTTGATATTAGGTTTTTATGTTCCATGGAAAATTTACTTAAAAATGCCAGTTAATATTCAGATGTTTTTTTAGAATGTTCTCGAGTTTGAAGAGCTTAATCGTGGTCTTTAAGAAAGAATAGTTTCCAGCTAGAGCAAATTATTCTGATCAAGTACATTTGCAGCAAAATTTTTGCTGTTGTAATGATTTTGTCGCCTGAGCATATTCAATTTTAACATTTAGTAAATTCTACAATGCTCAGGAATTATAACTATCCAAAATATATACCTTCAGAAATTCGGAAGAAGTTTGTAATCAAAATAAATGAATGCAATTAAATTGCATCTTTTCAAGTTTATTGGTCAGCGAGCATTTCTTTAGGAACATGGATGTAAAGAGAATTTTTTTATTTTGCAGTTTACTAATAGCAGAACAAAATAAACCAGTACTGTAAATAATCAACAATTAAGTGACTTAGATTGAAGTCAGACAATTCTTTTAAGGAATTTATATAAAATAAGACATTTACTTTTTTCATATAAATCTTAATAACTTAAAAGAACTGGGTTTAAATCACATAAGTTTATCGGATGTTAGTTAAACGAGGTAGTTAACATGCAATGCTATGTATATAATGTCAAACTTTAAAAATTACATGTAAACATTTATTTTAACCATAATCATTAAAAACTAATCGCATTCATTACCCGATATCTCCTGGTAAACATGTGGTCTCATAATATCTTTAACTTCAAAGTTTTGCAATGCAGCAGCGTCCAGATCTCCATAAATTTCCAGCCTATTGAAAATCTTTTTTCCATGAATGGTTCCTTCTTCACCATATTTCTCTAACTGCAAGCAATTTTTGTCATTAGTTTAAGTTCATTATGTAACAGCCTCATTTAGAAAATTTAATTTTTAAGTATATTCATAACTGATAAGTTACGGATAATCTGTTCTTAAAAAGAAACAGGAAGGTGATAACCTATTCTTAAAATTATAGCTACCTATACTTTCAAGTAATCTAAATACTTCCTACTTAAACTAATTCGAAAATATTCTATGAATTTTTCAAAGTATACTTAAGTATTAAGCAACGTTATTTCTCTGAATGCCTGTTTGTTTTAAAATTAAGTATTGGTAGTATTTAGAAAAATGACGCTTGTTTTTCAAGAATTCTAGGAAACAAAAATTGACCACAAAAGCATAGTTTAGTTTGGTTATGGTAACTTTTTGCATCTTGTTATTAATTCGACTGGGTCTTACAATTTATTAGGGAATTCAAATCATTACAATTAGTGTCGATGTTTGGAATCTAATCTTGTAGCTAAATGGAATGCCCTTTTTAATCTTATTTAGGAAAGAAATTGTATTTGATAACAAAGGGCCCAATTAAAAGTTTGTTTTGAGGCTCACATTAAGAACTAAATAAGGTTTTATAGAAATGGTTTGGCAAGTTCTATTCCGGTGAATAGAGCAATGTACTAAAAAATGATATTTATTGCTGGGACTTAACCAGTTATTAAACAATGAAATTGAACAAACATTGATCACAATACGCAAGATACCTAGAGATTTAAAACAAAAATTCATATCAAAGTAATACTCTTAAGCATCATTTAACAAGCAATTTAAAAATGACATTAAGAATCGAACCTTATGTAAATAAAAAAGCGATAAGCTGTCAGCGGCCAGCTCAGAAAGCTTAAGGGAAGTAACCTACTTCTGTTTTAAATAAAATCTGAATTTACAGTAACCGTCTCACATGAGAAGAAATTTAACACTCCTGAGAAATCAAGATGTTACTGAAACTTTTATAAAGATCTAAGAATTACACATACCTCAGTCTGGAAGGAATCTATATTTATGCCATTTACGATTGTTTCACTGGTAGCCTTAATGTTATGAGCCACAACAACGTTGTGCTCAAAGCTCTTGGTGGATATGATGGTCTCTTCGCCGAAGCTGTGTACAAGATCAGTCTCCAGGTTTATGGTGTTGGTTGTCCCCACTTCAACGTCATCCTGAGTTCTTATTCTCTTCACAATAACTGGCACTTCAATTTTCTGCAAGTTTTAATGTAAATTAAGTTCTTAATGGAGCTTAACGTTAATTAAAAGTAGACTTCAGTATCAATAAATTGGCGTTACTTGGTTAGTAAAGGAAACTTTAATTGTTTACAGCTCTTTAATGTTAAGTTATCTATATATTTAATCTATATATTGGCACTCTTTCTTTAGTGGTAATATTCGTACTTACTTGAAGGTTAGTTAACAAAAAACTATCACGAATTTTGATACAAGAGATTTAACATGAATAAAATTTAGAATTGTAAATTTGAAATGGAAAAATTCAAAATTAATGTTTAATGATAAAGTAACAGTTTCTTACAACTTTATAATATATCTTAAGAAATAAAATCATTTGGAATTAGGTCTTAAGTTGAATACATATTAAGTAGAAAATAGAATTTGTCGTTTTTATTTGTAAATTAAATAATTTGAATGATTAGAATAGTTTCAATCAAAATTTGATAATGCCACGTACAAGATTTTTTAATACAGTATTTATACGTCACTGCTTAAGTTAATTCTTCACTAAATTAAGCAGCATTTTTAAACTAGTAAAGAGTCTCCAGTAATGGGAAGGCAATTTGGAATGTAGAAACCTTACAGAACTGGCAACTAGAAACAAGGCGATCCTTGTATAGGTGCCAGGGCTCAAAGGTAATGAAAGGGCTGATGATTTTGCTAAACAAGGATAGTCTTTCGGTCCCATTGGTGCAGAACCTTTTTGTGGGATCAATTTGAAGACCGCAAAAACCAATGTTCTTAGATGGGGAAAAACGGAAGATGTATGAAGCTTGGCTCAACACTCCTGGTCAAACCCACGCTAAAAGTATGATCTGTGGATCATCAGCGAGGATTGCCTCTGAAATTCTAAGATGCTCTAGGCAGAAGATACGTTTCATCGTAGGCTTCATAACTGGACACTACTCTTTCAGAAAACACCTCCATAAAATGGGACTGTTTTAGCAAGACCCTATCTGCAGGAAATGTCATACGCAAGAGGAAACGGCCAAGCATATCATTTACGAATGCGAGGCCCTTGCCCTCCTTAGATTAACTTCTTTAGGCATCATCCATACTAGAGAGTTACACCTAGACTCCATGAAAGGGTTATCGGACTTTATTAATAAAGTGGGTGACCCGAGTAACTGGAACTAGGAAACATTTGGTTTGGAGTTAATAGTACACAATGCTGATTAAAGCAGAGGTGCCAATGACATACAAACCCATCCTTAAGAACGGGAAGGCAAATTAGCCTCTAGAAAAATTTTATAGATCGGCGATCAAAAGTAGTAATCAAATATAAATCAAAATTACTGGCTAAACTGAAAAATCCTTCAACCATAATGAAAAATCAAACTACAGAAAAATTAGCCATGAAAACCTACTTCGTTACACAAGAAAGGAAAATTTTTTATAGGGCTGTTTTTGCTTAGATTTAAAAGTTTTTTTATTTAAAAAGTTCATTTTATTCATATTTAGTTACATACTACTAGGTATTAAGTTATTTCCAATTAAAAGTAAAAGATAGAAGTCCGCAGAAGAGATAAAGTTACCACTATTTTAAGCAGACAAATATAATATACTAATATTTCATGGTAAAGTCATGATAACTTAGAGTGTAAAGAGTCAAGGTTTTCAGCTGTGTATTTTTCAAGTTTGGTAAAGCCTAGTCCAAAATTATCAATACCTAATATGGCTAAACTTTATTACAGGAAACTTAGAATAGGATTTGTGAAGATTTAATGAAGTTTCTATTTTGTAACTAAATTAGTTGATATTCCTCTATTGAATATTCGTGATCTATTGAACTTTAATGTTCAAAAACCAATCCGACTTGAAATATGTAAAAGTAAGCTGAAGGTTTCTCGATTTAGTACTATAAATTTTAAAAAACAAAAATAACTCATTTTTTAAACTGACAATATATTCTTCAATTTTTAAAATTTTTGCTTTTCGTTTTTTTTAACTGTTTGTTACATTGTCTATTATTAATTATGAAAAATTAGAATTTAGACATTCTCCCAAATTTACAAAGTCAAACTCTTACTTTTGTTAATGAACTTTATTAGCAAGTTTACGGTGAAAAATATATCTTTAAAAAATGAACGTTACTAGAGACGTGCTTCAGTTCTGAAAATATAAAAGTTTCAGAAAAAATCCAAATTACTTAAAGATATCCTTCGGAATAGGGAATTAGACTTTTCAAACTGCATATTTTAAAATCGATTTTAGGAACACGAATTTAAGAATGAGTTTGCTTTAAAAGTATGGCCTCTTCAGCTTAGCTCAAGTCTAGATTATTAGACTACTGTAGACACAACTAGTGGACTAAGCATTTAATTCTATATCTGAAAAATTCTTAAAGCTGGAATAAGAATATTGCCAGAGGAGCTTTATTGTAGAAGTCGTTCATTCAAGCTTCTATTATTCTAATTTTTAGCTTGGTCATCCTTATTGGAAATGGACCATATCTCTTTACCACAGAAAAATGGATGTGATTATTTGAAACCGCCTTTTACTGTACTTTTAAAAAGTACTACTTTGGATTATATCTATGGTATATTATATTATGGTATATTACATTATGGTATATTATATAGATTGGCTAAAAGAATGTTATTCAGGATAGTAACCATTGATTTCAAAATTAACTGATTTTAAATTACGTATATTTTCTGGAATTGAATGAAGCTGGATCGATCTAACTTGTTACTATAACAGTATTTCTTACCCACAAATGTTAATTTTTTCAGGACATCGCTTGATGTTGATTAGAAATTGCCAACCTTCACTCTCTGGGTACGTATTTAACTTAATCTCAAGGGGTCATTCTGTTATCTTTAATTCGAATTTGCTCTCCCAACAAAAATTCCTTAATCTTTAGTTCATGTCAGCAAAATAAAGAGCCTAATTTTGCTAATATGTAAATATGGTTAAAAATATATACAAGCATACTGTAAATTTATTTCCATGAAGATTTTTTAAAAACCTTAAACTCACCTGAGGAGTATTTTTAAGCCAAACGCTATTAAACAGATCATAGAGATCAATTTCATTAATGCCATCAACTGTCGTCAAGTTGCCCAAGACGATTGCGTTATGAAAGACAGTATGGTCTTGCTTCACTACACCCTCCTTGTGTTTTACAATGTCCTGCACGAAAAGAGAGGGATCCACGTCATCCAGTGTGACGTATTCAGTCATATCTATAAAGTCAGCTGTTAACACATTCGTAAATGTCTTCACTCCCATCACAAACTGTGCTTCATAAGTTCTCAACACTGCATCTTCTCGAAGACTCAAACCATTCACCGTGTCCACAGTCAAGTCACCCAGAATTGCGAATGTTCCAAACGTCATTGGACTTTTGATTGCTTGGTTGGTATTTAACGTTAAAAGTTGACTTAACATCACGTTATTCACGTAACCATTGACTGCCAAGTCATTAAGAATTGTTACTGCTGACTCGAAAGTGAAGATACCTGCAATGGGATATTTTATTTTACACAAATATGTCACCAAAATTAAATTATTCCTAAGATAAATGCAAGAAAAAGTTAGTCTTAAGCGTGCACGATATCAGCTTAAACTTTAAGCGTTAATCAAAATATTAAATATTGTAATTATTAATTTAACACAGCGAGCTTCGTGCGAGTAAAGTAGCAGTTTCATCGGGTGCACAAGTTATTGTTCGAATACTTTTTGTATTCGAATTGCAAAGACAAGCCGTTTTCAAAATTAGAATTCAATTTTTATTCTAATATCCAAAATGGATAGCAAGTCCTATATTTTTACATTTTACACAAAGTACTTATGCTACTGCATTTGCTCTTAAAAACTAAGTAATTGTTATTTCCAGTTCTATTGTCTAATCATGGAAAAGAGTAAGAAAATATTTGCGATTATTTTATTCCTACTTCGAAAGTATCTACACTTATTGTTTTAAAACAGCAGTTTTCAAAGCTGAGAAATAAGATCATAAAAGCCAAAGCTGCTTTGCAATATTTGGCAGTCTTTTTGGCAATTCATAGACATCGTTGATCTATGTCCAAAATCTCGAAGTTTCAAATTAATAATAATAGGAGTCTAGTTGCCATAAGTTCACTATAAAAATGCTGTAGAAATCAGAAATTTTATTGCAGAAACTAGTTTTTAAGCTGGCGTAAGAGCTTCTAGCAGAATATTTTGTGGTCAAACGAGGCCGAGAAGCGCGAATTTGTTTGAAAGAGGGAACTAATAATGATTTCTTTATTATAACAGCGTTGCCTCTAAGAAACTGGTAATATGGTTATGAATAATGGACCTAAAATTGAAAATGAGCTAAAATTTTGTGAAAAGTAGTCACTATTTAAGATCGTGACTTATGAAACGTTGCAGTTTTGGAATACGAAATATTAGAAAAATATTAGCCAAGTTAAGACACTTCTAGCTCAATGACTTAGTCACATATCCTGATATAAATATTCCAATCCAACTGTAAAGATAACCTGCTTTGTTTGTTTTTTGTTTGTTTTTCGCTCAACGGTCATTTTTTGCACACGAGAGCTAATTAGACCGGGACTTACGGCTTAAAGTGGATTCCGAACCACTACAAAATCCATACCCAAGGTGGGATTCGAACCCACGAACTGTTGAACCGATAACCTGCAGTAACTAAAAAAAACTGATGGAAGAACATTCAACAGGTGGATACGCAAGTGAAAAAATTAACCTGAAAATAAACTGGCTACAACCGAAATTGGAATGTTATTAAATAAGGTATGAGATAATGTAGATTAATATGGTAGAATTTTAAGAGTATCTTCAGTTTATATAAAATTAAATATACAAAATATCAAGCGATAAGATTTTAAATTATTCTGCTCTTGGTTCACTCAGTTAGCTGAAGTAAATTCAACTGAAACCTGTGCTTGAAGTTCAATGGGAATCAAGCTATAAAACTGCGTAATTGAAAATCAGAATGCCATTATGTGTGGAAATGTGGTTACACTGTAACCTGTGAAAGCCATTTGTAAATGTTGTATTAAAGTAAAATCTTCTCTTAACTTGTTTTTCAATTAAAATGCCACTAAATTTTTATGGGTGTGTGAATTCAGTATTATATACGTTTCAAAATTCATTTAAATTGATTTTTCCGGAGATTTTAAATTATTGGAAGCTCAACTTCAACTATATGAACGCAATTTTACAATACCTGATAAGTTCACATAAGTTACACTGAAACTTATTAACAATGATCCCACCAAGAGTTTCAGAAGATTCATATAAATATTAAAGTCGTTCGAAAATGAAGACTTTTCTGAGAAATCTCTAAAATAAAATTTGAAGGGTTATAGTAGGACTAGGAACATTTTTCGAAAAGTTTAAGTTCAAGTATTGTGTGGATTCTAATCAATATATTTCTTAAAGTTTAAGAAAATGGTTACAATATGTTGATATAAGCCACATGCTGGATATCTTATTTAAAAAATTTAAATTTAAACTAGGCAGCGCTTTGCACGGAAAACTTATATTATTGAAATATATAATTAGAACGTTCTTTCACCTTCATGGTGCTCTGATTTAAACGAAAAACGTTCCCTATTGATTTAAATTCGCATTGCCAACATTGGCTTGTCCAAGTGTCATAAGTAACAACAACAACATATAATTAGCATAATGTATAAACAATGGGCATCTGACATTATCTAAAGGTAGTGAGTTCGGTTACGGGCATAACTTTAGATCCATCATAGTCGCGATGTCCTCCAGGTGAAGTACCTCTGAGATGGCAGATTAAGAATTAGGGGTTGTATGCCTAATCTATTTCTAAATTAGAAGTTCTACCTGGTTGCTTTCACCTAGTTGAGTCCAATTATAAGCTAGGTACAGATGAGTATGATCATACTTCTCCTTCCATTTGTGCTACGGTTTTTGCAAATAAAAATTGAATCCCATGAGCAATCATTTTCCTCTAGGGCTAATTCAACTCTTTGATACACGTTTTAAACTATTTAAAATAGGGTTCGGAGCACTTTAACCATCTGATATTGGTGTTTCTAATAAAGAAATGTAGAGCATTATATTCCTGATAATTCCTGTGCTAATACGTCTGCATAAGTAAAAATTCTTTTAAATATTTCATAAACTTGAACTGTATACGTTTAACAATAATCTTTCAAGTTTTACTTTTACAATTATGTTTAACAATATAGTTTGGTAATCAAAAAACATTCCATCAGTAGCATTGTTTACCGCAATATAAAGAATTCTAATTTTACTGAAAGTACTTAACACTGGAAAAAACTATATTCTTACTGACCAGTCAAGTCCTGTTGCATATTCGTCATGACGCTTCTGTCCACAAGCTGAGAGATGTCAATCACACCGTTTATCAAGCCAGAGAGGAAGACATCGCCTGCGACCTGCACCATGTCACTCAGGACACAGCGTTCTTTAATTTTGTCATCTGTGTGAGTCCTTATGATCTTTGGACTCAGTTCTCTCAAGACTTCCTGCAGAAAGATTCATCAATTTAAAATTATTCTGTAAGTATATCATTGATTTCTCGAAACTTTAACGTTTGTTAGATTAATTTTTAATGGCTAAAATTACAATTAGCAACTATTACGGCAAGGCTAATCACCTTTTGACTATTGTTTAAACCTCAAACTTCCCAATTGAAATTTGTTCAGTTATTCTGAGTACTATACAACAGTGTTAGAAGTTAATCGAATAAGTAGTTTCCAAATTCTGGAGCTAATTATACAAGGACCATTCTTTCAAAAATGCTTCTGAATTTACTTCTATTCCAGGAATAGAACACAAAAGCGGTACCTTTTAGCAATCAGACCGCTCGGATATCTCAATGTATAGAAGTAAGTGAGAATATAATTACGTATTCTTATTAATGTACCTCAACGGTCATGCATTGTAGACTAGGGTTAATCGGATTGGATTCTACAATTTAAAAAAGAGTGCGAAACTGCAAACATCCAAACTTGATCATATATGGTGATGTTTTTAGAAGTTTTCAAGATACAAGAAAACTAAGTTCTTTAAATTTGATAGTCTATTCTAAATTTAAGTTTGTGCTCCTTCAAGACATTATAAAACTACCGGTTATGTAAATTTCTTCAATAAAAATTGGGATTGACGCGTTTTTAATACGAGATTTAAATTTTAAAAATTTATCAAATAGATCGATTCATTTATTCCTCCTTGGATTCTTGTCCTCAAGCCTTAGTTCAAATCAAATAGAAAATTATCTTTCATGCCCAAGTATTTTTATAATTTTCATCTTAATTTTTACCATTTAATTTAAAAAGAATTAAAAAATGTGAAAAGTCTTTGTTTATAAGGAATGTTTGTGTATAAGAGATACTTTCACTTCAGTTAAATTTAAAGCTAGAGATACGTACGGTGAGTCTTCATGTTAAAATCCAAACTTCTAAATTTTAAAAGAATTAAAATTCGTGCCTTTAGTTTTCATGCCCTCTACTGATTCAAATGGAAAAGACCAAAAGCAGATATTCATGAATTTTATGATGCCTGGAGTGGTTCAATATCCACAACAACCAAGGATTGAGTCAGAAATTCAGTAGATGAATATGATTAAATTCGACTAAGACTACAAATTCTTCATTGCCATATAAAGTAATTTCAGACAATCAAGCGACTAAAATTATGATTTATTAATACTAGTAAAATACTATGCTGTTTGAATATTGTAAGACATTATCTGCTGTCTAATAGATGTTTCAGATAAACACATTTGTTTTATTGAGCACAATTATGGTTTTATTGTGCTCAATTTATGATTTTTACATTATGATTTTACATTTTTTGAATTATGATTTTACATTCCTTATTTTGAGTTGACAAATGAACTACAGAAATCTAGTTTAAAACCAGAGCTTACTTACTCCATTAATCTGTCCATTAACATTGATTACTAATGAACTCAAATGTGCCACACTTTTCAAGTCATTGATTATTTGTTCAGAAGTTGTAGTCACTAAAGTATCAATAGGAATGGAGTTCACTGTGACAGAAAAGCAGTCTGTAGCTTGAATGTTGGAAAATGTTAGGAATCCTGTGACATCCTGCTCCGTTTTAAGCAGCAACAAATCTAACAAGAGATAAAATTATAAAATATTTTGTAAGCTGAAATCAAGCCAATAATGTATTATGTAACATGAATCATTACGATTTGATTCTGAACTTCGTAAAGTTCAGGAATTACAAATATTTAAATTGCCATTCAAGGAAGTTTACTAGGTTTTAAATTAAGGTAAAAATATTCACGTGAAAGGAAGAAAACTAAATCTGTTAAAGAGATCACCCCAATGCGCAGTTTGATTTATGAAAATTAATGGCACAATGTCCGATTACGGACAAACTGCGCCAGACTATTTCCAGTATACTTTTACTGATGTGCAATTTTTACCTACATATACTTCAGATTAATTTTCACGCCTACATTTATGCTTCAAAGCTCATGATTAATTTCACTGATAATGGTCAAACTTTGGAATTTCAAACAATATTTCGCTTATTCATGATTTAGCTAAAAGTAAATAATTCTTTAAATTTTTCTATAATCAAATGAAAAGCTTTAAATTTCATGCAGCAAAGATAACGACCTTTAAGTTTACATGGTTCAATATTTTGTTTAACATTCAAAAAAGTTTCAGAAGTCAGGATGGCTGGGCAGGTATGTATCTCATTCAAATGACTGATTTCTCTCCAAGAGTCGCATGAGAAATCTCAAGTTTTGGTTTAGTGTTACATCAATAGTAATAAGTAATTTAGTCCTGACCCGAATCAGAGCAAAATATTATCACCCAAAGTTAATTCATTCGTAAGATTACTTAAAAAAGTGAGAAGCCATTACAAGAAAAATCTATAACAAGTTACTGGAAACTAAAATATTAAGATTGAAAATCAAAAGTAATTCAGGAACTAACATTAGTTGCACGCGAGCAAGAATATTAAAGTAATCTGAGAAATTTTTGTAAATAATTGATAATTTCTGCTTTTAGAATTTTAATTAATTTTATGATTGGATTGTCAAAGGGTTTCGATGCAATATACACAGTAGATAAGAATGCTTTACCTTGTGGATCTCAAGTTCCGTTTGATTTCTTTGTCATTTTTTGCTTGCTAAATTCAATTGAGATATGCAATCTCAAATGATTGCCACTTGATTTTGAAGAATCTTATTAGCTCGGTTTCTTTGGATAGCAAACGATAGTTTAAATACAATTTTTTACAGTAACTTAGTTCTAGATATGATAAGAGAACACTTACCGTTCAAATCTATGCCATTTATATAGTTTGTCACGACATGATTACTGCCTAGGTTCGTGGTTTGGATCGGCCTCTTAAATGTCTGATCACCAATGGCGCGAAGACCATATTGGTCTATTCTTGACACTGGAACGCCATTGATTGGAATATCCACGCCTGATGACTTCAAGTTTAAGGAAGGTATATACAATGTATCTCTGAAGTGCAAAGTTCCTGAAAGAAAGATAATATCTGCAGCAAAAGCTCTCAGAAAGTCAACTTTAGATGCTAATGGCATGAACATCTGCAGAGGTCTAGGAATTTACAAAGAGTATGAAAATCAATAACCATTTACTATAATTTGCAACATTTCTAAATGTGCTGACTGTTTTGTCTAAAGATGATTCAATACAACAGCAAATATATGAATACAGCTGTTTATAAAAGCTCACAAGAGCTTAATAATTCGTCAAGACTGATCAAAATCAATAAGAAATTACCTCAAGAATTAAAGACAATTTCTAAATACATCTAAGTTTTGTTGGATAAAGATGGGCAGAAATTAAAATACTCAAGATTAGAAAAGTTACCACGGATTTATCCTTTAAATATAAATCAGTCTTATCAGATTTGATTAAAAGGGCATATATAAATAAGGAAATTCTAGTTTACATTCCTTTTTAATCTAGATTTTTAATACGAACAAAATTTCGCCAGTCATTAAGTTCTATAAAAGCTTTTCCCAATTGGTTTGATTTATTGCTAAACGGTCATGTTTGCATCCGAAGACTGATTTTAACTCTTTTCGCGAGATCTAAGCCAAAGACCTCACAAGAGCTTTTGGTCTCTTGAGATCTTTAGTTTAATTACGAGAAGCCGTTAGTTTTAGCATTTAACAAGTTCATTTTTTATGAGTTTTGTTTTAACAGTTGTGTGGAATAATGTATCCATTGGCGGATGATTTAGACGTTTGATGTCATGCGCTAGATTTAGGCTGTTTAGAATGTTAGACTTTTAAACTGTCAGTATTAGACATTTTACCGTTATTTAACTTCCAGTCTAAGATGGAAACTAGTACTTTAGGAGATATTTAATGGCAAAGGGAGCCCAATAAACTAGAAAATTTTATAGACAAATTATTTAGCAAGAATATTTTTTCAGTTCTCTTAAAAATATAGGTCAATAGAATTTAATTGGATTAAGAAATTTCAATTTTGTACCACGACTCAATTTTGAAGCTAATAAATCACGATTTAAAAATTAACAATTATCAAAGTATGGAAGAATACATTTTCTTGAAATTATAGATACCTGTAATGTTTTGATGAACAGATTTTCGAACGCTTTGCACCGCATTCTGTTGAATATTGCCGACTACTGCTTTTAATCTAGCAATACTTGCATCAACTTCAGATAATGAAGATTCTGGTGGGGACTTCCGTTCCATTAAGACCAAAACTTCGGCAACTATACTTTTTTGGTTCGAAGTTGTTTTCCCTAAAAGAACAGACATGTAGCCATTTGTTAGTTTGAAGAATCTAGTAAAAATCTTAAGTTCAGTTTAATATCAGTATTTTGAACAATTTAGATGTTTAAAATGGTATCAAGACAAAAATTTTTAGTTTATAAATAATCAAACAAATTTAAATATGCATATTAGTACAGTAGAGTTCATTTTTACGAATTTCTAATTTAGGAATACTTCCGTTTTTACAAACCGGAGCCTTGTCCCTACCGCCCTGACATCATACACATAATTTAAACTCTCATTTGCAATTTAAAATTGAAAAATCTTGTGAGCTTTTGCTTATAAACAAATAATTTTCTTCACCGTTTTTTTAATTTCCATTTTTGTGATTTGATAAAAAATCCTCGAGAAAAAGAAACAGTACCAGCAAATGCTTCCTCTGGAAAATATTGTAGAGAATCAAAAACTGAAGCATTGCTTCCTTGTTCAAAAATTAGAAGGAACATTCCTTTTAGTGTCAGAGAAATACCACTTTGATAGGAAGCTGTGCGCGTGTACATGCGCTCGTGAGTAAACTTTAGAGCAGACAGTTTGCTAGAAAAAATTTAAATGAGACATGGTTTGAGCTTTAGAAAGTTGTGCTAAGTGGAATCAATAAAATGAAAGTTTCTTTTAATTATTTATCTTATTTTACATGCGTTTCTTATACTGCATTCAAAATAATCATTTCTAATAGTATTTAAAGAAAATAGTTTGGTAAAAAAAGGAGATCTTGATAATCTATTACATCATTTTTCAAACTCCTTTACCAGTCCCTACGAGTTTATAACAACGCTGTTTACTGTACTTATTTTCTTTAATTTATAAAACCATAGAAACTTAATAATTAGCATTATGATTAAATTTACATTGTATAGTTTGACAAAAATGTTTATAGAAGTTGAATTCTTCCTAACAAATTTAGCAATTCATCCACCATTGCTTTTTGTCAATATGTATTTTTTAGTTTAGTTTTCCAACATATTTATTCAATGGTTAATGTTTAAATCTATTTATCAGTGAAGTTGACATTTTAATATTTACAATAAATCCGTATATATACTTAAAAATATATTGAGAACAGCTTTTTTGTTCTGTGTTTCCTTAATTGGTTTCATTATTTATGCGAGAATGCTCAGTAGCACTTCGCAAAGTATTGTCACTAACCTGTAACAAAAACTTCAGCAGTAACCTTTTGTTCTCTATTCCTCAGCCAAATTCTGCTCAGGTCAACATGTATGTTGTTCAGCACTTGCTGTTCCTCTTCCACGACATCCGACAAATCATTCAAACATTGCCTCAAAGAATCCAGGGAGGACCCGGCCGCTGAAAGATTTATCAAATAGTCTTTAATTTTTAAGACCAGCAATCATCTGCTTTAAAAACTAAATATAAAAGTACACTGCAAAAAGTAAAACACCCTTGTCACACAACTTCCCATATTATGCATTAAATTAAAAATTTATACGGTCTGGCTGGAAAAATTTTAAAAGATATTGTGAAATTTAGTGACAAGCTATTCATTTTGTTGTATTTAATATTCTACTGTTTAAGGCATACATTTTATTTCCATTGGACTGAAAAAGTTTGTCGCTTAACGTGTTTTTATGTACTTTGATCCTACTTTAAGTAGACTAAGTCATTTAATTACACCGAGACCTGTTATACTACATTCAAAGTTAAAATCTTCATTTTAGAGTAGCGAGTCTAGTTTGGGCATCGTTCTGACCGGAGGAAAGTGGTTGGTTGGGTTTCTTGGCACAAGGTCCAAAGAGGACAAGCTGCGCTAAGTCTAAGATTATTGTTGATTTATTTTATTTATTTTTTCAAAAAACCCAAACATTAAAATATTTTAAAAACAAAAATCAATGTAAATATAATTTTAAAATCTTTTTATGAAATCTAAGAAAGTAATTAAATATATATTTTAAGGTTCATAATATATATTTAAAATTTAAGAAACCTATAACTCTCAAAAATGCAAATAGGTTTCTATGGGGTGGATCTCCCAACATATCCAGTAAAGTTAAAATATCAGTTTTAAAATAGTGTAAACGTAAATGGTTAAAATCTTGACATGAGATTAAAATATGATATACTGCGTAGGGTTCATAACACGTTTCACACCATGGACCCAACTCATTTAGAAATAAATGAGTGTGGAACGTGTGTGTCCGTTATGAAGGCGAGTCAAACGGACATCAGCACTTCGCAACGGTAAAATTGATAATGAGGTAATGGATGAGAAAATGCTATGGAGTTTGTTTCCTACCTGCAAGTTCCACGATTCCTGCCAAAGACCATATATAAATCTTTTTATACCCTTTCTTACATCTGAGAGCCGAAGCGATGGTAAAGTTGGATCTTCAGCAGCCTTTGCAGTTGCATCCACTCTCTTGTTTCCATCAAGATCCATGTGGCTTGGTATCCAAGAAAATACAATTTCTTTTCCCTTGCCCGGAGGAAAGTGAGTTTGAATCCCGGCTTAACAGAAAACTTGGCATGTTCACCAAAAGCGGCTTTGGGCACGTTAAATAGATCGTAGTTACAGTGTCTTATGAAAGAAAAGACACCTGAAGGTGTCAGATCAAGTGTTGGGGTCTTCTACATGGTAAATTCTAAATCACAAAAACTTCCACGCGGCTGCTTCTGCAACCAGTAGAACCCAACTCATAGCTGAGTACAAGGAAGCATACTGGTGAAACATTTCTGTTTCTAATTCATATTTGTACTCAAAGACTATTATACCAGTACCTAGTGTTGAAAGTAGATTCCGAACTACTACAAATATCCACGTTCTAAGAAAAATAGAAGCCGTGGACTTGACAGATAGAAAGAGCACTAACTATTTAGAAACTTTCCTATAAAACATGCATTTGACATTCGGTTATTTTACGACTTATTTAGCTATAGTACATTTCTTTCCCTTTACGAAATTAATGCAAAGTTTAATTGACTAGCCGAATTGTCAATATTCTAATTTTCATTTCATTTACTTAAGTTTATCACTTCCTGCGTATATATTTGTTGACTTACAATTCATTTTAATCTTGTGGTTCTGATTAAAATGTCTTATGGCTACACTATACTATGGACAAGCGAAAAAGAACTACTTTAAGTTTTTGGCAGTCTAGGAGTTAAGCAGTAAAATTAATCTTGGATTTGATCAAAGAACTTACGTAGGAAATAAGGTTCCATTGTCAGTTTCCATATGGGCTGCGCTTTCTGGTAATGTGATGCCGCAAACAGAGCCAGTGCATAGTAGGCCCTACCACTGTACATGAACTGGAATGAAGACAGGCTGTATCCATCTAGTCTAAATGAAAAGGTGATGACGTAATGGCCGGAGGAATCTAACGTAGCAAAAAGTACTTCATCCTAAAAAGGATTCTTTATCAATTTCAAATCAATTCAAGCAACTGAGATCTATTTAAATAACTAGTTAGATATTATAACTAGTTAGAAAAGTGTTAATAGTTGCCTATTCATAAATTTTGTAGCCATTATTCTGTAAGACGTTGGAGATTTTATTAGTGTTACACACTAAATAGTTATGTACATATAGTAAAAATCATTTCAGGGATTTATAGGGTGTATTACACATATTGTGAATTTTATTGAAGTTGGAATAAACAAAGTCTCATGAAATATTAAAATTATCCAAGTCAATGAAGTCTGCAGCTACTTCGACTTTCCTTAGGAAAAACTTTTTTTAATTATATAGGAGTCTGATTATAAAACTTAAATTTAGATTATCTTGTTTTTTCCATTCAATGTTTTGAGTTTAAACATTAAGGAAATTTTTATTTCTCTTTACACAAGACATTCATTAAACTGCGCGATAAAATTAGAGAACATAAAAATTCTTTGAATAAAAACACTATTACCTTTAAGACAATCACAATCATCACTTCGCCATTTTCTAACGCCAATATGGCAGCATCGATAGCATGGGCAGTTCGTTCAATTCGTTGCCATAACAAAAATTGGTTATCTAAGAGTAAAGATATTTTAATTACTGATTAATGCATTTTATTTTTCAATATAATCAGTTATTTAACATACAACTCTTACCCGAATCAATTACTTGAATAGTTAATTACAAAAATTATAGATTTTCTTTATAGTATTAGAACATCGAATTTTACCATTAAAATTCACACAAATTGCAGTTCAATTTATGTAGTTTGGTTTATAATTCTGTGCTTACAGTTTACAAACGAGGATGAACTAAACCAAGAATTTAATGTAGACTTCTAACCACTGCAAGTACTATTAAGATTGAATGTAATACAATTTTTGAACAAAATCCAGAGGGAGAGTTAGCAAACTTTGCTTAGGAAACGTTCTGAATCTTGAGTATTTTATCTCGCATAACTGTCAAAAAAATGAAACAAACTTTTTGTTTTGGTTTGTTGCTCAAAAGTCATTTTTGAACAAACGGGGACCTTCGGTTTAAAGTGGATTCAGAGCTACAGATATCCAAGACCAAAATGGGATTTGAATCCACTAACTGCTGGACCAATGACCAGGGCGTTAATCATTGGGCTGCCAGCTCTACAAAAACCTTTGATTTTCGTTTATCTCAAGATCAATTCTATTTCAAATACCGATGAATTAGTGCATTACAAAAGTCCAGCTCAGATGAAATAAAGCTCTTGCATTTGTGAATCAAAGACTAGAATTTCGGGTATTCAAGCAGCTACTTGAATTTATTTAGTATTTCACAAATCTATGTTGGTGCGTTGCTATCATACAGGCTTTATGCTTAGTAAGTTAAGATCTTAGAGGTCATAAGAGTTTTAATCTCACTTCCAATGAAAACAAAAACAAATTTAAGAGTAGTTAAGAGGGCAGATGACATGGCCTTCAATTTTAAATTTCTCAGTTTCTTGGCTAGTGATTGAAAGATAAAGTCCGGTTCCGTCAAATACCAATAATCATACAAACATTTTCTTTAAAAAATATCAAGTTTCTTTACTCAGAGATCAATGTTATGCATATTTAGACTAACTCATAGTTACTATTTTATATTTTGAATTATAACAAATATCACGCCATTTTGGATATTTAACATAAATATTAGAACTGAAAGCCGGAACTTTAACCATTTAGCTGTCTGTGTTAAAGTGTGTTTTAAATAGTTTCATTTAAGGTTCAATTAAGCCAGTTTTAATTATAAGAACTGTTTAAAATTCCCAATTACAGCGGGCTTTATAGCACAAATTTATACTTTTCAAACCTTTATATACAGGTACTTACTCGTCCACCAATAGATCGCAGCATTCCAGGGTCCAATGAAGATTATGTAATGATTTGAACCAACGTTAAAGTGAAGCACTTTCATAGGATTTTCGAGAGACAGCATCTGTTGGAGGACTAAACCTCGATCGTCCTCTGCAAGAAAGATCTATATTTATAGTATATATTGAGACTATACTTTATAGATTTTTTATGGTGAAATTATCTCTACGACATAGAAATTTAATTTTAAGATTTTGCTAACTAAAGCAGCTTGTTTTTCTTGAAGTATCATTTGTAACTGACGTGCAGATAAACTTAGATTTTGACATTTTGTAATTAAAATTTATATTCCTGTATAGAAATTTCATATAAACTGTTATATGTAATCTAGAGAATAGTTATGTTTTTTCACCTTACAAAATACAAGACCTGAAGCATCAGTTTCAATAGAATAAACAAGGAATAGTTTTGGCATGAAATAATTATATATATATTAACCACACACACAGTTTTTCATTCAGCATTTTCATATTTTCTTTCTTAGTGTATACTCTTAATGCCGCTAGTACATGCAATTTTTAAATCAAGACAAATTTTTGTTTTTTGTAGTTTAAAAATTAATATTTAGTGTAAAGTTTAATACAAACCAGTCTCGAATTGTTGCTGTTAGATTAAATCAAATTTTTTCATAGATAAAAGTCTAAATGGTAAAGTTAGCCAGATTTGTAACTTTAAGGCTAAAAGACGTTCTGAGGTAGTGAACACATTTTAAAAAAGTAACAAAAAATTAAATATATGCTGAAATAAAACATTCTATTTCACTTAAGATATGTCAGCTATTTGATTTTTATACTGTGGCTACATTATATATTAAGTTTAATATTAAGATTACTTCTAAAAAATTGTTTTGTACTAAAATGCATCCAGTCAAATATACGATAGAAAACAGTTGTGCGAAATTAATTCGTTAGTTTAATGAACTCCTTTTTTGTATCAGTATAAAAGTTCCACTTATTAGGAATTTGTCACTCTACGACATTTGACACACACGACAGTTAATTATAGACTAAGACATACAATTTAAAGATTAGAAACATGCATGCGCCCATGTGGGAATCAAACCCACGAACATTTGATAAGGATTGAGAGTTTATCATTTAGCTCTGCTTATTTTCATTTATTTGAATTTAATCAAATTTAAAAAATCACTTTCTATACAAATATCTTTTACTTGTATAAAAAGTAGTTTCAATCATTTTTATTTAATTTTATTTACGTGTTGAGTTACGTAGTATTTACTTTTGTATAACTAGAATTAGTTTGGATTTATGCCACCAGATGCAGCTTTATTTTAATATTAAAAAGTGTTTTGTTATCAACGGTCATCTTTTTCGCACGAGGGCTAATTAAAGCGAGAGCTACGGGTTAGAAAAGTTGCCATTTTCGAGAAATATCAACTGAAAAATAAGGGGGAAAACTTGTCAATTTTTGATGGGAAAACAATAGATTCGTAAAAGCTATTTCAACAAGTTTCACAAATGCTTTTGAAATGGAATTATGGCAGTCATTTTTAATGAAATATTTACATAAAGTTAAGAATTTTACTTTCTGGAACAGAAAGAATTTGTTCCAGAAGTTTTTTCTATTGCCTTGTTTTCCTTCTCTACTCTGAATAAAAAATTAAAGTCTTGTATTTTAATGCTTCATATTCAAAGTCTTGACATTAGAAACTTATTTATGGAATTTGTGCTTCGATTTATAATTGGATAGGATGTTTTAAGCTATCATTAATTCCGCACAAGGTAAAAGCGTCATAAGATGGTGTAGGCAATCTCTTACGTACTTGCATTGTACAGATAAACTGGAGAACCGTAGCGAAACTCTCCACTGGCGCCCTCTACCCTTTGAGCCAATACGATGTAAAGAGTTCCATCCAATTCCCAGCAGGTGACTGAACGAGGTCCGTACACTGTTTTTGTGGAAATCAAATCGAACTGAGTGTCCGTCCAGTGATAAAGCCTGAAAAGCAAAGCCATTACATGCAAGCTCTTAATATTGTCACAAATTTAAAAACAATCATATTTGTCTTAAAATATCTCAGATTAGAAAAACAGATTTTGGTCAAAACTTGCGCAGTTCAGGTATTCTACCATAAGAATGGCATTTCTAATAATTTGGTGACTTAGCGATATTTTGGCGAGATTTGTGGAGACTTGGCGAGGAAGAGATTTTGGAAACACCCATCAGTCAAATACTAGGAACAATATTAAGAGAGATAACCAAGTACCTTCCAGAAACTTGGCAAAACTTAGATTTTTCACGCCAAATCTGGTATAAATACGACCGCCCCCACAGAATTATTGAAGACGCTGAGTAAAGATCAGACTTGGATGCTAGTTTAGTGTAGAGAATATGTCATCTGTATGAAGTATAAGAGACCTCTGCGATTAGAAGCAGTTTCTTCTTGTATTAGCTATATTGGAGCTCTATAACTAATTTCTATAACCGGAATTTCCTGTATTTAGTTGAACTAGCTACGAATTAAAGTCTTACGATTTTTAAGTGTTCTTTGAGGGTCGATAAAACGAAGCCTGAAGCTCTGTACAATATTGAACATTTATCGCAAGTGTTAATTTTGTTGTTACTAATGACACTTTGACAAGCCAAGCTCGCTATGCCTCGGCTATGCGAATTTAAGTCAATTGGAGGCGTCTTTCGTTTAATCAGAGCACCAAGAATGTGAAAGTACGACTTCTGCTCTTCAAATCCTCCGATAGATGGCAGCACCTGAGGAGCTACTTCCTCAATTTTGGCATTGATCTGAAGGGGAGTAAATTTCGTCAGACCATAGCACCTATGGTAACTACTCAACGACCAACCACAGGACTTTCGATTCCACAGATTTAACGAGCACGTATACCGCATGTACTCGGGCGTTTGGTGGCATTGGGAATCGAACCCCACACTTCCGGATGGAAGACCGATACCCTAACCACTAGGCTACCACGGCCTCTAGGGTCAATTTTTACAAACATAATTAGTTGAAAAAATTTCGTTAGAACAGCTCACAGGAAGTGCTATATTTTGCCCACTTACTTGAATTTTGGAATAATGCGGACTTTAAAATATTTTTTCCAACAGCCAGCACTTAGTTAACTAATCCATTGCCACATCTAGGCCGGGATCTGCTACACATTCATCATTACCCAGCGGGCACCTGTGAACCAAGTCACGGAGGCGAGTAACATTGCCTACGCCATACCACCACAAACACGTTTACAGGGTGGGCCACATTCATACATCAGAGAAAAGGACAGAACAGAAAGTAACACCCATGCCTGAACCAGGATTTAAACCCGGGGCTCACAGCTCGGGAGTCAGGAGCGTTAACCACTCAGCCATTGGTCGGCGGACCTTAAAATATGACAGCTCTATCATTTTACATAAAACTACAAGGAAATTAAGAATTGCTCATAAGGACATTTATGTAAGATGTTCTATTTATTTTAAAATAAAATCAGTGGATTTGAATATTGTTCTATTACAGAAGTCTATTCAAGACAGTAGATAATAGTACGTAGTTAGGTGATTTGTCGCTTAGACATTTTTGCATTTCAGAGCTAATTAAATCGAGATCTACAGTTTAAAGTGGACACCGAAGCATTAAAAACTGAATTCTCATTTCAATCCACGAACTGTTTAATCAAAGCTCAGAGCGGTTAAGATGGCCCCTCGGTTGTACTCCAGTTCCAATTGGATCAGGCTTACAGTATAATATGCATTCCGAACCACTGCAGATATGCAGTCTCCAGATGGGATTCGAACTGACGAACTGAAGTCCCGAGCGTTAACCTCTCCGCTGCCAGTTTCCTAAGGAGAAAGGTATAAATCTCATCTAAAATTTCCATCTTAATTATACTGCTTGATTACTGAATTCCAGAATAATAATATTTCCTTAATATGAAAATTGAAAGAGCTTTCTTTCAAATAAAGAGTCGAAATATTTTATGCAAATGTTCATTGTGTGTACGAGAGTACGGAACAAACCTTATCTAACATTATAAACTGTTAATTTTTATAATTTGATGAAAACTTAGTCATTCTTAACCATTGAAATACACAATGTATTCTTACATTTTTCAGAAACTTCAGGAATCTATGCTGTTCTTAAATTTAAACTCTCGTGAGATATATTTCTGTTAAATAAAAATTCTCAACTGATTCCCTAATACACTTTATGTTCTGGTACTGGAAATTATGTAAGTGATTATTTTCACAAGAGACTTCATATAGTTAGTAATATTGGTTTTACTTTTCTTTAGTTCAGAATAACTTTCCTTTAGCTCACGATTTGTCGAAGATAAAATTCATGATTTTACTTGCATTAATGAAATCGAACGTGTCACTATAAGTCAATGATTTTTCTCACTGATAAGCAGGAACATTATAAATGACGATACAGTTAAAACATACATATTGAGGATGATTAGTGAGTGACTAGCGTAGAAGAAATGTAGAGTAATTTACTCTAATAAACATTGTTAAGAGGATTCATTACAAATAGCCGACAAGTTCCACAAAAGGTAGGCTTGGTTTGTTTGTTTGTCGCTCAATGGTCATTTTTTGCACACGAGGGCTAATTAGACCGGGACCTACGGCTTAAAGTGGATTCCGAATCACTACAGACATCCATAACCAAGGTGGGATTTGAACCCATGAACTGTTTAACAGAAGGCAAGAGGGCTAACCAGCTCGGCCCACAAAAGGTAGAGACTGTACTTAAGCAATAGGAAAGTTGGTTGATCACTTTGTTCAAACAAGCTAATTAGTTTGATTCCGAACCGCTACAAACATCTAAGACTCATATTGGAATCGAATCAGCCATTATCGTGAGGATATCAATTATATGCGAGGCTGGGAATCACACCCACATGATAAATTGACCGGATCTCTAGCTATTTAAATTAGAGATTTAAAGTTCCTGGGAATTTTGAACCGTGGGAATTTACTTGGGAATTTTGGGGGAATAAATTCAACCAATCTTTCATTTAATGGATTGTTTCGTCATATATAAATGAAGAGAAGTAAAATAAACTACGAAAATATACAAAATTGTCTCATTCTGCCTTCTAGTAAAGTCAGTTTCGTAGTGAGAAAAACAAAAATACTTAAATATAAAGTGACTTTATATTTAATAAGATATCTAGAGACTTTTTTCAGGACTTTAATAATAAATATTGACATTTCCCTGTTTCTGTCGTTATAAATTCCTAAATTTAGAAGAGAAAGAAAAAATATTTTCAATAATAATTTTTGAAGTTATTCTAAATTGGTCATTAAGGCAAAATTTTATTTTCCGGAAAACTTTCCATTACACTAATTAGAGAAATCATAAAATAAGGGGACTTTAGAAATATCTAATAAAAATTTCTAAACAAGACGTTTCAATACTCGAGGTATTTCAAAATTCCTAAGGGATTAAACCGGGTTTATTCCCGGAAATTAACCTGGTTTCTCCCCTCCTTCACAACACTACTTTAAATATCTCAGTAAATAGCTTTGACATATTCATAATAGTTGAATTTTCCAAAAAATTGTATTTCAGAAATTTGAAAAGTACAAACAAGTCATGTACTTTCATAAGGAATAAATCCTTTGTAATCTACAGCAAACATTTTCATTAAAAAAGTTATGATTTTCAGATGTTTTTCAGCCAAACTGGTTTAAGAATCTTAATCTATGAATAAAAGTGGAGAGATTAGAAGTTAATTAGAAGACCACAATCACTTGATTTTCTATGGTTATTTAGCACCCGGGAACTAATTAGACTAAGATTTAATTAAAGGTAGACTTTGAAACATTAACGAAAAACAAGTGCGAGATTTGAATTGAACCCGAAAGTTGCAGAACCGAAGAGTAAAGTTAAATATTAAACTACCTGCTTAGCGTAATATACTACAGAGAATTTAGGAAAAACCACAATTTTTGGCAATATTTTTAAGTTTGACTTTCTTGACATGATATAATTGCAAATTGTTCTGCTTATAGCTTTCTTCATTTACTACAATTTGCTTAAACTTATCTTATTTAATTCACTAAAATTAACTACCTATCAAAAGATTTCAGTTGCGAACTAATCTTTCAGTTTCCTTTAAACTGAGTGGATTGTGTACCGGAACTTCCTATCTATTACATTATTAATCATGAAATTAACGCCTATTTAAGTATTTTAGATTTGGTACGTATTTGAATATTCATTTTGGACTATAAAGTTTATTAGTTACAGCTTTTAATTATTTGAATTAAGACTTAGTTTAATTACTCTATGATATTTAATCATGGATTAAAAATGTGACACCTACCTACACACATTTGATATTTCAGATTAAAACATTTACCTTAATGAAATTTTAAATTAGCGAAACTAAGTATGAAAGGTAATTCAGATATGTGAGAACACTATTTCACCAGAGAAAGATTCTGCCACTACAAGAATTTACATTTTACAACGCTTGAACTTATGGTTACACGACAGTATTTTAAATTTCAACGTGGAAAGTTTAGTTTCAGTTATGACCACATAAAAAGTACTCAATCTGGATTGTACGACAATCACGATAATTCGTATAACTATTTAAGTGTCTTTTTTGCAAAAATGAGCATTTGTCAGAAAAGTAGGGTTGTAACGTAAGCTCCCTCGTGGTGTACCCTGGGTAACGCTAAATCTACCGCAGCTTTGATGCTCTCTTCTGTCTTTTTCATGTTCAAACCATGTCCCAAAGAATTTTAGGATGTAGACTCTTGCTTAAGGCACTAGTGCGCAGAATTTCATGCCATTGGATTCCTGTCCATTATGGAATTATAAAGCAATGAAAGAGCTAATGCATTGGTTAAGAAAGCAGCTATGATGGAACAATCGTCCTTGTCAAACGAGATTATTAATCCAGACCCTCAGAAAACTCTTATGAAAGGCATGGCTCAACGCGCAAAAGATAAAAGATTCTGGTAGAGAAAACTGTTCCCAGTTTTCCAAGAAATATTGCGGTGAATTGAGTACAGACAGCTATTTAAAGAACTGACTGGACCTGTGATTGCTTGTAGAACCATCTCTATAGAAATAAGAGTGGTGGATTCCCCAAACTGTATTTTGTGACAAATGAATTTTTGAACATTGAAATTGTACCGTACTTCTTCAGTACAAAGACATTATCAATAAGTAGTGGAAAGCCCGTGAACTAATTGTTTAAGCGTTAACGTTTGGCGTTTCTAAAATAAATTAAAAAAGTGAGAAAAATAATGCTTACAGTAGAAAAGCTTGATTCGTGGAACCTTGAAGAGCTGTAACGACCAAATAGTGAACTCCTTTCACCGTCACGAGATCGAAGTCGGAATTTCCCGACAGGGTGATACTCTGCTTCTGCTCGAGGCCTCTGCCAACTTTCAGGTACAAGCGAATCCAGGTCTGGTTCTTCGCAGATTGAAGAACGATGAACCACTGTTCATCGAAGTGGGTAAATGCCTGGAAAAGTTAAACCAGGAAGTTATGTAAACGATTAAGTTACACGAAGAATTAACATAAAGGAATTTTATTTTCCCTAGGCATAAAAAGATGTTAAACTTAAAATATAATAATATCTGAGTTCCAGCTGTTGAACATCAGATTGCATCAGATACAGATACATTTGTTAGGTTGTTGCACTATCGTGCTTCCGTCTATTTAACCCCGAGTTTGGCTCTAGCAGTTAATTGGTTGGTTTATCGCTCAACGGCCATTTTTTGCAAACGAGGGCTAATTAGAACGGGACCTACGGTTTAAAGTGGATTCCGAACCACTACAAACATCCACGCTCAAGGTGGGAGCTCTAGCAGTTAGATAAAAGCAGCCGGGAGGAGTCTTCCTATTTTGAACAGGGACCAAACAAAATACTCAAATACTTGGCTTGCCACCCCCAGAGGTATCATTTCCCTTGGAGGACATTGCAACCACGCTTAGTCTTAACGTACCCAAGCCATTACCTGAACACGACATCTCTCAGGTTAAATCACGATTTTAACTCGCTAATTTCCGATAAGAACGACGTTCTAACAAACCAGACCACATGTGAGTGCTTGGGATATTTCTTGTGTTCCTCAGTTGCAATACGTATTTACAGCCTATCTTTGAGTTCTCGTGAAAGTCATTTCAAGTGGACATTAACAGCCACAAAAGCAGAATATTTAAACTGTCCATTACGCGCTATCAAAAAATCAGAATTCACTTCTTAAACTTATCAGATTTCAATTGAACTTATAACCCGTTTGGTTTGTCGCTCAAAGGTCGTTTTTTGAACTCTAAAGCTAATTAGACCTTATCTACGGTTTAAAATGGATTCTGAACGATTACTAATAATACCAAAGGTGGGGTTCAAACCCACTAACTGTTTAACCAAAGGCAGGAGATGCAGCCCTTCGGCTGCAAGCTCAGCTAGACGATAACTGGAATTCATTTTGTCACCCTACAGTACATTACTGTATTTGAGGGCTGTTTTGACCGAGATTTCGTAAAGTAGATTCCATCCTCTGGAGAGATGAGAGTCGAACCCATGAGAAATACTTGAAGGCTAAATAACTTTCCAACGATTGCTAATTAACCAAATTGGGATCGGAATAACTTTTCAAATCAAAGAATTAAGTTTCAAATTCTAACAAATATTTAAAAACGTAAAATAAAAAATTAATGCATAATAAAGAGCTTTCATATTACAAATTATGGTTCGAGATATGGCGAAATATAACTTAAATTCTATACTATTGTATTATATTAAATAATTCACATGAAAAACCTTGTGTAATTTGGTTAAATAGTTAGCATTTTTACATATAATCTACAAGAAACAATATATTGTCAAAAATAAGTATTTGTTAGACAAGAAAATAAAATTTTAACACTAATTTCTTATTAGACAGGATTATTTGAGTGACTATATTAACAATGTAGCTTTTATATAAATGTGTATAACATTTGAAGATTTTTACCAAAGAAAATTTTTATATTTTGTATTGCAATATTGTTACTCATAACCTAACTACTAATTTTAAAGAGGAACCAAATGACACTGATTTAATACAAATTGATAGTCTGTGAATGAAAACGAATCTGTTATAACCACATTTATCTTTCAGTACAAATATTAAATTAAGTCTTATTCTCAATAAAGAATCGCAAGTTAAGATTTCGCAAAAAGTGTATTAGAAAAGCAGCTTTATATAATGTTAATTTTATATATTAAATATCCTATAAGTGATAAATTTGCCTTAATCAAATTTTTTCTTTAGGAGTGAAAAATTTATTGGATTTAATTCAATTTTTGCTTAAGCGTCAGAAACAATATCTACAAATCTTAACATTCTTTCTAACTAGATTTTCAGGAATAATAATTGAAATATTTCATTTGGCATTTCTTAACAAAATGCCAAAGACACACCCATTTTTTTTAAGATTTTTCTATTCAGTGTTGTGTTTTATCCTTGAAAGTTTTTAACATACGTGAGCGAAACTAAAGATTATACAGTTATTTTTGAAACTCTGTCATCAATTTTATAGAAATCTCTTTTAAAAGATTTAGTACTCAATGACAATTTTAATAATCTTTTAGATAATTTAACTGGGGAAATTTTTATAAGTTATTTTAAAACCATGCTCTATGAAGAGAAACTTCGTATAGTAATAAAATAATTTTAACGATTCCGAAGTCTATTGACATTTTTCATTCGCTGATTTACTATTCTCTCACAATAGCTTTCATTAATTAGTCTAGTTAGTGGCGGTTGCTATAGTAACAAGAGCCATTTATCTCAAGTGAGGATTTAAGGGCTTTACGAATAAGTGGCATTTAGGGTTGTACTTGATGTCATCCAGAAGTGTTTAGAAAGCGAGTTTTTCTTCTGGTACCTTCTATCAAAAATGGAGTCTTGTTTTCATGGCAACAGATAAAAGGTCAAATTGGCAGTAGACAAGTTGTAAAACTTCATATGTTCATTACCTTAGCTTTCGATGCAATTTCCTCTTCATAAGACACAGCAACGATTCTTGCAAATCTGTCGTCCTCTTCCGAGATTCCAAACAGGATGAGGTGACCCTCCTGCGTACCGACCAACACCTGTCGCTGGGAGTAAAACTCAACGGGGGTCCAGAACGTCAGTTTGTAGCCGTCGAGGTAAGGCAGGTCGTACGAGGCTGCGTTGCTCACACGCATCGTGTTTTCAGAGGACTCTGCATAGTTCAATTAGAAACATTCACAATTTAAGCAACTCAACAAGCAATACACATATATATATTACTATTTAGTTTAAAATATTAATTCATAAATGCAAAATAGGAAATATAGCTGGAAACTAACAATAGAAATAGTTACTCTGAAAATAATGGTTGAATAAGTGCATATGATGGTTTAAATCACTTCTGAAAAGCAGATAGAACATAAATAAAAAATAATTAGCTCTGAATATTACAATGAAAAATTCAAAATCATACTATAATTTTTTAAAATAATTTAGAGTACTGAAACAAATTTAGATTTTTTAACAAAATAGCAAATACTTTAAAAAGCTAAAAAATTTTACTAATAAAATCTAAACTCATGCATATGCAAATTTCTAATGTGCATAATAGTAACTAGAATCATTTACATGATTCTAGATATTAAACGTTTGATTTTGGAAAATCATGAAGTATTATTTTTGTCTGGGAACACACCCACACAATTGGATAATCTTTTCTATATACATTCATAAAACATTAATTCATAGGAATATTTAAAAGGGCTTATGTTTGCTAACTTCTTGGCTCGCCCCATTGGCATCAGAAGAGGACGACCGAAACTCCGATGGCGTGACTGCCTTGAAAACGACCTAAAAAATACTAAAAGTGACTAACTGGATGACCTTATCCAAAAATAGGGGGTCCTGGTATGCACTTCTGAAAAATGCGAAGACCCACCCTGGGCTGTCAGGCCAATGAAGAAGGCTTGCTAACAGTACCATTTGGGTCAAAGTAGATCAAGACAATATTTATCTTAGCGTTTTTGTAGTCCTAAGTCAACAAAGTCAGAGTGGAAACCATTGGTTTGGCTTGTCGCTCAAGGATCACTTTTGCAAATGAGAGCTAATCAAACCAGAAACTACAGTTTAAAGTGAATTCCGAATCATGACAAATATCCAAGCAAGGGTTGAAACTGGTAAACCGATGCCCAAGAGCTTACTAACCAGCTGCCAGCTCGTCCAATGTTTTCTTGGAATAGGAATTATTTCCACACAGGGTTGTGTCAGCATGGATTATAAATTCTGAAATAATGCAAGATAACTATTTCATAAGAGGTAAAGCTTTTGAGACTGGTGCATGAAATATCATTTCTGTATCAAAATTCATGGTTCTCATCCCAATTTAATAGATGATAAATATTGCTCAACATGCATACACGTATTTTATACAGTTGAATTTCACATCAATTTAAAACTATTTTACATTTTCTGCAAAGGATAGCTATCTTAAAGTTTATCGCGTTTTTCAATATGTAAATTTAAGATTTCTAACACTGATATATATTTTATTAATACCATTTAACCCGACTATTCATTGACAAGGGAGCTCAAGACTTTAGGGTCTTTGCCCATAATGTGAGCCACAAGCTAAAGAGATTTGAAATTTTAATATTTAAAGATTAGATTTTGGGCATATTGATGACTGATCATGGGCTTTGAACTTTATTTTGTGCAATATGTACTGAGGAAGCTTTCATATCCTTTTAGGTTTGTTTGTTTGTCGCTCAACGGTCATTTTTTGCACACGAGGGCTAATTAGACCGGGACTTACGGTTTAAAGTGGATTCCGAACCACTACAAACATCCATGCCCAAGATGGGATTCGAACCCACGAACTGTTGAACCGAAGGCAAGAGCGCTAACCATTCGGCTGCCAGTTCGGCTTCATATCCTTTTAGAGATTAATGCACAAGTGAGGAATTCCACATGCAACTTACCATAAGAGCTCCGTGTCTGGCGTTTCTTTCGCACTCTCGATCCTTCCAGGACATGGTGGAGGTTGACCCTGAAATTATTCACCTTGGAGGAAAGGGTCTGCAAGTGTGTCTCAGCGCCAGAAGAGGCTGAAGTAGTAGGGTGGGCAAGGATCAGCAGAAATTCCAAGATGCCAACAATCCACATGAAGGCATTCATTGTTCCTGTCATAGGAAAGACTTTAATGGAGTATATTGGCTATGATATAAAAAAATTTAATGAATTTGTATCCAAGTTCATTCCAAACCATTAAAATTTTCCATATTAAGAATTGTACTCATTATAATGAAAGATTTTTAACTGCCAAATTATTCAAACTATTAGTCAATTTCAACGGTATAGTGAAAATTAAAAAGAGCAACAGATTTGGTTTACTTATTAGAAAATATTTTAGTTAATGCTTTTCAGATTTCAGAGTTGTACCTACATACCAGACCTACCAGAAACTGGTTGTACCTACCAGAAAAAGCTAGCTTTTAAGAACTAAGAGTCATAGTAATTTTCTTTAATATTTTTTACTAAACAGAGGGTTCCAAAATAGTCATACTTAATTTAACAAGTCACCATCCACTTATTAAATGCTTATTGTTAATATTCCCACTTCATAATCACTACGGGCCTGGTTGATTATCTCGTCAAGGTCGCTTTTTGCACATTACTCAACGAATGCTAATTGGACCAGGGCTTGCAGTTTATAAATATAGATTCTCAACTACTCGAAACTTCTATATCCGTGGTGGGAATCAAACCCACGAACTATTGAAACAAATACCTGAGGGCTAATCATTCAGTTACAAGCTCGGCTCATCTTGAAGTTTCCTTCGTAGTTCAATGGTCATATTTTTGACTACGAGGGCTACTTAGATTGGAACCTACTGTTTAAAGAGGAGTTTTTCCGGCGCAAAATAAGTTTAAGGATGATTCCGAACCACTAGAAACATCCATAACTGATGTGCTCACGACAAACTAATGAACTAAAAGCAAGAAAACTAACTATTCTGCAAAACGGGAATACAAGATGTTATTCATAACACCTAAATAATACACTTTGCTAATATCACCTGCAGTGATTAAATTCTCGATAATTACAGAACATAATCAACATAGTAAGAATCGATATTAATTCATTTGTACTTTTTTATCTCTATACACGTTGTTTTAATTGCACAAAGTCCAAAAGAGAACAAGCTACGTCAGACTAAGATATCACTCACAAGTTCTTTGAGCGAATCTAAGGTACTAAAAGGAGGTGTAAAATCACTTTTGTAATTAAAAAATTAGAAATTTATAAGAAAGCTAAAATTATAAACTAGTAAAAATTAAAATTTAGATCAAAGATAAAAAACAAATTGCATGTAAAAATATTGAAATGGATAGGTCGAATAAAATCTAGCAATAGTAAAATGTCACTAATAAAGTAAAACATTAAATAAAGTAACGATTAAAAATTGGTTTGGTTTGTTTGTCGCTCAACGGTCATTTTTTGCACACGATTGCTAATTAGACCGGGACTTACGGCTTAAAATGGATTCCGAACCACTACAAACATCCATGCCCAAAGTGGGATTCGAACCCACTAACTGTTGAACCGAAGGCAAGAGCGCGCTAACCATTCGGCTGCCAGCTCGGCGATTAAAAATCGGAAAAATTAAAATGTGATGAACATTGGTCACATGTCTGGCACAGGGAGTCATACCGGGTAAAAGTACTTAATAGTAAAACTTACGTCCAATGCGAAGGCTAGTCTGACATCCCAATTTAATCAAGAGGACAAATTTATATCGAATCATTACGAACATCAAACGACGCGGAATCGAATCTACCAACTGTTGAATTGAAGTTAACCACTCTAGTCTTTTTTTAAACTAGCGCTAGTTATATCGGGACTTACAGTTTAAAATTGTATTCCAAACTACTTTACACAGCCATGTTCAATGTGGGACTCGAATACAAGGACTATTGAATTAAAGGTTAGATTACGAGCAGACAATGAAACTTTTCTGCTATTACGAGTGTTTCAAATTAAAAGATTACTCATGAATAACAAATTAGACATACACACATTAGATATGAGTAATTTGTACAACACTAGACAAGATGTTGAGCAATGGCAAGATGAAAGCTCGCAACTAAAGTCCAATTCAAATTATTATTTGAATTTCAGAATAGCGTGACTTAGTTTAAGACTTTTGTAAATAAATACATATTTACATTTTCATATGCAATAAATCTAGATATTTCCTTCAGAAAAGGAAAACATTAACACAAAAGTCATAAAAATTTTTGAGCAGGAAAGTTGATGTGTATCGACCAATTACATTTCATCAATTAAGGAAGAACTTTTGTAAACTGATTAGGCCCTTGAACTGAGTCATTGCTCTTGGCGATTCAATTTTTTTGAATTAAATGAGTAATGAGCGATTTATTTTATCGAAGTATAAATCAATTTTAGAATAGATAATATAAATATTTAATGCATAAAACTGATAAGATCTGTGATCATTAAAAATACTCTTTTTTATAACTGGCCAGACAGCCCAATGTGAGGTAATTCCTTATTAAGAAGATATCTCCACTTTGACTTCTGAAAAATCATTTACCTCCAATTCTTCTCATTAATTGTAAGAAAATCTGACTCCATCGAGTCAGCCCATCTTAACCGTGACCTTCCCTACTTTCTGATTCCAGTAGGTTTGAAGTGCAGAATCTTTATATAGTTTTGCGATCATGCATTCGAAGCACATGAGCCACCCACAGTTCATTCTATTGAATTTTTTAATTTAACAATATCAGGTTTATATTTTGCACATAATTCTGAGTTAAACCTTCTCCAGTTACTGCTTTTTATATACAAGCCTCAAGAATTCTCCTCAAAGTCTTTTCAAACACCGCAACTGCCTTTTCCTCGAATTTAGTCTTAGTCCTGGCCGCGGAAGCATATGTCAAGACAGGTCTCATTAGAATTTTGTAAATTAAAGCCCTTTTATTTCTAGAAGGAAACCTAAATTTGAGGAATCTTAGATCAAAAGAAACCCTATTTGCCATAAACAATTTCGAGATATCTGTTGTCACTAGTTAGAACTGAACCTAAGTAAATGAAACTTTACTATTTCAAGTGTATTTAAAACCATCTTCAAAATAAGGATTTGGAAGTCTGCTTCCAGAGGATAGCATGTATTTTGTCTTGCTTTGTTAATAACTAAGTCCATTTGTCTTGCAGCCATCTCAAGGGCAAGAAATGCTTTCAAAAATGGAGAACAAAATTACAGCGATATCACCCGCACATATTCAAGATATACTAATCTAGAAAATATATGCCCGTTGACATCGATGCCCGAGTCTTCAATAACCCTCTCAAATGCAATGTTAAAAACACAGGACAGAATTATCCTGTCGAACACCATTATGTTTATCAAGATTCTCTGCCAAAGATCCCAGAAATTCTATCTTTCGGTGTAAGTCTTTCAATTGAATATGTTTTCCTGGTATTTTTCAATAAACAATATTTAACTATAAAATTTATTAAACATTCTTATCATTGTTCGTAGAATTAAGTTGACTGCACTAGTACACGACATGTCTGACTGGTCGGAGTTACTTGATTGCACAAGAGCCATAGGTTTAACGTGGATTCTGACTGTCAAAGCATTCACATCTACTGTATATAAGACTGTACCATAAAATCCTGTATAATCTGCAATTCAATATTTATTAATATCGTTGCTTTACTAAGACTATCAAGTTCCAAGATTCTAAATTAATCAATTTTCCTTTTTTAGATAAGAATGGGAACTAGAATCACAAGATAGAAAAACTGAGATTATCATTGAATGAATGGAAGATCAAGTAGCGTCATAAGCAATAAATGGTTACTCTAGGTTATTTGTGGTATAAAGACTTCAAATTCAGAGAAATTCCTAAGAATACTACGAATTTATCAATATTATTCAACTGGAGTGAACTGAAAGCAAGTTTTAAGTTTTAAATTAACTTATTTCCGCATTTGAAAATATCAAATTTAAAGTAAACTTATAATAGCAACCATTTTCATTTTAATATTTCACTTCGATACAATAATTAGTCAAAATTTTCATGGAAGATTTATTAAATTAGAATCGAACCCATGAATCGTTGAATAGGTTTAGTGTTGGATCAAACAGAGATTTTACAAATTTTAGAAGTTATTTTCGTAGAAATAATTTTATTTTATAAGTTGTATTTAAATTTCATCCTTCTCTTGAGACATTGGTTCTTTAGATGAGTTATGACTGCAAATGAATCTTATAAAGTTACTCAAGATAAATGGCAAAACTCGTGTTACTTTCCATGAAAAATTAGAACACAAGTTTAGAATTAAAATTAGAACAAAACAAAATTTTGGCTTGTTGCTAAACGGTCATTTTGTATGCGCACAAGTAATAATTAAATACCTATAGTTAATTCAGGACTTAGTTTTACGTGAATTCCGAATCACTAATGAGATCTAAATCCAAGGTGGGATTTGAACCCACGAGCTGTTGAAAAGCCACAGCGCTAACTATTCGACTGCCAGTTTGGATGTCTAAAACCAAGACATTCAAATGCAAATTTCAAGAAATCGTTTTACATGATATAGGAGTCTTTTGTATAGAATAAAATTGTACAAAGATATTGGGGGAATATTACTTTTGAACTCCGAGATTTTCGTAATATTCCAGAGTACTTTTAAGATACTATGTTGTTAAGGGAGTCACTTAAAATATTTCTGACGACAATTTAAATAAGCCTTCAACAAAAGTCAATAGAATCTTAATTCAGCTTAATACTGAAAACCAGTTTAAGAAATTCCCTTCAACCAAAAACTTCTGATGTTCGTTATAAGTACTCTAGTAATACTGAAAACGTAACTGAGCCCCTATATTTACATTCGAGTTTCCTTTAAGATAATTAAAAGTGGTAAATATGTAAGATTACTAAGCTTTCTAAGACCTAACGAAATAGTTTGTATAACTGCTAGAACCAGGATTCCGTTTGAAAATTCAATTTTGTTAAGTTGTAATGTTCTTTATCTGAGAGAGCGTTTTTCTAACGTTAACCAAAACACCAAAAGCTTACAGCAATCATAGTTACAGTTAAGAGTTTTGCAGAACATTTATGAAGCTTTTATTAGCAATTTTATCAATTCCTGCAATAGTTAGATGTTAAGTTTGTTTTTATGAATAAGTGTTAAAACATGAATGGTTTTTCTGTATTCAATAATATTCTTTTAATATTCGCGGATCGAATTAACAATTTCGTGCAAGAAAATAAATTACAATGTTTAGTTCTTACAAAACAGAACCTGAATGTAAGAAACTTAATGTTTATACTACGTTACAAAAATTAAAGGATGAATAAACAATCTGTCAGATTATTCATAATTAAAAATAAAATTTGATAAGACTAAAAATTAAATGCTAAGTTTTTATATTTCAAATCTTAATTATTGTGATTACATAGTGGAATATTTCATAAGTATTCTAATACTTTTAAATTTTAGGAATCATACACTATAAAAACATGGAATATAATCTTAAATATAAACACACATAATACCGTATTTACATTTATCATATATATACATTGGATACTTGTTAAAATGTTTCAAGTACAAAATATTGGAAAAGCTAAATAATCTCTTGTACGCCCCATAAATCAATATTTGCAAGTTTTCAGAGCTTTAAGTTTCAATAGCATTGGCGATTGATAAATAATAAAGTTGCTCTGAACACAAGATTGTGTTTCTTATTGGTTCTCTACTTGCTAATTTGTTACTTACAAATTCAAGGTATAATGAAAACTCATTCATTCCCTTAGAATGAAGTTGATCGAGCCTAAAAAATTCAGGAAAAGCCCAAGCATTGACATTTTTGGAAAAGAACAGCCTGATAAGCGGGATCTTTCATGTCACAACCACAGACTCTCCTTTGCATCTGCGTATAACGCTGCTGTGGGTAAAAGGTGGACTTTTTGCTCAATAGAAATGGTTAAGTCCCCAGTTTCCTGCCTCAATCTGTTGAAGTTGCTTGTTTCAGTTTGCTTACTGAACAAAAAAATTTGCAGAAACAGTTACATCTTACTGGCATTAAGGATCGGCTTTTTGGTCTCTGTGCCACCAAAGAGATACGGTATACCAATTTAGGTATTGTCTTAAAGTTTCTTGAAGACAACTTCATGGACGTTAATTTGTTTTTACTCGTCAACTAATGGCAGAGATGCTGAAGACTAGTGTAGTATGAAGACTGAACTCCCCAACACCTCAACATTTAGCCTAATATTTCCATAACATAAAGATCATGGTCTAAAAACAATTCTTAAATCTTATTCTTTAATGCCAATTATTTCATAGTTTAAGATTAACTATGCAAGGAGAAACTAATAAATATACAAGACATCATTAGAACCGTAACAAAGAGTTTACAACAAAATTGAAGAGTTTTCATCTAGAATAAGCCATCATTTATGCTTAAAGAACTAAAGATGAAACTGAAAAATATTTTAATGCTTTCCTTCCATAGCTGAAGGTTTTTAAAGCAATTTTGGAAGCAAGGCAACTGATTATTATGAAGTAAATTGTAACTATGAAATAAATTGTAACTTCTGTTAAAACTTCAAGTGTAGAAAATAGAGAACAAATCAGCTATTTCTAATTTAAATAGAAGATTGTAAATATTCAAGTATAGCGACAACATGATAATATGGATTGAAAAAATACCCATAACACAATTACTACTAAATGCAATGTACTAAGGTTTATTACAACCGTAAATCGAACAAAAAATTAACAGTTTTTTATTCTATTGAAAATGAGCCAGTTTTCCATCCAATTATTAACATTGAAATAAACTTTGCATTTAAAGTTAAGATTTCTGTCATTTAAAATTTCTTAAAACGATATATTTCACAATAATTGTATAAATTTTCCCTTTCATAATTCAAGGTATAAGAACAGTGTACAATATTGCTCATAATTTATATTGAAAGTTAGATAATATAATAAAATTAATTTCGATATAATTAAATTCAATCCATTTAACGAATATTAAAGATAAGCTATTCATTCTTCAAAATACTTATGCAAAATGATTAAAGATAAATCCAGCAGAAAATTAAAATATTAATAATAATTACCTAACTATTTCCTGGCAGTTGAAGGTAATCAACCTCTTCACCCAAAAAGAATGCACTAAGGAACGAAAAGCTTTCAAATCGCAGCTTTTGTTGAGGACTGTTGCCAAATTCAAAAACGAAATTATAATACATATTTGAACGATGCACTCACTCCCTTGCGAGCTGATTTTAATCCAACTGATTCGAATTTAGGAACCAGTATATATTCAGGAAAAGTGGCAGAGTTTCACGCTCCCATGACACAGGTCCGAGGTTCGATCCTCGGGCTGGGCAAGGTTGACTCAGCCTTTCATCCCTTCAGTGGGTCGATAAACTGAGTACCAAGCATGCTTGGGAACTAAACACTGGGAGAATTACGTTAGGCTGACCACCTAACTGGAACATATGCTTCGCACCCCAGGGCCCTCGATCATGAAAACAGTTATGGGCACTGTAGGCCTTGGCCCACGTGGGCTGTCGTGCCATGGAGTTTAGTTAATATATTCAGGAAACAGAATTTAAGTACTATAGAGCTTTTATTAATTTAATTTACTATCAGGTTCAGTATTACTACTTACGTTTGAATTTTTTAATTTATGTTTTGTTTACTTTAGTATTATGGGAACTTCATTGTAAGCAAATGGTAAATTATCTGGTATGATATTGTAGAAGAATGCGAATCTCATGTTTGAAATTTCAAATACCTATAAGTACTAGCATCATCTATTGAGTACACATAAAGCTATTGCATTGCTTAATCAAAGTTTCATCATTTATGGCGCGCCAGCCCAGGATGGGCCAAGGCCTTCTGAACAAGTTTCTTCCAGCCACCTCTACTGGCAGCCAAACTCCTCCAATTTTTTGTTCCAAGGACCCTACAGTCTTCTTCAACTGCATCCACCCATCTCAGCTTTGGTCTTCCTCTTCTTCCTACGCTGATGGGTTCTGCAAAAAAATTTCCCTTACTGTTTTATTGTCCTTCATTCTAATAACATGTCCAACCCAATTGAGACGGCTTACTTTAATGTGATGTACAACGTCTGGTTCCTTGTACATTCAGTAGATTTCTGTATTGTATCTTCTTAATCAAAGTTAAGATTTTGATAAACTGAAAATGCTTATTTATGTAGATTGTAGTCCAAACAAAGATTATATTCTGGGTTTAAATCTATAAAACAAATGAAATATTTTTTATCTAAAGAATTTGCTAAGGTGACATTTTTTTAGTAAAATTGTACTCGATTTTTGCTTATTTTTCGTATATTTCAGCATGAAATTCGGAAAAAAATTTAACTAAAAAAATTGAAAAGAGTGGCTTATAATTTATATTTTTTCTGAATTTTATTTCTTTATCGGTTAAATATTTTTCAGAAATATCATTTGAGTTATAAGAGGATTGCCTAAATTTCACAATTTTTTGATAAAATGATTGACAGTTCCAAAGAACTAATTTTCTTTTATTTTTTAATGTCGAAGTGGGATTGCAGTATAGGGCTATGAACTCAAGTTTGGTGTGAACGCTTCAATAAACTACCGTAAAACCATTTAGATGAAATTCAGAAGAAAAATAGGCATTTGGTTCCTGTAACTTGGCATTCGAACTAAACATATCATGGGATGTATGACATTAGAACTTTTCACTTTCCTATCAGGATCTGGCTTTGGTTTCAATAATCAGGAGTTTGATTCCCAACTAAAACTTGAGTGTTTGCAGTCGTTCGGAATCCATTTTAAATGTGGGTCCCAGTCTCAATAACCCTCTTGTCCAAAAAGTAACTGTTGAGCGATGAGTACGTCAAGATATCAGGTTAGTGGGTTCGAATATCGGAATATTATGGAGAAGAATTATCACGTGATCAATGGAGATGATTTAGTACTGTATAAATTATAAGCTTTGTATTCAGAATAGTCTAAAATCAAGTTCATTTTTTTCAATTGTTGGTTACAGTTGTTAACTTCCAGCCGAAAAAAATATTTCAAGTTAAGAGAAAATTAATCCAAAGGTAATTCTAAATCGATTTATTTCGAGTTTAATCGATAATATTGACATCTCTTGAGAATGGAAAGTTCTAGATTGTATCCCAGCCACTAATGAGCGGCAGGGAACAGGTGTTTCTGCATGTCCACCAGGTGGGGCGAGTGCTTGAGTAGTTTTTGGATTTCCTTGTTTACGATTCGTGGGAACGAAAAATGATCACTATCTATGAAAAAAGTTTGCAGATATTTAAATAACTTAAAAAATATTCGCCAGTTTATTCGCCATGTTAGTTCAAATCTAAAGTGACTTTGTATGGACCAGAATTTCTCTAAATTATTATGAATTTATGCATTATTTTTTCCATTCTAATTTTTTTAAGCCAAATATTATGTAGCATATATTAATACAAAAATATTTTCCTTTCTCATTTTATGTCGGAATTTTTTATTTTTATTTATTTTTTTTATAAAGCAATTTTTATATCAATGGGAATGTGAAGAAATACTTTTATTGAATTTTTTGATCCAAAAAGTTTTGAAATTATAAAATTAAGCTGGATTCTAGATATCTCTAATTATATTACTCTAATTACAATCTCTAATAATGCTAATTATAATTTAATTATTATCCCTTAACAAAATTACATTTTATAAAAAATTTCAGAGAATAATTCTCATGAAGATAATCAGAGGTAAATGTTTATTTAATTCCTCGCCAAAGTCGCCCAACTTGTCTAGTGGTCAGCGTTTCTGACTGCGGATAGGGAGGTCCTGGGTTTGAATCCTGGTTCGGGCATGGATGTATTTTCTCTATCTATCCTGTCTTTGTCCTTTCCTTGTATGAATGTGGAGTGAATGGTTGTCAACCCTATAAACGGATCCCCATGGCATGTGTGCACTGAGGAAGTCGGACTCCACACCAAAATATGGTTCAGTAGGAAAAGTGGAGCAGCGCACCCCATATTGCCAGCCTGGCTGGCACACGACAACAACAACATTCCTCGCCAATGCATCTGTCAATATCTCTGGCTCTTTTAATCTATTTCAGAATGCTGATGACATTACTAAATCTATTGAGCATGATTATTCTTTATTTGTAATCTTTATCTCATACTTATTACACAGTGCAGGATCTTTATTACTTATCTAAAAGAGAAAAATTATTGAGTCAAAAAGAAACAAACTGAGTAATAATTTAAATGAGGTCCTGAAAGTTTTTACAAGAAAATTTTTTCCCCTCAGAATGAAGTTGAAAAACACCACCAATCATTGAAGACATTTAGATGCAATATTGTTAATAAGTTACATAAACTCAAAATACTAGAAGATATTACGGGCGAATGTTATATGCCCAATGTTACTGTTGCTGCAATTTGAATGTTTCATTGAACACTTTGAATGATGAATTAAGAAACGCAAATTTAAAATACTGTTAATATTTCCTAAAAGGCTTTACAAAACACTGCTACATTCACCATTTTCAAAACTATCAAATTAAATACAGTAGAACTCAATTTATCCGAATCGCTGATTATTCAAATCATTTTCCTAATTTCCAAAAAAAAAAATAATAATAAATAAATAATTAAACAGAAAAGGAGATGGAAAATAAGAATAAGAAAAAAGGTGAAGAAAAGGAAAGATAAGAAAAGGGAAAGATGAGAACTTCACTTGACGAATTGAGAAACATTCTTTTGAAAATTCCTAGATATCCAAAAGTTAGAGTTGAAGATAAGGAGAAGGGATTATGAGTCAGACACAGAATTTCAAATGATGTTCAACTTATTGAAAGTCTCGAGGAAGAAGATGAGCCTAATGTCTAAGTTGAAGCAGACACCGGGCCATCAGAGTACGTTGCTTAAAATACTTTAGATATTTTAAGCCACCTCCGCATTATAACTTCGAAATGAGTACTAAAGTATACTTAAATGGATGCTTGTAAAGGTTTGGAATGCACTTTAAAGTGTTGGCCTCATGGATTCCCAATGAAAGCTCCCGAGTTCGATTCCAGTAGCTGTTATATAAGGGGATATGGATGCTATGTTTCTGCCTTCTATATTCATGGCTATCGGGGAGAGAAGTTATTAAGTTTCCATTCCTCAAGACACGTGAATATGACTCAATATTTATGAGAAGTCTTCCCAATGATAATTTATTCATTAGGTTGTTGTTGTTGCACCAGCATGCTTCCCTGTACGTATCCCTGAGAAATCGTGACTAAGCAGAATACCGCAAGGGACTAAGCAGAGTACCTCCAATACTTGGCCTACCACCCCCAGAGGTATCATTTCGATTTTAGAACACTACCTTCCGATAAAGAGAACGATGCCCTAATCAACCAGGCCACAGCGACTTTAACAATTGAGTATTTAAAATAGCTTACAGCAGTCTTATATGATATCAAAACTATACATTTCGATGGATTAAGAGTTCGTGCACAAAAAGAGATATTTAAGTACAGAGGGTATTAACACATTTTTAGAACGATTTCGATTAAGAATTTTAAAAAAATAAATGTTTGGAAATAAAAACTCTTGGCAACAGCTTATTATTTGAAATAAGAAATATCGTCTGCTACTTTTAAATTTATTGTTCTTTCAAAATGTAGCATGTAAACAAGCTGTGGATTGAGGGATATGTTTTTGCGCTTTCCGAAGAGAAATATTCTTATTCCAGGATTCAAAAACGTTGTGAAATGCATGGTATTAAAATTTCTAAGTGCAAAATAAGCATCATTATTAATCGGACAGATAAAAACCGTCAATCATTATTTCTACATGGAAAGAAGACCCCAAACGAAGATCCGAAAAAAGTACGTACTGTTTCAAATGTTCCTAAAGTGAAAACACTGGTAACAAGAGAAAATACATCAACACAGAAATCAATTGCAAAGTCTTTAGATACATCTGTATCAACAATAAATAAAATAATAAATCAAGATTTACAACTTAAAAAAGCTAAAAAACATAATGTTCACCAGCTTTTGCCGAGGCATGTGGCTCAACGCAAAACATTTTGTAGAATCCTGTATGAAAACCATTTAGCAGGAGATAAATGAAAATACATAGTTACCTTTAGTCTGTTATAAAGAGCTCTTTCTAAAATCAAACCCACCACGATAGATGTTCTCTGCAAAGTAGTGGAAAAGGAATGGAAAGCAATACCCCAGGAAATTTCAGGAAAAGCTCTTCAATCATTGAAATCACAGTGCAGACATATAGTCCAGAAAAAAGGCTATCAGATCGAACATTTAAAAAATTGTCTTTACATTTTAAACATGAATTAAACGGTCCGAAATCGTTCTAAAAATGTGTTAATACCCTCTGTACCAAACAAATTAACCAAGAGTTTTGGACTCAGACCTAGTGATAGGACAAAGATTTTCAGAGAGTGGGGCCTCGAGTTCACTTCCATCCACTAATGAAACACAGGAGATGTATGTTGCACTTCTTCTTCTTGCATATTCATCTGTCGTGGCTTGTGCTTGGGAATTTTCCTGGTTACTGGAAAACTCCCAAGCAGCCACCAAATTTCTTCCGACTCGTGAACACGGTCTGTGACCTACGAAGAGTCTTCCCTTAAGGCAATTTACGAGGTGGATATTAAAAAACCTGACCGTTTGTCAGGCATTTTAATTTTGACCTTCGATCGTTAAGCTACATTGTGTCAAAAAATATCAGCAGTCATCTACTGGTGGTGCTTTCCTCTACGTGATGTCCAGTTCAATTCCCATCGTTGAACAGTAGTTGGATCAAGTGTAGGAAATTCCATTCCATAGAGTTTGTGTACTTAACACTTACAGATATTGATAAGAAAAAGTTTCCTGAAAGAAATTGTTATTTCTCATTTTATTTGTTTATTTTTAACTGTGCTCTGATATGTTTTCAATTTTATCATTTCTCTCTCAAAAGACGTATTCAATGATATTTTAATTCATTTTGTAAAATCAACTTTCCACGATTAATGTTTTTTTAATAATAATTCAATATATTTATTAAAGATGAATAAAAAAATTAATAATTAATTGGGATAGTTAATTTAAGAACCGGATTGCTCCTGTGTAATTATCCTTGGAAAGAATTGCTTCCATAAATTACGAACATGAAACAATAATAAAAAAACGAGCCAGGATAGTTTGACTTACAAAAAAGCACTGTCTTCGTGTCCGAAAGGTAAGGGTTCAAAATGTAATCCAGACAAAGATCCTCATGATAACTTTTCATTATTTCTGCGATTTGAAGGTAGTGAGTTCGATATCAGCCTTGCAGAAGGTAATTATGGTGTGAGGGTCTATATCATTCTTCTTCAATTTAATTACTTATGAATGCCTAAATTTATGTTACTAATAATTTATTATAAACTAATTAGTCCGAAATTAATTATCTATCTGAGTTTAGGTTAAGCTATTGCGATAAGCTTGTCATTGATACCTTTTCTCTCTCCATAAATCGTAAATTACATCTTTAATAACTATCATGTAACTGTCATATAACCAGTGGAGGTATATTAGACCTTAACAGCTCTTAAAGCTCTGCAAGACAATCTTCGTTAGTATTGAAAATATTATCTTTTAGATCTTTTTTTCAGTTAGGCTACTGCCCTCCTACCTAATTTAGAAAGCATAAGGGAAAAATCAAGAACAGTTTATTTGTAATATGTTCCTAGGTGCTTATTTCCGCCAACAGAACCACTAAACATAACCAATTACTTTGTAATGTTATTATACCAAGACTAAGTAACGGTCTTTATATTTCAGCTGGCGCTCTTTT